>SJOL01001501.1:656123-805327 GCA_004794785.1 Opisthorchis felineus | reverse complement strand
CCTCCTCAGGTGTTCGACAATCGTTGTCTCAGGACCATAGCTCGTGTGGGTTGGTGTCGGCGTATCCGTAACGAGGCAATTAGAAAGCGAGTTTTCGGTTGTGCAACGGGTGTTTCCTTTGGAGAATGTGTTCAGCACCAGAAGCTGCGTCGGTTGGGACACGTGTTGCGTACCGTGTTGCCTAACCATCGTTTGCCGAAGAGAGTGCAGTTTTCCGTGCCCAATTCAGAGTGGCGGAAGCAGAGAGGTGGCCAACGCTTGACCTGGCAGAGGGGTATGAAGGAGGTTATTGAACGTTTGGGTGCTTTTGGTGCTACTCGTTTTCCAGGATGGGGACCGCATGATCCCCACTGCGCCTGGTTGGAGACGCTGCAAGATATGGCTACCAACCGATGTCAGTGACGTCCTTGTTTTCAGTCTGTCAGTTGCCTGGAGGTGTAGGCACCTCGGTAGCACTAAATTTCTTCCCCGTTCACCGTTATTCTTTTCTTCACAATAAGGCTTCCGAATAAATTATGGTTGCACGGCAGCGAAGCATCGATGTTGAACACTGATGTCATGCTGTTGATGATGATGATGATGATGATGACAGTTCTAGGTGAACAGCCGAAAGTTTTCCACAGCACAGTTACCAGCCGAAATAAAAACAGACCACAGCCTGCCAATTGAAAGTAACATTGAGAGCTGCGCCAGTCTTGAGCAAAACCCGAAATATAAGAAGCTTCCGTAGGTAAGCAAAACAGGTTGGTGTCCTGAAATCAAACGTTTTGGGGCCTGATAACTGCCATGAGACTCGAGAAAACTAAACCACAGGCGCCAAAAAAATAAGAAATCAAAGCTGTCCTCGGGTAATGAGGATTCCAGTAAGTAACTAGCATCATAATAGCCGCAGTTCAATGCTGGTTAGAGCCGAAACATACCATACGACCGATAGATACCAATAGCTGATCACATCAATAGCGTCTATGACCTCCATTTTTAAGAAGGAATGAGTATTAAATAGGCAGCGAAGTAGTGACGTTGCTTTCCATCAGGAGCACAGCACAATAAGAAGGTTCAACAGGGAAATCAAAATAACATTATCGACTGCAATTCCGGTGTTGAAACACCAGTGTCTATTTGCTGCACAACCATGTCAATTTGTATGAGGAAAGTCCTGTTATGTAAAGAAAGAGTGGAAAGGCGAGGGAGCTTAATGTTACCCAACCACGTGCCCCAACCTCTAATATGCAGACAGCCGAAATGGACAGCAACTGACAGTCATCGATTCTGGTTTGCTGCCGTATCTCTCAGCGTGTCAAATTAAGCACAGGGAAGGCTACATGGATCCCATCCTCAGAGACAGAGCGCACCCAAATCATTTAGACCTTCGGCAAACCCCTTCGTTCGACATGAAAGAAGGAGCTTTTCTCGGTTGATAAACACTGAGCAAAGTGTGCCTCGTAATCTAGGGAAACATACCAAATCATCTGTACAAGAGCGCAGTCGGAAATCAGAGCAAAGAAAGATGCCACTGTTAATGCGAACTGCTTTAAGTGAAAATAAAGGATGTTTGTGAGACAGTACCATGAGGGATTTCTTATTATCCATATAATCAGACCTCACTCTTGCACCAAATCACGGTAATGGGTCCTTTAAGTGGTCGTCATCACGCAACAACACGGAACTGGGACAAAATACGGGCCCCAGCTAATGCCATATTAACTTCTCAGTCCAGGTTACTTACCATAGGGCATGTTAACCGATGAAACCCGTGGATCTGATTTAAAATAGGATACACAACAGTGACTCTCAACCTTGGGACGAAACATTTTGTGTTCGAAGTGAGAGGGACCTTTCAAGTTGGATTATATACTTCATAACCAGGAGGTAAGTATTGAAACTTATTTTTCTGTGTTGCTGAAGTTGTTACGCGTGTCCCAGGTGTACCTAGGTGTACTAGGGGACGCAATTTTGACTGGCCTCTAAAGTGACGACATCTCCAAACGAGGCTTATAGGTCTCCATGAGACGTTTCCCTTTTTTAGCATTCGTTTAATAGGCTTCTGCCAGAAAGATGGCTTTAGGGCCCTGTGGACCCTGGGTCAAACGATATATCAGTAATATGAACGACTGATTCACTAATTCCTCAAGCAAAAAACAACTTTAAAAATAAAGCGACTTACAGCTAAGTGTGGGTTCGGGATAGCTCAGTGGTTAAGACGTCAGCTTACGGATCGTAAGGTTCGTGGCCCAAACCCAACTTCAGCATCTCGACTGCTCCTGTCTATGCTTGGGCAACCTGGCAGTATTTCAGCCCTCGTGTCTCCTTTTGTTGGCATGGCAGCTAGGCGCCGAAAGGGTGCTACAGCTGAACGATCTAAGTGCGGCTTGATAACTGTCACCCAGATATGCCAGCGAATAGTCTGATTCGCATGCTAGTCATGTGTCATCTTTGGTGGATAAAGGATCTTAGGGATAAAGGCAGAAAATTAGTGTTGACGGAAAAAAAAGCTGACGTGCGAATCAAGCTGGAGATGATAGGTGTCTAATTTGCAGGTTTCCTAATGGTGTCCCCTGCTTAGACCAAAGGAGCCAATGACCTGCGTGGACCGTTTTAATGAGTACATAACAGTGTGCTGGATGGACGAGAATATGTATGGATTCCATCGCATCGAAATTGATATGTGGTATTCAGTGAGGGTCAAATGAGCCAGATCAACGATGGTATCACGGGACCAAAGCCAGAAACCATGAAAACCGGACAACAATGGATTTCCCGGAATGTTATATAGTACACAGGATAATCGCATGCAGTACCCACGAAAATAAGTGCGGTCGACAGTATGAAAATAGTGCCCACTGACACGTATTGACACGAAAACATCCTCGAGTGTGGTTAGAGCCCACTGGGTAACAGAAGCCGTGCGCAACTGAAGAAACATAAATACTGTGTTTTGTTGACGCCTGCCAAAGCGAACATAAGATATAATATTTAGTATAGAGGAATCGTAACCTTGCCCCAATGGAAGATAGACCTATCTTACGTGGCGTAAACATAGGAGACCTAACAGTTGTTCTTGATTGAATCAGGCGCTATTACTTGGTTGGGTGGTGGCTGGCTGTCCCTTCGGGGAGATGGGAAAACCCAGATCCTAGATCGACAACAGCGCGAACACCTACCGCCTTCAGTGGACTTGGTGAGACTACCCTCATAATCAAACGGCCACGATGACAAATCAGTGCGGTCGCTGTCGTCTCATCGCATCTGGTTGTAAAGCCTGGAGGTGCAGGCTCGGATAAAAGCCGTGTGGCAATCAGAACGCTGAACAAATGAAAACCCCATGCTAACCGACAACATCTCCCAGCCGCAAAATTTCGTTCATGCTAAAGCATTTACGGTAAGCTGGGCAACCTGCATCAGCAAAGTGGCAAAAGTGACCAAGACAAAAGCTGACAGCCTCAAAGTCGAAAGTCCACTTTGTATGCGCTCCGGCATTGGAAGCTGGAGAACCACAGTGCGAAGTCTTGATGATCACGGAACAGATGTCACCTGCGTTTGGAAAATAGGACTGCAAGGTTTTAACTCACGTAGAGTCAAAGTTCCGGGTAAAAAAAGAATTCAAACGGCAACTAAGTGCTTCAAGGTGTTGCATTCACCCTTACATACTGCGCCTATCACACCCTCTCTCGTGGCCAATATCCTTCAGAAGTGACAATTCACTTCGTTGCTCTCTGCGCTCCAACTTTGTTTTCGGATGTCGCTAATTAGGATTAGTTCTATGATAATTTCAGCCAGTTGTCGATCGAATCCCTAGTCATGCTATCATCATGGTGACTGGAATGCGCATACCGGTGCTCAAGATTTCAAAAATCACGTTCCCGGGTGTTGTCGGTGTAGGACAACGTTGTGAGAAGGAGAATCGCCTAGGGAAACTTGCGAAGCTCAACCAACACGTTTTTAATATTTCAAGCAAAAGCTACGCATTTGGTATTCTAACAACTGGTGCACTTTCTTCCAGATCCACCACATCCTTGTACCGACTTGATCGACAGCAAGAGAAAATTGCCGATCTTGTCGGGAGGTCCAAACAAGAAGCAAGTGTGGATCAAATCACAAGCTTATGCTTGCGGCGCTCAAACTTCACCCCAGCGCACAATGAAAACAGCCGTCTGTGAGACGTTCTAATCTCATCAGGAATGAAAAATTGGACTCTTCGATAAGTTTAGGTACCATGACACTTCCAGGACTAAATACCATTACCCAATTTAATCATTCAGCAGCTACCACTAGTTATCTACGGGACACATCACATGAGTTAGAAGACTTGACTTCAAGTATTGGCATTCAAATACTGATATCAGTCGCCAAGAGGAGGTGCCAGCGCTACTTGTCAGGCAGCTCTCAAAATTGAGACGGCACTGGATTTAGGAAAATTCTCAAAGACTCTTGGCCTAGTATGCCGCACCTGTGGTCAACAGCAGGTCCAAAATTAAACCCCCGCAACGAACATGTTGAATTGATAACCAACCACGACGAAAGTCTAACGGAATACACTGAACACTTCAGCCCACTCACTAACCGCCTACCCAATCACCCGACCCGGAATCTATATTGCACAGCACAGTCCCGTATACCAACGACTGTGACTAGCCGAAAATCAGGGCTAGTTAAAGGTCTCGAAGCAAAAATTATCCAGAGACGGCATCCCGATAAACGTACTCAAAACACACTTGTTGGCCACTTCGCCGTCGATCATCGTTCATGGGTAGCAGCAGTTTCGAACATTAGCGGAAACGACCAGTCCCCCCGCAGAAGACAGTCACGATGGACTAAGGTAAGTTCTTGGTCCGTCGCAAAACACGTAAGGTTCGTGGAACTGGTGATTAAAACCAGAGTTTCCCACGCACGTATACGTACAAGTCTCTGCACATTTAATAAATGAGCTGTGTTACAGCACTTGAATACTTGGGTTATACTGCTCTAACCAACAGAAAGGGGACCATCTGCTTAGCAATGCAACAAAGTAAGTCTTCCTGCAACCTATGAAGGCTTTATGAAGGGACGATGACGTCAGCTCATGTATGTAAGTTCATTTACTCAGAGCACAGATACCTTTAACCTCTGCTTATGGTTGTGAAACTCGACTAAAGCGTGGAAATGTCCACAATTTCGGAGATCGGAAAAAAATATCCAATTCGATGGTTTGAGAACCATGCTCTAACAATTTGGGTTTCAGACATCAACTCCTATAACGACGACTGAAGTGATGAGGTAACGTTGTCCAATAACATGAAAGAAAGCCCTGCAACCTCAAACGGGTCCCTTCGCCATGCTCATAGTGGTAAAGCCGTCTGAGGAAGCAAATTAAGACCCGGATTAGCATACCTAAGTTGGATATGGAGTGTGCGCTTTGCTGTGTGCGAAAGTGACTTCTAACCGCCGTTCGTGGGCATCAGCAGCATGGAACCCGACTAATCCAAACACAGGAGCCATTGATCGTAGAGCGAAGCGAGCAAGCTGGAAAACAACCCTTCCTCAAAAATCAACATCACAATGGTAATGTTACTTGTCAGCTTTAGCCAGCTATCGCATTCAACAGGTGCCAACAAAGTTGTCGTTGGTGGTTGATCAGAAGATATTTTATCTGTTTGCCGGGCTTGGCAAATGTCGTTATTGGCCTGATATTGACGTGTTTCTCACTGGATATAACTAATTTTTTTCTTCACTTGTAACATTTTTTGTGGTTCCCATTCCAATCAGGCCACATAATCACTCACACACAAGATCATAGTGGTGCAGTTGAATACCTCAGTTACAAATATACAGGGTCATCGACCACTGGTCCATCAGAATAGATTTTTCCATTAATATTCCAACAAACTGTTTATAAGTCACCTCCATACTTTTCGTAAGTAGAATGCATGAAAAGCATAAAACCATTTATAATTCCCGCTCCTTCAAAAGGTACCACTATGCATCTTAAAGCGCTTCGTAGCAACCAAAGTAGCCTATCTGTAGAAAGCAAGAATAAGACGGGCTCCATAGTCACTTTGGCCTACAGGCAGGCGTCAGTCTAGAAACGCGCATGTACCCAAAATCGAGCTGGAGTATGTGCCAGGTCATTGTGGCTCGCAGTTTGGTGCTGGAAGAACACAGACTCATAATGACAGAGCCACAAACACCCATGAAAATGGAAATGTCGAACTCGAAAACAGTGAATAGTGACATATGGGGAAGAATGAGAGAAAGCACACGCACAAACTGAAGCAGCAACCACACAGCAGGTCACCGCAGTTAGTCGACTTACACGAAGAGTCTATTGGAGAAGTGCAGAAGTTTACCAATATATTAGCTCACAAAAAGGTGCATATGAGAGAGAGAATTAAATTGGATCATAAACAGAGCCATCGTGGGATTTCTTTCGATCACTGTGGTGCAGTGTACAAGTATCAAACGCATTAGGAGATCTTTTCGTGTGGTAATGCCCAACAGGCATCTGCCAGTACAACTGATCACTTGGCTAGTTCATTTGACTTCTATTGCGGGTTGCACCCTCAGTGCCACACAATTCTAGAATAAAGTGCAAACGTCCGTGGAGGGTGTGCACAGTCAGTGAACATAGCAATCGATAACGTAGTTGGGATGATAAGTTGACCACATCATTCGTCGGTACTGAACTTCGTCAAGAGCTTAGGGTCCTGTGCTGACCTAACCAGGTCTGTTCTACATTTCAGAGCCACCCATCGAGAAACTGCGATCACCAAATGAAACAGCCATTGAAGTCACAGAAAACGGTTTATTGCTTCGTGGAAACTAAGGACAATGGGACTCAACTAACAAGAAATAAGAAGTTGCTCAGCCAAAGGTGTCTTACTGCTTGAATAAACTGTCGTAAGGTACGGCCGCTAGACGAGTTCAGCGGCGTTCGCGCCGTCAGCTTCGGTCTGGGTCGGATAGCTAGTTACCCTGGGACATTTGCTGTAAGCTAGTGCTAGGTGTCCTGCATTTCTGTTATTTATACTGTGAAGTGCCGAGGCTAGTGTAGGGGTGGCTATCTGCGTTGACTAACAGAGCGAACCTAGCAGGTTCCTCCGCATCAAAAGCCTAGCATCCATCTGTGTGATACATATTGTGAGTCCAAAGGATGCATTTCACTCGGAGGGCTATGAACCCGTTAGATACCACCGGTGGTCGAGGTGGAATGGTTAGGTGGTCGGCTGGAACTGCGTTCCAATCAGCAGCTTCATGGGTTCAAAATGGGCGTCCGACATTATATCAAGATGTGGACATGGCAGTAAAGCAAGTTTTGGTCAATGAGTCAAAGTGCTGACAATGAGTGTTATAGCTGGGATTCAGGCTGTAATGAGGGAGCGAGAAACAAGAGTTGCCAATTATACGAGGACAAGTGATGCCCATAACGCGGATGGTTCCTTTTGGCGCTTGGCGCTAAATCAAACTCGGATAATAACATTCGTCAGAGCCAACATGACTGCAGACGAAAGAATCAGTCTAAACGATACCATAGCCGTCGGTGTTGACTGGATGTTCATGTGGAACTTAAGCCTGATTACCGTTGTTTAAAATACAGAACACAAAAATTGTAGAAACTCACGGTTGACATCTTTTCCGGCACCAACGACAGAAGCCTCGAATAACCAGGATCCAAGAAGTCGAAGTAAAGTGTTTGCTTCGGGTCTTTGATCACGCAAACATCGGTTGGGCTCTGGGCCGAGCCACTGAGGAGCTAGCGTCCGCAAGTGAAGAAAGTTGGAGGTGGGAGAGATGGTCCAAGCTGAAGAGTGCGTCGACTTCATCGAGACTGTTGAAGCACCTGTGCCAGCAGTTGGTCCACCAGGTTGCCAAATTCCGGCGGTTTGAGGCGCACTGGCTGATAAGATTGATGGATCTACAGGAGAAACCGAGTGGGAGGCTCGTAGGGGTACGTTTCCAGAAGACATCGAGGTGCCACTAACGGATGATTTGTTTTTACCTGTAAAGATAAACAAATGATTTTAGGTAGTACGCGACAAAGTGGACCGGCATCCGGAAACCAATCTGCTGACAGTGCCAAAAGAGGCACGGCCAAGAACGTCGAAAAGCCGAAGGCGAAACACACTAGCAATCTTATTGGGCTATCATAATAACCAACGGTAGATGACTAGGGAAACCTAACAAGCATCCATCGATGATTAGGGCTTTCAACTATTGTAGAAACTTGAAGTTACATCAAAGCGGGCTATTTTTAATATCAGAAGCCTCTGTGCACTACAGTTGACAGAACACCACAAAAAAGATTCATTCGAAACTAGTTTGAATCCGATAATTCCGCCAGTTTAGGCTTCAACTGAGTGAATAATTCATCAAACGTGCAAGTCGGTGTTCGGATAAGAGGACAGACTGGTTAAGGTTCGGGGACTGCGCTCGGTAAATGGACCACAAACAGGACGTAATCACGAGTGTCACTCATTTTTCTAAGGCTTTCCAAAATGACGGGGATTACCAAACATAATCCTGTGGTCAAATAAGTATTGTGGAGTGGTAAGCAGATGACCTCAGTTCGATGCCCGTGAGCGCACCCAAATCAACTAATGCGTCCCGTCGTGCTAAACTGGTTTCAGAATTAAGGTTGTAAGCGGACTAAAATCTTAAGGTATAGCCTACTAACCAAGTCTGAGATTGACTGAGGAGCGTGGATCACTTCAAACGAAGTTCTGAAATGATTTTCACTAGGTCAAAAATAATGCCATGCTAAGCAAAAAGAGGTTACCTCAGTATTCACCAACAAGCAACTAGTCCTTAAGTTTAATTAGCACGGTCAACAGAACTCGATAGAACCCAGACCTGACAGGTCGTGCACATTCGCAGGTAAAAATAAACAAAGTGGTGTATATTATATTCGTGCAGGTTAGCAGTCCACATCTCGACCTAAAGCTGTCACCTTGATGCGGTGGTCGGGTTTGAGTGCTGAAATGATCCCGTGGGCTACACTGGCTGAAACCTCGTTCCACAAGGTGCAACCATGCCAGGAAAGGCCAAAGGGAAGCAGTCAAAACAAAAGCAGCGGGACCTCGTACTACGAGTAATCGTGCTACGAGGCGGTATGGGGTATGAGTGCGATATGAGTAAGAAGGGAGCAAGGTGTTTCCCCAGATGACCAGCATGTCCATATTCATGGAAGCAGCGATGCTGTCTTCCCTCGAGGAAAGACGGGTTGGAAAAGGTTGGCCCTAAAAACCGCACATTCCGATCGCCCAACGGTTGACGGTGACCGCCAGCGAAATACTTTTAAAACCAAAGAATCCGGTGCTGCTCAAAAGACACCTGCTGTGGCAGCCGCATCAGGAGTGAGACAGTAATGCATTACTCCCTGCGCCCTCAGGTTAGGCCAACCCCCTACAGCCGAGCAGGTCAGACTATTGTGTCACCCCCTAAGGGAAGCCCTCCGAAGAAAACCCTACCACCCGCTGCGTCGCGGTTCAAACTTTTGACTCAGAGACTATAGGCAGGGTCGCCGAACAAAAACTTACATTCTCCCATTACCTTCTGGGCCAGACTTTTCAGTCAAAGGCTCAAGGTGGGGTACCTCAACCAAACCCCATTCCTCGGCCTGGAAAACCGGGAAGTATCATTTGTCCGCACAGTACTGTACCCACCGATGTCCCTCCCCAACCCCTTCCCACCACACAAGCAAAACTTGCTGGGTCATTTGACTGTCAGTTATCTGACCGACGGGCCTTATGCTCCCCACGGCCTATTAACAATAAACAAAATAAAACCTTTCTAAATCCACGAGATACTTTTTACATAGGAGCCTTTAACGTCCGTACTCTAGGTCACAGTGGCAAACAGGCAATGCTCGTTGAAACCTCAAAATCCCTTAAGACTGATGCATGGTGGGTCCCCGAAACACGCGTACAAGATCCAAGCGTGGTCAGGCATCCCACAGCGCCAGCTCTTTCACATCTCTCTCCGTGTGTCCAGCGATCCAGAAGCGATAACTCGTGGAATATATGGCGTTGGAGTTCCACACAGCCTAAGAGCTGAACGCGCTTTGCTGGATTAGATTCCAGTAAACATTCGTCTTTGCGCCGTCCGGTTATCCGGCTAAATAAAGCTCAATGCCTCTCGACATAAAAAGCGGTGCCCGTTTGTAGTGTCGGTTTATGCACCAACGTACTGCAGTTCTGGTGCTGAGAACGGTACTTTTTCTAGAGAGTTATCCGAGGTCATTCGTCAGGCAAAAAGCACTAACATTGTGATCTTGGATGGCGATATGAATGTCCAAGTCGATAGTCTGAGCTCCTTGGAATCACTTTTGTGCGGTCGATTCGGAGTCGATGCTCGCCGCACAGACAACGGAGATCGACTCCTTCAGTTATGTGCTGAGTATGAACTGTTTCTGGCAAGTACGAACTCTTAACATAAACGTTCGTATCGCGTAACCTGGCGGCCACCAACTGCAAATCAACCGTGGACCCAGTTGGACCACGTGGCCAGCAGCCACCGGTGGAAAGCCATAATTCAAGACTGCCGTTCCTTCTGGGGCACACAACTTGATTCCGATCACGCCATGGTGCATGCACGTCTGACAGTTCGTTTCCCCTCAGACTCTCGCAAGTCAGTAAAAGCATGCCAATCCATCATCTACGAAGGACTACCATGGCTCAACAGTATCGATCTCAGCTAGCTCAACAACTCTACGGTAAACCAAAACCATACTGGTATCGGGAACGTGGATGAAGCATGGCGAAATGAGAGAGGAGCTATGCTAGCGACATTCAGTGCTGTCTGTCCGACTTCTCCCATTCAACCACAAGACCACTGGATATCGTCGAGATCGCTAGTAATGATTGACGCCAGGAAATCCATACCAGCAGGCAACGAGTACGACGGCGCACGCAAATCCCTCAAACGCCAAATAGTGAAGAGCCTAAGGAAAGACCGAGAGTTCTGGTGGACATCGAAAGCTCAGGAGACGGAGGAGGCTTCTGCCACCGGAAACAGCCATGCCCTATTTCAACTGATACGATCGACAGGCCCTAGGAAAGCAACGGTCAGTCAAGCGATAAGTGAAACGCCGCTCGCAGAAACGCCGACTGGAAAGATGGGCCGAACATTTCGAATAACAGTATAGCTGACCATCTGCAACAAAGCTTCTGGAGATGGCGCATACGGGCGAGTGGAGCGTAAGCTTTAATCGCCCATCGGAAGAAGAAATAGAGTACGAAATATCTGTACTAAAAACGTTAGAAGGCACCAGGACCGAATGGTCTCTATCCAGCCCTCTTCAACGAAGGCGGATAATCCCTGATGACCAATCTAACAAAACTAATTGGTGCGATATGGAGTGAAGAGAAAGTGCCTGCAGAATGGGGCACGTCGACAGTTATCCCTGTATTCAAAAAGGGCATCAGCAGTGGTATCAGCCTGGCAACTGTGGCATCGAAGGTGCTCTATGGTCTTATCCTTCGAAGGTTGACTGAACACAGGGAGAGACAGATCCGTGAAAACCAAGCTGGGTTCCGTCCTGCAAGAGGATGCATCGATCACATCTTCACCCTCTGACAGATTCTAGGACGGCGACACTGTTTCCAGCAAACAACAATGGTTGTGTTCCTCGATCTGAGAGCCGCCTTTGGCTCTGCTGACCGCCAGGCACTATGGCAATGTCTGTGGAGCAGAGATGTTCCCTATAAATTATTGACCCTCCTTAAGGTCCTGTACACCGACTCCTGCGGCCGCTTGAAGGTCTATGAGAAGCTCTCTTCTGAGTTCACCACATCAAGTGGCGTCAGACAGGTCAGTTCTTTTTCACCTTTTCTCTTCAATTTCATCATTTATACGATTATGATAGACTCACTATTAGCCTCTAATGCCTGTGGGGTCAAAGTGCTCGCGAGGCTTCGCCCACAGATATCAAGTACACAGACGACATTGCTCTTGTTGGATCTGACGCCGTGGTAATGCAAACAATATTAAATAGTCTAAATAATTCCGCCTCACGGTTTGGCATGCGCCTCACACCTGCAAAGTGTAGAGTGCTGCTGCAAGACTGGGTGGGCTCAAAACCTAACCCCATGGTTGCGGATGAGACAAATTTTTCTACCTGAGCAGCTGTATCAGTCCCGGTGGTCTCACGAAAGATGATATTTCCATCTGAATTGGGAACGCCAGAGCAGCTCTCGTGGACCTGCATCACCTGTTGCGGTTATATCTGACTGCTGTCCCCGCTCCAGTGCCTGGTGCAGGAAAAAAAGACTTGCCGACAAGGAATACAACAGCTCTATTGCGAACAAGCAAGTGAGTGCGAAAGGTACAGTGGCCTCGCGCTATATATATAGGGGGCTCCGTCTGACCTTGATCCAGGGCTGTCTCGCACTATATTTTGAACGGCGCTGTCTGACTTCGATCTAAGGCTGTCTGATCGACGTTTAGTGAAGTTTTGAGGGTCTTAGTAGGTTTCGAATATTCTGGCATAATCTTCAGGAATCTGTTCTTCCTGACAGTAGGGGTGATATCAGCTTATCTGTCAAGGGTTGAGTTTACAGTACTGCGGTGCGCTCCATATTAATATACGGGTCAGAAAGCTGGCCGCTGCGCGCCGAGGACTTCAAGACTCTCTGTGATCACCATCGATATCTTCGGAGCATTAAACGAGTCTAGTAGGAACGTCGAACGGTTTTCAGAAATAACTCCCCACAATGAATGAACTGATCACGCTCCATATATTGCGCTGGCTTGGCCAAGTGCTCCGCATACCACTCGACCACGTGACGGTTGGAAAGAAGTCAGGGGAAGTCGAGCAATGACTTGCCAGAGAAGCATGAAGGCCATTAACAGCAAACTCAGTTGTGCTGGTCATTGCCGTCTCTCTGGATGGGGACCTCGAGACGGGACACATCAATGGTTATATACATTGTCAGACATGGCCTAGTCGCGCCCTCAATGGAGCTCGCGCATCCAAGCTACTACCTTCAATGGATAGCCCTCCTCCCAAACTCCTACGCTGAAAACCGTGTATCTACGCATCAATTATATCAGCTACCATCTCCCATCTCCCCAAATCATCGGCGAACCCAACTGTGGCAGCTGTAACCGCTGTACGGGAAGTACGCTGTTTCTTTACAGCTGATGATGATAAGTGTCCACACGTAAAACTCTAAAAATTCGACTATGATAGGGAGAACGTCGCACAATACACTTGGACGTCGGTAACGGTGCGCTGACACATCAGAAGTCGGAGTAAACCCATCGGTTAGTCGTTAAGTGCTCATGGTTGCTGGATTTGGGTGGTGACAAGGACTAAGCTGACGAAAAGCTGTTGAATTAAAAATTCAAGCACCCTACCAAGTCGTATACTGCCAGATTCCGTATGCTGAGAAAATGTTGCACCAATGTATCCTGATATTGTTACTAGCGAGCGAGCGAAAGTAACCTTTTCACTTACATATTCGTTTTGCAGTATTACATACACATTGGTGGACCCGGTGAAAGCAAAAGAACACAAACAGATACAGAAACAGATATCCAATCGGTAGTGCATCATGCAAGTCATTGGCTTTCTTTTTACACTGAATCTAACTGCGCCCACGGTGAGCATCTGCTTAGCAAACACAGGCAAAAATGTTGACCTATGTGAGGCACCTGTGACTTTCGGTTGGAAGTTAAAAGACCAGGATTTGCATCCTAGTGGTGCCATCGCCAAGTTTCAACGACGAAGAACGAACTAGGACTACTTTCTGTCTTTATTCATTGCAGATACTAAAACTCCTGCACATCAACAGACATTTGGGTTCAGAAGAAAACAGTACCGACCAAACAAGAACCTACGAGATCCTTTGTCCGGAAAGCCGGTAGCCCCCGAACTGCGATGTACTGGAACCGGAGGTCCCGCCGTGATCACCGGAATCGATTTCACCATGTCGACTGTGAGGGCAGAGTGCAATAAACAATATACAGTATTACAGCAGAAACAATTGGTTAATAAGCCAAGAAAGGGAACTGTGAATACGGCGAAAACGGGAAAAAGTCGTGTAGAAGACAGTATGGCTCAGATTGGTGAACAAAGTGAGGCTCCGTCTATCGGACTGGGCGGAGCAACCTGAATCATGTAATATGTAAATATTCAAAGGATATTATTAGAAGAGGTGGCGCGGCCTGACCTGCTGTTTGGTGTCCAAAGACACGGATCAGTCGTAAAACAAGAACATATTCCAGTGGAATAGACTATGGAAAGTATGTTAGTTTTCTTCGCAGGAAACAAGCAGAGGCAAGAATAAAAATCACAACCGGAATCTACGGCAAAACTTTCGGCCGTAGATGGATGCAGGTCTTACATAAGCGTTGTCAGTAGATGCGATAAACTCTCTGAGCTACGAATTCAACAGATTAGTCAACAGATTATGTACTGTTTAACATACCATCAACTTCCACACCACCACCACCAACAGCAGCAGCAATGGAGGGTGGGGACACAGAGCCCACTGGGCGATAGAGATCACTCGGTACACCCAACGCAGCTTCTATCCCGATGGCCAAACTCGGTTGAATTCCAAGGAAACCATCAACCACCGCGGACAGACCTCGCAGCATTTGATGGTAAACGTAGGGCAAGTGGATGGACGCAGCGGCCACACGATCCGCAGCGGTGGTTTTTCTGCAGATCGAAAGGATAAACGTTTTTATCACTGGGGTGTTGAGTGTGTAGCTTTCGCGCACGAAAGTACCTTAGCAACACAGATATCCGCTCTCACGATATAAAAGCCACCCCCTCATAAAGACCTATTTTCAAATCCCCAAAATTTTCTCACCATTGAAGTAGATCGAAAACCCCTGTATTGACCGTTCTCAAACAAAAAGCCGTTCAATCAGGCTCTGCAGCCGTCTTGCTGACAAAAGAGAAAAGTAAGCTATCTCTAACACATTTCAGTGATCTCAGCTCACTTCACTGACAGACTTTTCATGCACACTCGCCATTTTCGCGTGTTTCGAAAACTCCAGAGTACCCAGTATGGGTGCGCTATATGAAGCTGCACATTCAGAGGTGAAAGGGAATCCTCTGGATGAGATGATGCAGCAAATTTGTTTCCGGTGCCTGCCGGATGCCAGTTAATCATTTAGTTAGTTGTGGTGTAATAAACAAATGTATAATCACGGACCCGGAACCCCACAAAGGAAAGCGAGGCAAAGGTTCAGATCATGGGAAAATCTGTTTCCCAGCCCCATATAAAGATCACTCCTGACAACTTTTGACGCTGTTTCTGTATGGATTTGTTGAAAATGTCAGTCGCCCTTCCGCACAACGTCTGGATTGTTTAAACACCGAAACCTAGTAAACCGAGATGAAGGATAGTTCTGATCATGGCTGCCAAACCACAACCAAACCAAAACACATTGGCAAGGGAACAGGGCAGAATCAATGCCAATACGGCCCTGAACATTTTGCTTCCTGTGATACTACCCCCGGCTCCAATGGAGATCGCCAATGGACATCAAAAATAAATCAACGTGGTCTTGGAAAACGGGAACCCAGAACAAGGTCTCCGAGGAAAAGTTAGTCAATCCACCATAAACCATGTACCAAAAGTAGGTTGGCTTCAACCGCAACAGTTTTGCTTACCGGAGAAGGAGGGATCATTGAAAAAACAACTCGGTATTAGGGAATTGATGTTGAATCGTTCTGGTTGTCTGATGAAGTGGAAAATAGGACAACTCCGAAATGTGGGCAACAAATTTGATGAAGGCGGACTATTGACTGTGTGACTGAGTCATGTCTGTCAGTCTCTTGATCAGTGATGAGTCGAGTTTGGGTACCCACTCCGAAAGAGAGTAGTAGTTGTCAATCGGACCGAATTTACAAACTGGGCTTATCATAATTCGTTATCGACTGACCTTCTTTTGATCGTTCTCACTCAGCACAGAGCTGCGTAAGAAAACCTCTACGAGGGAGATGGTCCTCTGACACGCGAAATACGTATCCTAAAGAACGTGATTTATGATGGGTGATTGGTTCGTCTATTTTTGGTGTGTTTCTTCTCCTTAAGACTATTGGGCGCACCTCAGCATTGCTAATCCGATGTCCATCAGATCTGGGCAAGGCTTCGAAGACAGACATCGTCAAATATCTAATTTTTTTCATACACCTCCTACATGGATAGGCTAATACGAAAGCTACAGAGAGAAAAAACATTAAACAAATCATCTACGACATTCCTTCAACCTACAGCAACAGTAACATCCACCGGAAGCACGAGGACTAAGAGACACTGCCAACTCTACAAGCCTCGACAGGAACTCTCAAAGAATAAGTTATGGGTTCCAAACGTAAACCTCACAATCAAGTGTCTGGTGCCTCTAAGCCTGAGCGATCCCAACCAGAAACAGATGAACGTAAGTCAAACATCAACAACTGTGGTCGCAGTTGACCCTAGGAAAGCTTATTTTGCATTTATCCAGTTCGAAGCATATCGGTTGAACCCCAATAAATCAATACGGGCGTTCAGCTTCGGAGCCAGTAATTACAACTAACATCGGATGATCTGCTTACTTAGCTAAAATGGCGGGCAAAAGACAAGATGGACGTCGAATTCTTTCGAAGTATTGGGCCGCTGCATGAGGCCTTTTGAAATTAGATACGCTGCCCTATATTGGAATTTAAGGACACCAGGTACATTCATTGGACTGGACCATGCGTCTTGGTGCTTGACCAATAGTCGATTTTTACAAAAAATTTCAGCAGTGATGTTAGACAACACAACAGCGGTCTGGTATATGGTGGACATGTTTTGGCATTCCAGTTGCAGTGACTTATAAGTACAAGGAATAACTGAATGGAGCAGTTGGTAATATGACATTTTAAATCCAGCCAGGAGCGTGCAACAGTTTAATGTGCATACGAACAAGCAACGGACTATGGGCACTTTTCGGATTGTGTAATCAGCAGTCACACTAATATGTTAGCTACACAGCGGTCCGCCCGCAATTCCTCATATCAAGGTACTTAAATCTCCTCCTAAGGTGTCAGTCACTCTGAAAAGTTCAAAGACGTGTTTCCCTGGTGAAATGCTCAGAGGTAGCCGTGCGATAACAGGTCAAAGCCTACTCATGATGTCGACCTTGGGAGGCTCGTCTCAAGACAACAAAAGTATATGGCCCAGACCTGCTATATCTAATGGTTCAGGAGTGTGAACTCATCCCTATTTTGAGATGCAAGCAAATTTACAAGATGGGTCGCCGCGATAGTCTCGATAGTGTTATCTTTTCACCAATCCTTCCAAAATATCAACATTTCTTGCTTTTACTCATCTCATCAAAATCGTCTCGACAAATTCCTATCTTTCGGTATTCGTAAAAGTTTACTTCCGGGAAACCCTCCATAGTAAAAACTTAGGCATAAGTTCATCTAGAAATGGCAGCTGACCTCTCCACATTCAATCCGTTCTTTTATACAGAAATTAGACTTTATCCTTTTGTGATGCTAGACTAAAAACGTTATATGCCTTGTCTTAAATGTTTTATCCATTTATTGTCAAGTGTACCTTCGCCGAATGAACACAATTCTCACCCGCTTTCATCCCTGAACTCTGAGATCTATAGCCTTATAGCACAATACACTGGAGAATGTCTTAAAACGCCATGGGCTTCCAAGGAGAAGCTTATAAGAAACAGTTTCTAACACTGACGCTCCCTCAGACTTCACAGGAAGAATCCTGGTGAATTTCCCATATTCTTCATACCTGGTTACATCCCAAGCTGTACGAACAGTCTATACTCGGTCCTATTTCAAACTTCTACGGATGAGAACTACCACCTATCGCAACTTCACAATTCATTGGATGATGGAAATTTGGCGGACCCAAATATAATATGGGGAAGTCTCGGGCTGTACCTTCTTATTTAATCGGTGTACTTGAACTCCTTCCTTTTTTTCTGACAAAGATCCATTTTCACATCTGATCACTTCATTCAACGATTCTGCCGAAAACTCGCGAACAGTATGCCGACCGTCTGGGGCGCACGAAGCCACTCGTGACTTCACCTGATGTTTCAACGCTATGCAAACACATGCTAGCATCTGTTTCCAGACACGTTTGTGGCACATGTCGCGTAACAATTGCAATGCAAGAAAACGCTGTGAAACCACATCAAACTAACCGTTAACAGGAAGGAAAAAATGTATTGGTATGGCATATAAGCCAACCATCGAAACTTACTTGAACATTTCCAAGACTGGAGTAGCGAGTGTGCGCACATCACAGATATCCACAGGATTACCCAGTAGATACAACATACGCAGCCAGCTTTCTTTTACACTCTCCGTGGACATCTCATGCGGAAGGACGGTCACACCAAACTTGTCGACTAGAAAATGATGAATAAGAAAACATAGTCATTGCAATAACAAAGCGATGGTAGAGCAACACACCGCCAAATTAGTTTGAAACCGAGGTTTTATTAGCAGGTGTCCGAAAAACGGTATCTATAACTCTATACGCGTGATTTTAGGGGGCCACAACACAGCAAACCAGGAGCAACTTTACACCAGCTGGCATGTGCGGATTTATGCAGAAACCGATTAAGGAGGTGAGGAAGCCCAGCTGTATCACCAGCATAGCTTCGGTCAAAACGTGAAGCTTTCATTATCTGCCACGGTGCACCTCAATCATCATGTGCTGGTGCACTTGGTTTTCTCCTCTTTACTGACAATAGTTGCCAACGGGGAATTCGCCAACTGTCCGTTATGAGGAGCCCGTAGCCGTCCACACAACAGATATGCATTGCTCAACCATCAGAACTGTGTAGCGATGCAGTGCTCATGGACGATTACGAAAACGGGTAGAGAGAGCGCAAGTGCACTGTGGCTAGATTGAAATGCGCTCACCTGAACTTCGACGTGTTGGAACTGGAAAGCAAAATTTACAAGTTCAACTTGTGCAAAATATATGTCAGAAGGTAGGGAACTAAAAATTGAATAGTTTGATGTGAGCAACGGCATACTTCCTGCAGAAATGAGGATCCATTTTCCCATGAGGCCCTGAAAACGTGTCGTGGACACCGGTGGTTGAAAAAATCTTCGGCCTATATCAGCTAGATGCCCGATCTACAGAGTGACATAGATCATGAAGTAGTGTTATAACCTTGCCTTCGAAAGAGCTGACATCATGACGTGATCGCACCAACGTATGTTCTATCATCATATCAATACAATATATCAGTATACACCGCCTACGAACTCTGGTGCAACAGTAAACACCAATTGCCCCAGACCAGTACAAAAGTGAAAGACGGGCAGAGGATAAAAAGGGAGATCATAGAGAAAACAAAATGATAAACCGCCGAACACGCCAGGAAGTTCAGAAACCCCGGAAACATCCGTAACAGCAAGTACCACGGAAATAAGTTGGCTTTTCTATTGTGAGTGTACCGCCGTTGCATAAAAATGAGTGGTGAAGCTTCTATCCCACCGAAAACAATGTTTTTGACGGTATCAGCACCTGTATTGGAGAAAACAAAACAAAGAGTGATTACCCGACAAAAAAAGATAGAGTACACCACCAACCTGTCGGCAACACTGGTGGGGCTGGTGTGTCAGCACCCGGTAAAACATTTGCTGGACTGTAAAGGATTCCCACCAGGTGACTCGTTACCGCTATTAGAACACGACACCAGTGGTAGACCAGTACAGATTGGTGACGCCACACCCGTACACAATCCTTGAGGGCAGCCCACATCTGCGGACGGGGGAAGCAATAGGAGCAGGCTGTCATCCAGGTGTTCATGAGCAAACTGACAACTTGATCCACAATGGTTTCTGCCAGACGGGCTGGGTCCATTGCTGCAACTTCTGTAGTCCTCGTCGTGTTTGTCACGACCGCGGTGCTACCACTGGCCTCGGAGAGCACGGTAGGAGACATGGTGGCAGGGAATGCACCAGGATAGGATCCAGCGGCAGCAGCGCTCGTAGGTTTCGGACGCGGACTAGGCACGGGTAAAGGAGGGGCCAACACAGCGTGCGATATATTCAAACAAAACTGCAAGAGAGAGTCCCAAGCATTAGGTGGTAGATTTGCTGCGTTGCTTAGTACTGATTCCACGGCCTGTACGATTGCTTGGGTGACTTTTAGTTGAGAGTGAAGCATGTGTGTAGAACTGACACGTTCAACAACAACTGAAAAATTGGAAGGGGAAGAGTGAAAAAATGTCAGAGTGATGCGCAGCTCGAAGTACTTTACATCTAATCATTCCGATAACCAAAATGGGGAGGAAAAGCGGGGATGTGATTACCAAACTGAAGGGAGTTTGACAGCACAAGTCCCTCGACAGTACCACATAGGAACTACAATTTCTAGTCAGGGTATAAAGTGGAGTAAACCGGAAGTAGTTCAAGGTAGGCCCGCCGGACTCAACAGAACAGACTGCTCTAATAGAGCAAGCCGACAGAAAGACTGGATTTCATCAGGTACGATATGGCTATCAGCATACCTTCATCTATTAATGGAAAACTACTGCAGTCTGGAGATCATCCAAACTCTAGGAAAGATGAACACACCTGTCGTTTGAAGGATGACCAATTCTGTGACCGTACAGCATGATGAAGTATGATATATTGCTGTAGCGTGTGCCCTTGACAAACAAATGGACATAATGTCGACGCAAGAGGTCGAGGAAAGCTCGTCAGGTCTTCTCTAATCAAAGGACGATTGGTACCGCCAATGACCTACATGGTAAGATCCCGACACGTCAAAGCCACGGGGATGACTCAGTTTGAAGATGAGTTCAGGGCAGGTTTAGTACACATATACATGAGCAATGTCCTCGAGGCTTCGGAGACAAGTAGTCCAGGTCTCCCAAATTGAAGAGTGGATTCAGAGCAATTGCTCACGTAAGAAATAGCAGATATGGTTGAGCTTGCAATCGATCGGAAGAGAGCGTTTTTCTGGTACATATGCCTTTCGTATGAAAATTAGCTAACCGTGTTTTATCAGTGCACTATTCATCCCCATGTTCGACATGAACGCCCGATTCAGGCCCAGTATACAAGTTTGTTACTCTATATCTACTTTAACAAGCAAACGAGTTTCTCTAGTGATCTGAAACTAAGGTACAATCAGAGAACTGACAGGGGCTGAAGGACGGAAGTATAAAACGAAAACAGCAACCCGCAGGGTTTCTTAAAACAATAACAACAGCAGGGTACGGTAAGTCGTGCAGAAACGTACCGAACGATTCAGGTAGATCAACTTGGTCTTCCAAGTGTTTATTGACTGCCTCAATAGTATGACCCAAGCTGTTAACAAACCACTTGGGATGATTCCAAAGAGGCTCAGGGAAGCGTGGCAAGAAAAAGTAGCACAGAGACGACAAAATACGATCCAAGTAGCGCATTGGATCACGTCGCAACGCACGAGGATAATGGAATGGTAGTGGCGGAAGAGTTGTGGACGAAGGACTTGTGTTTTGACCGCCGAAAGGAACCATATAGCGGAGCCAACAGCAGTAGATGTGAGCACTGTGCACTACCACGTCCCAGTGCTCAGCTGGCATCGTCAGACCATAAGTAATGAACTAGAAGAGATTGAAATGTGTATTTGGAGACAGCGACTGATGCCGAAATTCAAATAATCTCATCGAAAATTTACGATGATTTTGTCCCTAGGTCTGCAGTTGGCAGGGACAAAGACTTAGTTGACTCAAAATAGTGGGGGGAATGACCAATTTTCGCTCATAATGCTGATCTCGTCTAGCTTGCGCACTCACCGAATGGAAGGGGGTAATACACCACCACAAATAAATGGGATGAGTTCTCCGCACAACCTTTAGCGAGTTCATTTTCAGGTTCAACTAGAACAGTGAAGTGGAGTAGTGGCAATGGCCCTAACCAAAACATAGTTAAGTTGAAACAGGCACGGTTTAAAAAAGATTGCACCAACAACTTGCATACGCAAACACAATAGCAGTCTAAACATAGCCACAAAAATGCTTTAAGTAAGGTCGCTATGGTTCTCAAGCGTGTGCACTGCCAGAAACGGACCTCAAGGCAGGTTGTCGCTCAATCACCATGGCAACACATGGAGCACGGACACGTGACGCCGATCGATCATGAGTGTCAGTAAATGCGGAGGATAAGGCGCATGAAATCAAAATTGTATGCACTAAGTGAAGTGTAAAACTGAAGTACCATAGTAATCACATACTACGAGCTAATCGACTTGGTGAACTAACCAACAGATAAAATAGATACGTCCCTGTTTAGAAAAGTTGCATCCTACCTGCATGGCCCATTGCACTTCCTCGTGGGTGTCCAGCTGAGCGGAATCTCGCACTGCTGGAAAAAGTGAAGGACCCAAACCCTCTGGAGGGCTTGATGTAGTGCCCGATCCCCGATCAACATCCCCCACACCGTTCGCTTGCTCCACGAGAACCGGGCGAGGAGAACAATTGCAGTCACACTAGGAACGGAAAATGGATAATCATCAGGACAAAGGATGCAACTACGTAGCCCAGAGAACTGTCAAGAGAACGAGCACCTGTGAGACCGGTCAAAATTGAACTCTCCTCAGACCAGGGCAGACTTTGAAACACACAGCCGTAGTTTTTTCCGCAAACCTTAGAAAGGCAGCAAATTTAATGAACTGTTACAGCAACTTGACGGAAATATAATTCGATAATGCTACTGTGAAGAACGGACTGCAGAAGGGTATTCCAAAGTGTGTCCTTGTAAGGGTTGAACAGCATTACCCGGGGTCCACATGACTGGCTTCCAATTTCTTCACATTGGACTAGTCAGACGAGGTTCTCATTGTGGTATGACATGCACAAAAGTACTTTTCAATCTGGGCAACTAGACCATCCTCTTTTTGAGATTGCTCCACTTGGGAGACAGTATGAGTCCTAAATGCGGATACACTAATGGCCAGACCATTTCGCTTTCCTCGGAGACATTTCCTGAGGGACAAAACTGAGTAACAGCGATAGTGACCTCAAAAGGCAACTGAAATAGCATTCGGGGGGGGGGGAATTTTGATCAAATGTAAGATCAAATCCAGAGGAAACCCGTACAACTGGGAACCGAACAAGTACTGATCTGATTTACACTCTTTTCTAATCGTCAACCATTCATTACCCACTGGGGAAGAATAGCCTAGTTGCCCTTCCTACTGTTTACTTCAGACAAAGCATGAATTGCAGGGCAAAGTAGAATATTGGAATGAAAAGGCCTACTACTGTGTCAACCGGAACAACTCGTTGATAGCAAAAACAAAGACCGCTAGCAGGTCACACACATACACCTCACACGAACAGCGCTACAGCGACAGTCAGAATTCACCTAGTCGCTGAATTACCATTAATTTCTAGAGAAGCAACTGACCCGACTGAGATGAATTGAGCAGTTCGCCCATTAACAAAACAAAATTGCTTTTATCTTATACAACCATGCCCAATGACGTTCAGGAACACGTCCGATAGCCCGAAACGACATAATAACTGAACTCATCACCAGAAATCGGACGGTACGTGTTTCGTTTGCAGGAATGACGAATGCAACCGCGTTCCTCTTGCCAGATGGTCAGATGGCTCAGTGGCTAGAGCGCGAATTTACTGACCAGAAGGTCCGTGGTTCGAACCCAACCTCTGCCTCTCGACTTCCCCTGTCTAGGCTTGGGCAACCTGGCAGTATCCCAGCCCTCGTGCTTCCTGCTTCTGCATCCTCCTGCCACCAAATACTATCCAAGAGATTTATATAATAGATCCTGAAGTTCTAGGTACCTCCAGAGAAATCATAAATACTGTGTGATTGCGGAAGTGAACGGTGACCTCCGGTTTTTGAGTAATCTGTTTACAGAGATCCGGCTGGTTATAGATACATAGGTAGGTTCACACACCCCTACTGAATAGTCTATTGAAGAAGGCCCCAGATTGCTGATAGGCGGTAAGAATCAAGCATCCTACAACTCGGTGGATTTGGCCGAAGAAACTGTGCTGTAACTGATGGTACAATCTTGGTTGTGACAAACGAAAATGAAGGCGATACAGTGACCCGGTCATGTATATCCTTCCCACTGCGCTCTCTATTGACCCCTCTGTGGATTGTATCAATGCACAACTAGCTCAGTGTTGAAAACGAAGTCGCAGGTAATCATTTACTTGAAGAAAAAGTACAACAGTAAAAAAGATGCAGCAGACAAACCGGCTATTGCAGTCATAAAAACCTCAAATGGACACCAGACGAAATGGGTGTTTGTGGTTGTGTTAGTAGTGCATTGCACGATACGAGTATACAATGCACGTTGATATTTTAGCGAGGTATTTTGCTAGCTGAAGCGAGAAATCACAGCCTATCCAGCCATACGCAAGAATAATGGAACATGACCTGAATGATGAGTCGCTCCAACGGTTCGTAAACCCTAACGAGCCACGCGCACACGCTTCAACAAAAAAGAACGACCTATGTTTAACGAGAAGCCTACTCTTGTATCCAGATCGCTTTAAATTTGTCCACTGAATACAGTGGTCCCTCCGATGGTGACTGTCCCCATCCACCCTTGGAAGGAAATCTCTATTCAGGACGGGATCAACCAAAACCCCAGTTTTATATAACAACTGCATGGTCCTCTGGTAGAATGACTAATTATCGGGATCTGATAAATGTGTACTTCTTTGCGTGAGCCGACTTGAAGTGGTAATAAACATGAGATACCACGAGGAGCCGAAATGCCCATTTCTCCAAGGAATGTGCCCCTTTTACGTTACCTTAAAGTAAATTTGCTGTTACTGTCGTCTTCAGTCGCATCGTATTTTAAACTTTCTGCCTGATCGCGCTCGGATTTCTCGAAGCAAACAATTCCACCTAAAGCGCAGTATTAGGTATATATGGACATATCAGTTAACCGTCATCCGACGACAGCAGTAACTGCTCTTACTTCATAGTCTTGTGTGGCAATGGACAGTAAAGTAGGGATTCCATACTTCATGGAACTAGCCTAATTTTTGGGCACCTGAGCATTTCCTCACGCTTAAATTATCACAACAATCACTTTTTACTCATACTAAGGACAGAACCCGCTTGGCAAACCGTGCGAAAATCAGTTATTGGTGCATGTTTCAGGATGAACAAGACTCAGCAAGACTCATCCGTGATAAACATATTATAGTTGCGTGGCATCATGCATTCCGGGGTAGAACAATCCGCGTTACTTTTATCGGGGCGACTCAAGGGTGCATCCAAAGCTATTCAAAAGGTATACATCAGTTTAGAGTTGAACAGCACACACTACCGAACTACTTCAACCAATGTTTCATTACCTTATCAGTCATTCACGTCCTCCTAGATGGAAGGCCAGTACCGGGATCAACTCAAACAGCAGAGCGACAGAATAACTCGGGATGACTGGTGGAAGTTATCTTTTGCCACACAGTGGCCTGGAGTTTTACATTTATTATAAAATTGTTACGGTGTTAACGGGAGGACCAAATGAATCCCAGCCAAATCTGTTTTACGACATTTTGAGAGCGAACATGGTGCGCAAAGGTCACGCCATATCTCAGTTGGGAAGATGATCAAGATACCGAAGCACTTTGCTTGATATGACACTACATGTAAGGTCAGAGTGTTTCGCCAACTTTACAATGCGGTCACTTCAAGGACCGTAATCCGCCTTGAATGTGCGCTTGCTTACAAATTCGATTTTGAGAAGCTTCCTTTCAACAGAAGTAGACGCTCCTTAAAACGTGTTACATTTATGAGCGCCTTTACCATGGAATAAAGCTGAACGTATGCTTGCAGAGTTGAGTAACCAACCGTTACTAACGTTATGAATTTAGCACCAACTCTGTGATGGGCTGTAATGGCGGTCTGCGTTCTCGACCATACATATCTACGCATTTGCCTCCAGAGAACACCAGTTGGAAAGTTCTGTTACCTCACTAGTTTCAAATGATAGCGTACGACCTTCATTGGTTTTTTAAAAGCTTTTCATTAGTTGGACATTCTCATGAATTTCTTCCCAGTGAGCTTAACTGGTCGCACTAGACTCTTGAAGGACAAGAATACAACATTGGTTGGGCCTTGATCATCCAGTCATTTGAACCATTACAGCTGAGATGACAGACACAACTGAGTCACCAACAGACGACAGAGTTCATTGACGCTTCGCAGTGCTAATAAAAAGGACCAGACCAACAACCATTGGGACAAAGCTCCAGGATACAACCCGTTATTCACTGTAGCACATGCAGGTCGCCGGATCACTTCTTTGTAATATGAGTCAGGTTGTTAAGCTCATTAATCACCATCAAAAGTGTGCACTGGATGTGACCAATTGAGCTAAACTCCGCGGCCGAATGGGGTAGTGGCGCCAAAGTTGTCAAGATTTTCGGATCCGGTTTTAGGGTTTTTTGTAGTTTTTCATCAATCATTGATAAGATGCCATACAACCGTGGAGAAACAATGCACCAACAAAAAGCCAAAGAGGAAAGTGTGGAGACTTAGTGAAGACAACCCTACATTCATAGGGAAACCAGTCGAGAACGAAGTGTCTACACCTTGGAACAGCAACGAGTCCAAGTCTAGATAGGAGGCGCCACTCGAGCACTGGACGTGATACAAACATATGGCTAATACATCCCCCATTTCGTCTAAATCCTGCTTGACACTACCAAACATGTCTCATGTGTCAGAGTTAGGCATCACGGAATAAGGAGACTATCATATTGTGACAGGCATAAGACGTATATCTTTTTGGTTGGTGCGGTCGCTTCGGGTAAGTGTACGATGACTAACTTAATCCAGCTCCCAATATGCTCAAACAAGCTCTCAAAGCAGAACGCGGAAACTCATCACCATCTTCAATTATTTTTGGTGGAAGCTCATAGGTGACGGTAGCCTGATGGCGTTTCACGGCATAATAATCCGTCATGAACTCTATAGAGGAAAATGTTGGTAGCTCAGGTAGCGTAGATGGTCGTTGGCTTGTTCGCTGAGCTGGGCAATTTGATTGCAATCAAATTGCAATCATGAACTCCTGGCGCGTCAGGCGCGAGTGGTGGCGGGCAATCGGTCACTTTCCCGGGTTCCTGACCTACGTGCCTAGGGCTAGAATCCGTGGGAGAGTGATTAATAAGTGGAACAGGAGGAGAGTTAAGACACAACAATGAAAAAGGTGGGAGCTGTAAGCAGTCGAACGTTTTCGTTTATTCGCCGGATGCGTGCAACGAAAAAGACGACCCGTCTAATGTCGCTAGGTAACAGTGGACGCCGCATGGGAGTGCTCTTGTGTATTACAAGGTTGTATTTGGGTTAAAATACTCCTAGGGATGCCGAAACAAAGGGTCACGAGACTGTTTGTTAGACATCTATCCAATGACCAAACCGGTAGGAGAAACTCTGTACATGCTGAGTTGGCATCTTCCAGTGTGGCTCAACGGCCAGCGGAATTCGTTAGTTAGCTGCCTCCTGTGTAAATGGAATAGGACTTAACTGAAGTCGACAAAGCAGTTAATCACTTGATAAGCCGTAGATTAGGGATATGGGTGAGCAAAGGACTGCAACGTCTTCACGTCGGTAACTGCCTCTATCCATTGATAGAAGAGACTTTCGATACCCAAGCCTCGGAGACGGTATGAACTAGCACGGCTCACGTCTACGCTACATTGGGTACATTCAGCAAAATAGTATAAGGTGACAACTGGAATCACGTGTCACGATTTCGCTAGTGCAATTCGCTTGCGGGTTCCATTAAGTTGGAAGCCACCCTCAATTTAGCGACGCAAGGGAAAATAGTGCGACGCTTATTGAGTTTAGTTCAGAACAAGGGCAAACCAAAAACAAAAATGTGTGAAACAAAAAAGGTAGAAAAGCTGTACACACCTTGATTCCATAAACTGCCCTCCGAGCAATATCCTCCGCATCCTTTTGCGCGAACAATCGCAAAAAGCTCTCACAGTTCGTCACTGACGACGAGAGCTGCTTCAACTCAGAAGACCATTCATCAAACATTCGTGCTGGAATAAAAATAAAGCGTACTGAATGCTCCTAAAAATATATCAGCGTTAGAACACAATGGTGCGGCAACCAAACAAGTCCAAAGTGTTTACAAGGCGCGTGCAGCGATGATGATTCTCCCAAATCTCTTGGATAAAAAAATGCTAATTCGGTTATTAGGCCAGCCAAGGTTTCTAAAAGAATTAAGCCGCGCAACTGATGGTGGCAGCGAAGGGAAGAATGCTTCGCGATCACAACAGCAACTGACTTTTTTCAAGTTGCTTCAAAAGCAGTTGCGACAATCTCGGAGAGCAAATGCGGAGTACGAAAAGTAGTTTTTCAGGTTTCGAAATCCCACTATCCACAGGCTGAAGTATCACAAGTTATTGTTGTCAGAACAATTACCGGTAAAATTTACGTCACCATTTTCCCCAACAAACGACAAAAATCGGCAGTCTTATTATTCGCATTTTTGCACAGATCGGTCAAAAGGACGTTTTCGCACACTCTCAAGTGTGGAGCTTGATATGCGTCGGCTCCCCCAGACCCGAATACGATTCCAGTGCTGTTCTCGTTTTCAATGGATTTGCAAGGATGACTTCAGATCAGCATTATCGCCTGAGACTCTGGTAACAGCAAAGCCAATTGGTAGTGACAAGCGAGGGCAGGACGACTGGATAGGTCTCCGTAAACAACAGGATATGCACTTTTAGGCTACTAACTAAGAGTAAAGTACTTCGAAACCGACCAATTAACGCGTAATGATCATTGCATCAAACCTAGTAACATTGTAAGGCAGTTCAGAATCCATAGACATATGTAAGGCCTTACTAGATACACGCCAAAAAGTAAAAGCGAGATGGCTCAAATGGTTAGAGCGCGAATTTACTGATCGAAGGTCCGTGGTTCGAACCCGACCTCTGCCTCTCGACTTCCCCTGTCTAGCCTTGGGCAACCTGGCAGTATCCCAGCCCTCGTGCTTCCTTCGGGTGGCATGGCAGTTAGGCGTCGAAAAGGTGCTACAGCCGAATGAATGATATATTTCAGCTCAATTCGTGATTGTTGGGGGTACCAATGCCCAAAACCGCTCTTCACAATCCCGTACGAGCTCTTCCACCCAGCCACACGTGGCAAAAGATTGCGAAAATTCGAATTAAGCGCGGACGACAACATAAGGCTACGTAGACGATTTTCCAGCTTGCGCGGCACCAGACACCAAGATACTGTTCGGTACGAAGACACAGGTCGTCGTAAACAGCCTGAACCTATTCGAGGTGTCAAAGTCTATGCACATTAAGCAATCACTCAATTTATCAGCTATAAACCGTGTACCATAGCCACACTGGTTCCAGCTGACAGTTACGATCACCGGATAGTGGGAGACCGTGAGACGTACAGCCAAGCCTTGGAGGCGATCGCAAGTTTATCCACATCCATAACCGAGTAAGCCATAGTGGGGTGTTCCGTGTGACACCCACAAATCCTCTAATACGAGGCCGGTAAAAGGGTAGAGGTCTGACAAACACAGTTTCCACGTTGGGGGTTGGAACATGTGTGGCGAGTCGCTCCCCAACAATGTAGGGTGCTCCAGTTGGCTTCCAACAACCACCTCCGCCTTGCAGTTGCACTTTTTGAGCCAAAGGCTTTGGCCGGCGACCCTCCTGTCTGGGTCTGGGTCTGGGCGCCCTGGCAGTATCCCGGCCCACATGCAGCCATAAATAATCCCACGTAACATCGGACGTCGTATGGTGCCACCAGCCGGGTTGGCTTGCCTCCCGTTTACAGCGTGGCCAGTAAGTGAAAACACCGTACTGCTAACACTTTCCTTCCTCATCTTCCACATACTAGTTTTTCTTCCCCTCCTCACTCCGTTGCTACTAACATCCTTCTAAGCCCATTCTCACACACGAATTTCAGGGGCCCGAGTTGATTTTGCCAATTTGCACCACTTGTGGCATCAAAAAGGCATATCTCTGGGTCTCAAAGGACGCGTATGTCAGACTATAATGGGGGCTGTATTGTTGTACGGATGTGAAACTTGGCCACCGGGGATGGAGGATCTGAAACATTTTCAGGTCTTTTTTCACGCATTACCAGAACTATACCTGGAATTGGCTGGATACAACGAGTCCAGAATTATATGATTGGGAGATGGGATCTTTGGTAAAGCAGACTGCAGTTCGCTCAAAAGGGCCATCCAGCGCTGGAAGATAAAGTTGCTGGGTCGTGTTACACATACCGACTTACGGTTTCCAGAGAAGGGCGACGCTTTCCGTGCTACATTCGCAGTGGTGGAAACCTGAAGGTGGACAGCATGTGAAGTGGCGGAAGAAAATGATGGATGTTGCGAAAAGTCCGAAAGTTGTTTGCCTTTCAGGATGGAGTCCACGTGCTTGGCTGGATATATTGAATGCCATGACTGCTAACCGGTATCAGTAGCGTTCATGCTGTCGCTTTCCATCCAGATTGTTTGATTGAGTGTTGGAGGTGTAAGCACCTGGGATGTTTACTTTAGGCTAGCCCTAGGTCCCCATCCCTGTCCTTTTTCCTTCTTTTCGTTATAAGGCTTTATTAGAATAAATTGACCTGGTTTTACGGCAGTGAAGCACCAGTGTTCCCATCTGGTTTGCTGTCGACGATGGACAGAACGGGATCCATGCTGGAAGCCGCAGAATACCAAGGATGTTTTTCTAGCACGTAACACCGTGTGAATATGTCGTCGGCGCAACATCCTCCAGACCGACACTCAGGTTGCTGCTCTTCAGTTATAACCCTAAACCTCTGAAAGTCAGTTTTCAAATTCCGAAAGCCGGTTTACTTAGCTGCACGCTGAAGCAAGCAGTACAACTAGTGGCTGTTGCTAGTGCACAAGGTTCCCTGGATATTGATATATGCCTTCTATCGGAAACGAGAACCCAGGCCACACATACTGTAATTCAACTGACTGTTTCTTTTTGCACCGTTGGTAACGCAAAGGCCGCTGCAGCTGCACATCCCATTATGTGGAGGCGTCTTCACTTGATTGAATATCTAATGATGGTCCCCTGCGCACAATTCGTTTGGCAACGTCTGTGAAAGAATCCCAAAAGAAATAGGGGCCGGTTGCTTCTTGTTTATTGTATCTGCCTATGCCTCGACTGACTGTAGCTACGAATCTGCCGATGGCAGTTTATGTGACGTTCCGGTTGCTCTCATAATGGGCTAGAAGCTTAAAAATCAGTTTTGGCACTAGTGATATGGACGCTAAAGAGGTGGGTTTAACCTTGCTGAAACTAAATTAGGTTGAGTTCTTGTATTTGACAGGATGCGCACGGGCAACGGAGAGCGCCTGTTGCAGATGTGTGCTGATCACAAACTGTTTCTTTACAGTACTCGCTTCGGCGGTACATATCCCGACCTAAAGCTGTCACCTTGTCATGGTGGTCGGGCTTCTGTGCTGCAATGATCCCGCTAGCTATACTGGCTGGAACTCAGTTCCTAAAGGTTCAACCATGCCAGGAAGGCCAACGGGGATCAGCCCGACGAAGAACGGCGAGCTCCCATATTGCGAGTAATCCTAATACGAGGCGGTCTGGAGGTAAAGTCGTACTGTCCTCTGCGATAGGAGTGTGAAGACAGTAAGTCGTTCCCCCCATACGACCAGCATGTCCATATTTATGGAAGCAGCAATGCTGCCTTCCCCCGAGGAAGGACGCGTTAGAAAGGTCGGCCCTAAAAACCACACACTCCGATCGCCCAACGGTTGACCGTGACCGCCGGCACATTATTCACTGCGGTCGAAATACTTTTAAAACCAAAGAGTCCGGTGCAGCTCAAAAGGCACCTGCTGTGCGCAGCCGCATCAGGAGTGAGACGGTAATGCCCTACTCCCTGTGCCCCCGGGCCAGGCCGGCCCCCTACAGCCAAGTAAGTCAGACTATCGAGTCAATAGCTCCGGGAAGGGTCCCCCAAGAAAACTCTAACAATCGCTGCCTCGCGGTCCAAACTCTTGAGTCAGAGGGTAGGGGCAAGGTCCCCGAACAAAACCCTACATCCTCCCACTGCCTTGTGGATCGGACTTTTGAGTCAAAAGCTCAAGGTGGTGTACCTCAACTAAACTCCCTTCTTCGGCCTGGGCAACCGGGAAGTATCATTTGTCCTTGCAGCTCTTCGCTCACCGGCCTTCCCCCTCCCTCCCTCCCAACCCATCGCACAGTGCAGTGCAATCAACCCATCTGCCAAGCCCCCAGCCACTGTTCCGTGTCTCAACCATCGCCCAGAAAAAAAAACTAAAATAATCACCTACTAACTTCAAAAGATCTGATCCACGTTGCAGCCTTTAATGACCGTACTCTATGTCAAATTGGGCAACAGGGATCCCTTGCTGAAACCTTACTTTCCCTCTCTATCGATGTATGTTATGTCTCCGAAACATGCATACAAGACCATACTGCAGTCGTGCTCCTCAAGCCGCCTAGGACGAACCCAGATGTTCCATATTTCACTCTTCGGGTGTCCGGTGATTCTCACGCAATAGCTCGTGGTATCTACGGTGTGGGAGTTGCACTCAGCCCCAAGGCTGAAAGCTCCTTACTGGACTGGATCCCAGTAAACAGTCGCCTTTGCGCTGTGGGGTTGTGCGGCTCAATTAAGATTAACGCAGGTCGATGCGGTAGACTGTTTGTTTGTCGTTTCAGCATATGCCCCAGCGGATAGCAGTTCTGAGGCTGAGAAGGACGAGTTTTATCAAGATCTGTCGCGACTGCTTCGGTCGGCAAGAAGGACGGATATAGTAATCCTGGCGGGTGATATGAATGCCCAAGTTGGACGACTAAGTCCGGAAGAAGCACACTTAGGTGGTAGATTTGGAGTCGATGCTGAGCGTACGGATAATGGGGAGCGGCTTCTTCAGTTGTGTCCAGATCATCGTCTGTTCATGGCCAGTACGAACTTCCAACACAAACGCTCACATCGAGTTACTTGGAGGCCACCTACCACAACACAGTCGTGGACTCAATTGGACCATATGGCTATCAGTTACCGATGGAGAGCCTCAGTTAGGGATTGTCGTTCCTTCTGGGGTACGCAACTAGACTCAGATCACGCCATCGTGCGGGCCCGCTTAGCACTTCTCTTTCCGCCAGCACTACGCGTGCCGAAAGAGAGCAGCTCCGTTCATCAACTTCGACAAGTCTCAGTAGCTGAAGAGTATCGAGCTGATCTGGCTAGAAGGCTACTGGAAACGCACAGTCATGTGGACAACGAAGATTGCTTGGAGGATGAATGGAGGCGAGTTAAAGAAGCAATGCTCTCAGCTTTCAGAACTGTTTGTCCAGCCCACCTGACTCGACTCAATGAACACTGGATATCGTCGAAATCAGCAGATCTTATTGCTTCCAGAAATGCCAAGCCAGCAAGTAGCGACTATGATGGCGCACGCAGATCCCTCAAACACCGGATAATCAGGAGATTGAAGAATGACAGAGAACGCTGGTGGATTTCGAAGGCCCAGGAGATGGAGAAGGCTTTCGCTGCAGGCAACAGCCGCGCCCTGTTTCAACTGATTCGATCAACGGGTCAAAAGAAGACAGGTGTCAGTGAGACAATATGCGAAAAAGACGGAACAGCAATTCATTCCCTCAATCACCATCTTGAGCGGTGGGCTGAGCACTTCCAAGAACAGTTCACCTGGTCTCCTTCAACACAACCGCTGGAAGAATCAAGCGGGTCCGAATGGAACATTGGCACCAGCCCACCATCAGCAACCGAAATCCAGCGTGAGATTTCAATCCTGAAGCGCGACAAGGCACCTGGCCCGGATGGTCTACACCCCGCGCTCTTCAAAGAAGGTGACGCAGTCTTGGTGAACAGCCTGACAACGATACTGCAGAAGATTTGGAATGAAAACAGAATACCAGCCGAATGGAGCTCATCGACCGTCATCCCAGTTTTCAAAAAGGGAGCAAACACGTCATGTGAAAACCACCGTGGTATCAGCCTAGTATCCGTCGCATCTAGGGTGCTCTCTGGCATTATTTTGTGCAGGTTGATGGATTATCGGGAGAGATAGATTCGCGAGAATCAAGCTGGGTTTCGCCCTGGTCGAGGATGCATCGACCATATCTTTACCTTGAGACAAATTCTTGAACAGCGCCTTCCTTCAGACGTCCCGCGTTGGTCACTACGGCAGTGAAGCATCGGTGTTGAACACTGATGTCATGCTGTCGATGATGATGATGCATTTTCCTTGATTTGAAAGCTGCTTTTGATTCTGTCGATCGTCAGCAACTTTGGCAGTGTCTGGCGATCAAAGGTGTCCCTTCCAAATTTCTCTCCCCCATGAGGGCACTGAATGCGAACTCCTGTGGGCGCGTACGAGTATACGGGAAGCTCTCGCCTGAGTTCACCATGTCCAGTGGTGTAAGACAAGGCTGTCCTCTTTCCCCTTTCCTCTTCAACTTTGTTATTGATTTGTTGTTTGATTTTTCTCTGCCTGCCTCTGAAACCTCGGGAGTCGAAATGCTCCCGGGACGTTCGCTCGCAGACATTGAGTATGCGGACGATATTGCTCTCCTTGGTTCAGATCATTCCCAAATGCAAATGATTTTAAATAACCTAAATAACTCTGCCGCACGGTTTAGCATGCGTTTCACACCTGCAAAGTGTAAGGTGCTGCTACAAGACTGGGCGGGATCAAACCCACACCTCATGCTTGCAGGCGAGCCAATCGAAATGGTAGATAAATTTGTTTGCCTGGGCAGTTGTATAACTTCCGGTGGACTGGCTGGAGACGAGGTTATTTCTCGAATCGGAAAGGCCAGGGCAGCTTTTGCCAACCTCCGACACCTATGGCGCCGACGTGACGTCAGCTTGTCTGTCAAGGGAAGAGTTTATTCCGCGGTGGTGCGATCCATACTGCCTTATGGATCAGAGACGTAGCCCCTACGCACAGAGGACATACGGAAGATATCAGTGTTTGACCATCGGTGTCTGCGAAGCATTGGTCAGGTCTGGTGGGAACATCGGATTAGTAATGATGAAGTACACCAGATGGTCTTAGGAAGAAGGAACTCTCCCGCGATAGATGAATTACTCACGCTTCATAGGCTGCGCTGGTTGGGACATGTACTCCGCATGCCAGAAGACCGCCTGCATCGCAGAGCTCTCTTCGCCCAGCCCTGTGCTGACTAGAAGCGACCGAGAGGTGGACAGTGCATTGCCTCGCAACGAAGTAAACCAGTAAACCAGTAAACTTAGTCGGGTGGGCAACTGCCGCCTCCCTGGATGGGGACCCCGGGACTCAAATCATCAGTGGTTAATGACATTGACAGTAATGGCCCAACCGCGCAGTCAGTGGCGCTCGTGCATCAAACCTATCGCCTTCAATGCGCAGCTACTCAATTCCCGAACAAACTGAACATCCCATCGCCTCCAAGGCTTGGTTTTATGTCCCACACTCCCGTTTTCCGGTGATCGAAACTGTAGCAGCTGGAACCAATGTGCATATGGTACACGGTTTATAGCTGATAAATTGATTGATTGAATTGATTGTTCCTTTACAGTGCTGATCTGCGGAACATCGGAGTTCGTTTGGTTACATGGTCCCAAGCACCGGAACCGCCTCGACTCCAAACAGACCACAGTTTCGGTAGCGGAGGTGAATTGATGAGTGCCACCCCTGGAATACCTGGGTGGACTCCGACGAGGCACTTGTACGCTATTGCTTCTCACTGCGCTTTTCAGGTCTACGTAAAACACGCACACATCACTTAGCCACCGAGAGCATCATGGAAGCAGAATTCAAACGAAGGATTTAGAACCTACCTATCCAGAACCTGCCTGCTGATGCCATATCGGATGGCAACCATCACTGAACCAAGCCATCTAAAGCTGTACGTGATGTACGTCACCATCATCATCATCATTATGAGCTGTAAGAAACCGCGTACTTGTCGTACAGTGGTTGTACTTGTCACAGTTTCGTTCACCGATGATTTGGGGAGGGTAGGTAGCTGCGCATTGAAGGCGGGAGCTGATACATTGGTGCGTAAATACAGGACTGTTAAGTGGGGGTTTGGGGAGGGAGCTATGCATTGAAGACAATAGCTTGGATGCACGAGCGCCATTGACGGCGCGACTGGGCCACATCAGACAGTGTCTCTAACCATTGATGTGGCTTGTCGCGGGGTCCCCATCAAGGAAGCCGGCAATGACCAGCGCAGCTGAGTCTGCTGGTAATCGTTTTTATACTTCGCTGCCAAGTCATTGTTTGACCTCCCCTGGTTCGTTTCCACCCTTCACGTGGTTGTGCGAAAAGAACCCTTTGAGAAAGTCGCTCGGGTGGCATACGCAACACGTGGCCAAGCCAGAGCAACCTGTGGAGAGTGATCAGTTCATCTATCGTGGGCGAGTTATTTCTTCCGAAAACTGTTCGACGAACTTCAGCATTACTGATCCGGTGTTCCCACCAGACTCGGGCAACGCTCCGAAGACATCGGTGGTCAAATACTGAAAGTCTTTCGACGTCCTTGGTGACCCTGGACGGACAACCTGATGTCACGCCTACGCCACAGGTGACGCAGGTTCACAAAAGCTGCTCTGGCTTTCCCAATCCGGATGGAAATTTCATCTCTCGCGAGACCACCGGGACTGATACAGCTGCCCAGGTAAACAAATTTGTCTACTACCTCAATCGGTTCATCCGCAAACATGAGGTTAGGTTTCGAGCCCATCCAGTCTTGTAGTAGCACTTTACACTTTGCCGGTGTGAAGCGTATGTCAAACCGTGAGGCGGAATTATTTAGACTATTTAATATTGCTTGCATTAACACAGGGTCAGATCCAAGAAGAGCTATGTCGTCTGCGTACTCGATGTCTGTGGGCGGACACTCCGGGAGCACTTTGACTCCACAGGCATTAGAGGCTAATAGTGAGTCTTCCGCGATCGTATCAATGACGAAGTTGAAGAGAGAAGGTGAAAGAGGACAGCCCTGCCTGACACCACTTGCTGTGGTGAACTCAGAAGAGAGCTTCCCATAGACCTTCACACGGCCGCGGGAGTCGGTGTACAGCGCCTTAAGGAGGGTCAATAATTTATGGAGAACACCTTTGCTCCACAGACTCTGCCATAGTGCCTAGCGGTCCACAGAGCCAAAGGCGGCTCTCAGATTGAGGAACACAACCATTGTTGTTTGCTGGAAACAGTGTCGCCGTCCTAGAATCTGTCGGAGGGTGAAGATGTGATCGATGCATCCTCTTGCAGGACGGAACCCAGCTTGGTTTTCACGGATCTGTCTCTCCCTGTGTTCAGTCAGCCTTCGAAGGATAAGACCAGAGAGCACCTTCGATGCCACAGTTACCAGGCTGATGCCACGGTGGTTTTCACTCAGCGTCCGCATACTCTTTTTGAAGATGGGGACAACTGTCGACGTACCCCATTCTGCAGGCACTTTCTCTTCACTCCATATCGCACCAATTAGTTTTGTTAGATTGGTCATCAGGGATTATCCGCCTTCGTTGAAGAGGGCTGGACAGAGACCGTCCGGTCCTGGTGCCTTCTCACGTTTCAGTACCGATATTTCGTACTCTATTTCTTCTTCCGACGGGCGATCAGTTTACATTCCATTCGCCCGTATGCACTATCTCTACAGGCTGGGTTGCAAGGAGGCCAGCAAAACTGTTCTTCGAAGTGTTCGGCCCGATAATGCCCATCTTCAAAAATGGTACTCGTAGTGCACGTAATGTTAAAATAAAATAATGGCTCGGCTGTATTACCCTTTCGGTGCCCAACTGCCATGCCACCCGATGGTAGCACGGGGGCTGAGATACCGTCAGGTTACCCACGCATAGACAGGAGCAGTCAAGATGGTGGGGTTGGGTTCGAACCACGAGCTTCCCCATTAGTAAGTTCGCGTCTTGACCACTGAGATATCTCGAGTTCAGGTCGACTTCCGTTCCACCAAAACTGTTGTCACTGATTCTTCGCCATACGACTGTACGCAGGACCTTGACCTGTGAGCAACAGGCGAGATTTCTGCCGTGCGGCGACTGCGTCGGCCACATATTCACATCCGGTCATGTATTTAAACAATGTCATATGTACAGGCACCCACATTCTTGGTGTTCCTTTACATCATAGATGCCTTCGCTTCTGTCAACTGGCCAGTGCTTCAAACTACACTCGCTTAGCAGGCGGTTTATCAGATGTTTGTGAACATAATCACGTACCTCCGGTCACGTGAGTCTATGGAGAGGTATAAATGCTTCCATACAAAATGGGGTTTACGGGAAGGATGTTTGCCCCTTACGTTCGTTCAGCTTCGTCGTCAACGAAATAATGCGGTGAACGCTTGACGGTTTTCAAAGTCCAGACGGTTGCTGGTGAGAATCCTGCCAATCTGGAATACACAGACGATATCGTCCCAATATTTGAGTACAAAGAAGAGCAAGAGAACTGTTTAATAAACTACCCACCATATTTTTCGACATACGCCCTGTACCTACAAGGTGCGAAGTCGACCAAAGTCAAGGAGCATTGGAGGCTGTGCAGAACTTTACATTTCTCGGTAGTTGTATTAGCTGGGACGGAAGTTGTTTGATGACGTGAGTGCAAGACTCTCGGACGTCGGAATCACGTCTGCCACTTTGTGTCGTTTGTGGCGTCATTAGGTCTCAAGGGTCGCATGTGCCAGGCTACATTAAGGTCCGTATTGTTATATGGTTGCGAGACATGACCTCTGCGGACAGACGATGTCAGGCGTTTTCAGGATTTTCACCATCAATGTCTCAGAAGCGTTTCTGGTCTCGGATGAGGTCGACGAATTCGTAAGGGGGATAAGTAGAAAGCGCGTATTTGTATTTACAGTAGGTACTTCAATCATGGGAAGCATCCAGCACCAACAACTGCGAGGGCTATCCATGTGTTACGTCGCCACGACCAACACTGACAGTAAACAAGATGAGAACACTGGTACTTCATTATCGTAAAACCAGGTCACTCTATTTGAATAAAGCCTTATAACGAAAAGAAGAAAAAAGGACAGGGATGGGGACCTAGGGCTAGCCAACAGCAAACGTCCCAGGTGCCTACACCTCCAACACTCAATCAAACAATCTGGATAGAAAACGATAACCTGAAAGCTACTGACATCGGTTGGCAGTAATGTCGTTCAATGTATCCAGCCAAGCACGTGGACTCCATCCTGGAAGGCGAATAGCACTCAGACCCTCCGTCACGAAGAGACTGGCCGTTAGCGTGGTGTGACCACTAGTGTACTTTGAGCGTACCATTGAGCTATACTGGATAGTGTCTGTGCGACACTCACAGTCTCTCATACTAGGTTGGCCAATGGTTAGAGGTCTCACCAGCACAGTCTCCTGGCCCTCCAGGTTGGGGGTTAGGACATGTGGCGACTTGTTCGATAAAAATTGGAATGCACTTACATCTCCCGCCAAACGCCGCTGCCTTGCGGTCAGGCTTTTGAGCCAAAAGCCTTAACCGCTAATCGTCTTCCTGTCTAGGTGTGGGCACCCTGACAGTATCCGAGCCCACGTACAGCCATGAATTGTACACATACAAATAAACTCATGCCACATCGGCCATCGCGTGGTGCCATCAGCCCGGTCACCTTACTTGCTGCATACAGTGGGGCGGGTAAGCGAGAACATGCTACTGCTGACGCCCCCCTTCTTACACTTTCACGTTTTCCATCTTTTACCCTACCCAACCCAAACTTGAATACTCTCTCCACAGATCCCAGCACCACGACCACGGACCACTGCCGTGCACCACACTCAGCTGCAGCTGCTGTACGTCAGGCTTCAGTAATAGCGCTAAACACTTGGAAGTCTGCTTTCAAACTGAAACAAGCAAGACAGGTGACTCTTGCTCGTACGCCGGATTCCCTTTACATTGCTGTATGCTGTCTGGCTGAAACAAGGATACAGAATGCAAGTACTGTAATTGAACTAACTGCCCCCTCGCTCTCTTCCCGGTTCCGGCTGCTCACCTCTGGTGATGCAGAGGCCGCTGTAGTTGGATATGCTGGGGTGGGCATCGTATTGAGCGACCGAGCGGAAGCGTCTCTACTTAACTGGATACCCGTTGATAGCCGCCTCTGCGCGGTTCGTTTGGCAACGCCTGTGGAAGAATCTCAAGAAGTCCCCGTGACCCCGTCTGGGCTTGGTTGGAAACACTGCAAGAAATGCCGGCTGATCGATGTCACTGGAGTTCCTACTGTCAGTTCCTTTCCAGGTTATCTGACTGAGCGTTAGGAGGTGTAGGCACGTTAGAATGCTTGACATAGGTCAGCACTAGGTCCCCTCCCTCCCTTACACATTCATTTTGTTCTTTTCACTCTAGGGCTTTAAATATAATTAGATGAATTTTATGGTTGTAAGGCCGTGAGGCACTAATCTTGGTCTCCGACGACTCCGATTTTTCGAAACATCCGTCATTCCCTTTTGCCACGTCATATTCTGCCTACCTTCAGGTTTTCACCACAACTAATGGGGCACGGAAAACAGCGACCTTTTCAGGAGACCGTAAGGCGGTATGTGTAACTTCTTGCCGACTGAAGCAGTTGTGAGAGATCTTGATAAAACTCGTCCTTTTCAGTCTCAGAACTGCAGTCTGTTGGGGCGTATGCTGATACGACAAATAAACACCGTTTACCGCATCGACATGCGTTAATTTTAACTGAGCAAGGCAATCGCACAAAGCACAGGCGACTGTTCGCCGGGATCCAGTCCAGTAAGGCGCCTTCAGACTTGGGGCTGAGTGCAACTCCCACACCGTAGATACCACGAGTCATTGCGTCAAGATCACCAAATACCCGAAGAGCGAAATGTGGAACAGCTGAGCTCGTCCTAAGCGGCTGGAGGAGCACGACCGAAGTGGGGTCTCGTATGCGTGTTTCGGAGACACAACATATATCGATAGAGAAAGCAGGGTTTCAGCAAGAGATGCCTGTTGTCCAATTTGACATAGAGTACGGACATTAAAGGCTACAACGTGGATCAGATCTTTTGGGATTACTAAGTGGTTCATCATGATCATCATCATCATTAGTTGGTTTGTTCTTCTGGGCGCAGGTTTAGACACGTAGTAGTGGCTAGGGGACTGACAGATGGGTTGATTGCACTGCATGGTACGATGGGAGGAGGGAGTGTGGGAGAAGGCCTGTGAGCGAAGAGCTGCAAGGACAAATGATACTTCCCGGTTGCCCAGGCCGAAGAAGGGAGTTTAGTTGAGGTACACCACCTTGAGCTTTTGACTCAAAAGTCTGACCCACAAGGCAGTGGGAGGATGTGGGGTTTTGTTCGGGGACCCTACCCGTACTCTCTGACCCAAGAGTCGGATCCACGAGACAGCGGTTGTTAGGGTTTTCCTGGGGGACCCTGGCCGGAGCCAATGACTCAGTAGTCTGACCCACTTGGCTGCAAGGGGCCCGATGGCGCAGGGAGTAAGGCATCACTGTCTCACTCCTGATGCGGCTGCGCACAGCAGGTGCTTTTTGGGCGGCACTGGACTCTTTGGTTGTAAAAGTATTTCGACCGCAGTGAATAATGCGCCGGTGGTCACGGTCAACCGTTGGGCGATCGGAGTGTGTGGTTTTTAGGGCCGACCTTTCTAACGCGTCCTTCCTCGGGGGAAGGCAGCATTGCTGCTTCCATAAATATGGACATGCTGGTCGTATGGGGGGAACGACTTACTGTCTTCACACTCCTATCGCAGAGGACAGTACGACTTTACCTCCAGACCGCCTCGTATTAGGATTACTCGCAATATGGGAGCTCGCCGTTCTTCGTCGGGCTGATCCCCGTTGGCCTTCCTGGCATGGTTGAACCTTTAGGAACTGAGTTCCAGCCAGTATAGCTAGCGGGATCATTGCAGTACAGAAGCCCGACCACCATGACAAGGTGACAGCTTTAGGTCGGGAACATATGCGAGGTCGTAGACGGTTCCACATTCACCGTCCAGGGTTCTACGTCAACTGTTGGCTCCAGATGAGTGGCAGCTGGTGGCCACGACAACTGTTGTTCGAAGTATTCGGCCCACCGGTCGAAGCGTTCTTCTTTAATCAAGATGGTCACTCCTTTCCGATCCTTAATGGCTTTGCTCACAGGTGGTTTCCGGGGCCGGTCGCGTGGATCAACTGAGCTAATCTTTGGGCATTACCGGCTTTCTTGGCCTCTTCCATTTCCTTGGCTTTCTGTGTCCACCAGACTTCACGGTCGGCTCGCACGCTCACTATCACTTGATGTCTGATAATTCATCGCATCAAGTTATGTTGGGGACCGGCTGGGATATTTCTCCGAAATTTAAGCAGTGTCACCATTCGGTCTGATATCCAGTGCTTGAGTGAGTCTGGTGGTGCCGGGCCAAAAGCAAAATTACCAGAACTATGCAAAGAGTTGACAATCTCGTCCTAGTATGAGTTCACATCTGATAGTGGGGCATTTGGAAGAGACTCTAGAAGACGAATCTGGCAACTTCGTCTGACGTCCGGATCTGCCAGTCCCTCAGTTGCCAAGCGATTTGTCCGCACCTTACGCGGCCCTGGAAAACGTAGGGAGAAGCGACTCCGGACGAGCGCGTTGTCGGAATCCACAAATATGTTCCAAAACGACCGGCAATCAGCTACTGATCCGCGCCATCGGTAACTGATGGTAACTGGTCCAGTCTCTTCGTGACGGGAAAATAGTTCTGCGGGGTGGGTGGTCCTTTGAAATGTGAAGCGCACGCTCTACTGAACGCAACCTATGAAGTGTGAGATGGTTCATCGCCGGAGAGTCACTTTTCCCTGAAACCGCCCGGCATATCTCAGCACTGTCAGTGTATGATCTGTCCTTGACAGACAAACCGACGTAACGTCATACGTTTCGAATGTTGGTAAAATCTACTCTGAACATCCCGATTAGGAGAGTTATCTCGTCTTCAGCCAGTCAGTTGAGAAGTACACAACTGTCCGTTAAGAAAATTTATCTACCACGCCGACTGGTTGGTCAGCAAGCATAAGGTAAAAAAAATTGATCCCACCCAGTCTTGTAGCGGCACTTTACACCTAGCAGGTATGAAACGCAAAAGAAATTAGATTGCTTAAAATAACTTGCACTTCTGAACGATACGAATCACTCTCCTCCTCAGTGCCTGTGACCTAGGGACAACTTCGACTCCCGAGGTTCAAGAGACAGGCAGGGAAGCTTCAAGTAGCACGTTAATAACAAAAGTGGTTGGGAATAGTGAGAAGACAGCCTTGTCATGCACCACTGGATGTGGTGACCTCAGTCAGAAACTTGTTGTATATCCGGGCGCGTCTAAAGCAGTTCTCATACGGTTCTCTCATAAAGGACAGAAAATTTGAAAGGACTTCTATGACCGCCAGGTACCGCCAAAGTTTTTGAAGATCGAAAGGGTCAAAATCAGCCTTCAAATCACAAAAACCTATCGAAGTGGGACGTTTGAAAGAGTGCTGCTGCTGACGGTCGACCCATTCTCAGCCAGGGCAAAACCCAGCTTGACACTCACTTATCTCTCTCCTGGTAACCAACCAACCTATGGGAAGTGATGCCAGAGAGCAGCTTGAAAGCCAGGGCTACCAGACTGGTGCCAAGATGGTTGAAACATGAAACTCTTGCGCCCATTTTGACTATTGGTATCACGACCGAAGTGTTTTACTCCAAGAGCATTGTCTTCGTACAAAATATTCCGTAGCGATGCCATCATAATGTATAACAATCAGCTTTCAAAAGTAGGGTGTACACACCAACCACGCCGGACCTCCTAAGGCACGTAAATATCGTCATACTGGAGAATATCTCGCACTGGATTTCTGTTGCTAATGGCGGGCTGATGTCAGTGTTCCGCTCAGATTCGTTGTGGTTTTCCAGGTGTTGTGGTGAGGGCGGCCAGATTATTTGTTCTTTTAGATGCCCATTTAGTCGTTGAACTCAATGATACAGTGGACTGCTGTTCCATCTTTTTCGTAAGTCATTTCGCTGATCAACGACCAGTTAAAATAATAAACCAAAGCAGGGTGTGGCTGTTTCCCGCACTGAAATACTCTTCCACTTGCTGCGCCATTTCAGTCCACCGGCGTTCTCTGTCTTTGGCCTCTTAATTATCCGGCGTTTGAGTGTTCTAAGTGCACCATCGTTGCCACTGGTATAGGTTTTCTAACCAGAATAAAATCTGATCCCGATTAAATCCAGTCGAGTTAGGTGACTCGGAAACAAATCCAAAAATCAACAGTTTGACACGACAGTTTGACTCCTATGATGGCACTTGGTTTGTTGTTCCGCCCACTATGGTATAAAAGAAAGCAAGTGGGTTTAGGCGGCCTTTGATGGAGAAATAGGATGACTGGAAGGACTACATCACAGAGTTCCCCCCCAGGCAGTTGAGCCAGAGTCACTACGATGGTGCGGGGAGCGCCGAGCTAAAAATGCCCAATTCTGATTGGCTCATCACGGATTCACGGATTGATACACAGGATTGAGGCTTTCGCCCAAGTTCCCCGGGTCGGTTTTGTTCTTGTCGTTCAGCAGCTGCCATTCACCTGAAAGGCGCAAGCGAAAAAATGATGTATGTCTTAAAGTTCTCAGCATGGGGCAGTAAGCTCGCCAGCGCGAGGACTCGCATAAATAAGCGTGTAATAGTGCTTTGAACGGGGTACTAGGTAGAGCGTGGACAACCGTCGAAGGGAGGTTATTTCAAGCAACAAATACCCGAAGTGAGGAAATTTTTCACCTGACAAAAGAGTGCGCTCTAAGCTTGAAAATCTTCTCACCATGTCCTCGCCGAGTGTTAGCTGGATCAACGGGAAAAACCTGTCGGCAAAACCCTGTTCAAGCAAGGCATAAACAAATATTAGGTCTCCTCGAAGGCGACGATACTCCAGGGGAAAGAGGGCAAGCACCGCGGGACGCTCTTCATAGTCCGCGTATTTAAGGCCGGCGACCATTTTCGTAGCAGCTCGTTGGACAGGTTCAATGAGGATTACGTCCTTCTTGAGTCCTGAGTAGTGTGGTGTTTTGTACCTTTCATTTGCTTTCATTATAACGTTACGTATTTCATCAATTTCATAAACGTTTTTTGTTTAAATACGCAAAACCACAAAAACGCGCATTTTGTACAATTTACATACAATACAGGCGTGGTCACATGCTCCGATGTTCTCTTCTCAGTTCACTCGCGCTTACAGCGGTTATTCGCGAGCTTCATGTGCTAACTCTGGTATCAAAACATTTCAGACTGTCTTTGGAGTTTATTGTATATGAGAGCTTCCCGGAAAGAAGACCCCTGGACATCCACGACCGGATTATTATTTATTCACTGACCTGGGCCAACGACGAACTATTTTAAAAAGAACAATTCTTAGTGAGTCTGTTCCATTCGACCCTTTTTATTATTGTGTACTCAATTCAGAGTAATTATATTTATTTCTTTGCCACACGCTTCCTAAAGTAGCTTTCTTTTGGGTACCCAGACCACTACAAATTTGGTGAGCCCGAGTCTTTCGAGATATTTTTTTTAACTTTCCCTTTCAAGTCGTCGTAGTTATTTTGTTTTGCCCGGTCATTATGGATGCACACTTCGATTCATCGGATTTAGTCGAGAATGCAATTAGCATCCGTTTACCAGAATATAATCCTCGCAATCCCAGGGTGTGGTTTCACCAGGTCGAAGCTGTTTTTACTACCCGACGCATCACTTCCCAAGCCACCCGTTTTTCCTATGTCGTCCAGCATCTTCCTAGTGAAGTAGCAACAGAAGTAGAAGATCTGTTGGAAGATATCCCCAAAGATAATCCCTATGACGCCCTTCGAGCGGCTATCATTAGCAGGACAGGAAAATCTGAAAGCAAGATGCTCAGGGATCTATTCACCACAGTCGAAATTGGTGACAGGTCGCCGTCACAGCTACTTCGCCACATGCGCAGTCTCCTCTGCGGCCGTAAGCTGGCGGTGGAAATCATGACCCAACTGTGGCTCGATAAACTTCCACCCTCCATGTCCCGCGTCATCAGCGCATTCGTTGATGACCACAGCCTGGAGCAGCTAGCTCACATGGCGGACAAAATCCATGAGACCTATCCCATTCATCTTGTTAGCCCCGTCTCCCACCCTGCACCCGCCACGTCCACAGCTTCCGACCCGGTACTTTCTGCCATTTCTCAACTGCAAACCCGTTTTGATACCTTGACCGATCGACTTCAACGGCTCGAAATCAACAAGCATCGACCACGTTCACGATCTCGATCGTCGTCACAATCCAGACCCTCTTGGTGCTGGTATCACCAATCGTTCGGTCCTAAAGCACGCAAATGCCAACCACCCTGCTCCTTCAAGCCGCGTCCCAACAACCCTTTAAACACCCCGGCCAGTCAGTAACGGCGACGACTGTCTGTGGCCCTCCTCGCACTAGTCGCCTATTCCACATCACCGATCGCTCAAGTGGTCTACGTTTCCTCGTAGATACGGGAGCCGAAGTTAGTGTGCTACCACATAAGAGTCCGCTTCCTGACTCCTCTTCCTGTTCGTTACAAGCCGCTAACGGTACCCGCATCGCTACATACGGCGAACGTTCCCTCACCCTTGACCTCGGATTGCGACGTGCGTTCAAGTGGATCTTCCTTTTGGCCGACGTCCAAACACCCATCCTTGGCGCGGACTTTCTCACCCACTACAACTTATCCGTCGATATGCGACACAAACGTCTCTTGGATGTGCTAACTTCCCTCTCGGTCAACGGAATCTGTACCCCAACTTCATCCACAGGTATCCGAGTTATTCTACCTGATTCTCATTTTGCTGACATACTTAGGGATTTTCCTACCCTTACTCATCCATGTCAGTACACTCAACCGGTCACACATTCCGTCGTTCATCACATCCAGACGAGAGGCCCACCTGCCCATACCAATCCCCGTCGACTTCATCCAGAAAAACTCCAGATCGCAAAACACGAGTTTGAACACATGCTCGAACTCGGCATCATCCGCACTTCGTCGAGTCACTGGTCGTCACCCCTACATATGGTACCCAAGAAATCTAAAGGTGATTGGAGACCTTGTGGAGATTACCGTTCTCTCAATAACGCCACTATCCCAGACAGGTATCCCATCCCACATATCCACGATTTCGCAAGTACCTTATGCCACACAAACATTTTTTCCAAACTCGACCTTGTACGTGCATACTACCACATACCCGTAGCCCCGGATGACATACCCAAAACAGCGGTCACAACACCGTTTGGCCTTTTCGAATTCACGCGTATGCCCTTTGGTCTTCGAAATGCAGCCCAAACGTTTCAACGTTTCATGGACGAAGTCTTACGTGGTTTACCTTTTGCGTACGCTTACCTAGACGATGTTTTAATCGCTAGCACCTCCCCAACTGAACATGCAGATCATCTCAGGGCAGTATTCCAACGTCTTGCTACCTATAACATACGTTTGAATATTGACAAATGCTTGTTTGGTGTAACCAGCTTAGATTTTCTTGGTCACCACATTGACCCAACCGGCATTTCACCTTTGCCCGATCGCATTTTGGCCCTTGACTCTTTTCCCATACCCACAACTATCACCCAACTTCGCCGTTTTATTGGAATTATCAACTATTATCGGCGATTTATCCCTCATTGTGCAGATGTCTTACAGCCACTGACCGATTTACTTGGCTCCAAAGAAAAATCTGTCACCTTGCCCCCAGCCGCCATTACTGCTTTCGAAAGAGCAAAGCAGGCAATCGCCCAAGCCACAAAACTATCTTTTCTCGATACCCACGAGAACACAAAACTTATTTTGACAACCGATGCTTCAAACGCTGCTGTCGGCGCTGTACTCCATCAAGTTGTCAACAACGTCTTTCATCCATTAGCCTTTTTCTCGCAGAAGATGCAGGCTGCCCAAACGCGTTACAGTACTTTTGGTCGTGAATTACTCGCAATTTACCTTGCTATTCGCCATTTCCGGCACTTATTAGAAGGTAGATCATTTACCATTCAAACCGACCATAAGCCACTTACGTATGCTTTCAACGCCAAGCCTGATCGCTATTCACCACGCGAGATACGTCATCTGGACTATATTTCCCAATTCACTACCGACATTCGGTACACTCCAGGATCAGACAATGTCGTTGCAGACGCCCTATCTCGCCCAGACATCAACACTTTTCACTCTTCCACGCAGTTGGACCTTGCCAAACTGGCGAACCTTCAACATTGTGATCCCAAGTTTACGTCCACTCTATCCTTTCCTTCTTTTCAAGTTTCTTCAATTCCCTTACCCCTCCAGTCTGGAACCATCCTTTGTGATATGTCTACCGGCACAGCTCGCCCAATCATCCCCGAAGCTTTTCGACGAGTTGTATTTGACCACTTTCATGGACTCTCTCATCCAGGAATCAGGGCGACAAAGAAGTTGATCAGTGCACGTTTCGTGTGGCCCTACATGAATAAGGATCTAACAGCCTGGGCTAAACAGTGCATCGCCTGTCAACGCAGTAAAGTAACACGGCATACGAACTCACCTCTCGGCTCATTTGCAGTTCCTGATTCTCGATTTACGCAAGTCCATCTGGATATTGTTGGTCCACTTTCCCCATCAAACGGTTTTACTCATATTCTTACCATGATTGATCGTTTTACTCGTTGGCCAGTAGCTGTACCTATTTCGGATACTTCAGCTGAAACGGTAGCCTTTTCGTTTCTGCAGCATTGGGTGAGTAACTTTGGCATACCTTCCTCCGTTACTACCGACCGCGGTTCACAATTTCAATGTAACCTCTTCCGTGAGTTTTCTACTCTATTTGGTTTTCATCACATTTCGACAACCGCGTATCACCCCTGTTCCAACGGTCTGGTTGAACGTTTCCATCGATACCTCAAAGCTGCATTGACTGCCCAAATGAACCCATCTTCATGGTCTTCTTCTTTACCCCTCATTTTGCTTGCTATTCGTTCCACTATTAAGGAAGATCTTCACTGTTCACCAGCCGAACTAGTATATGGTACAACTTTACGTTTACCTGGTGAACTGGTTTCCCCTTCTGGCGCAGAGCCCATTTCACCCATTACATTCGTCACCCGCCTGAAACAACACATGTCTGAACTTCGTGCGACGCCGACAAGACGATCAACACGAAAAGAGCACATCTCAACCGATCTCTCTTCTACACCATTTGTATTTGTCCGACATGACGCAACAAAGAAACCACTTCAACCTTGTTATGATGGTCCCTTCAAGGTCATCGAACGCCACTCCAAATACTTCGTTTTAGAGAGAACCGGAAAGCATGATACAGTCTCCATTGATCGTCTGAAGCCTGCCTTCATCGAAGCACCCACGACCAAATTCAGCAATCCTGCTATCCCACCAGCACCCGCACCTACTCCAGATACCCCTACCGCCAACCTAACTCCTTCCACTAGTCGTTCTGGACGACGTGTCCGTTTCCCTCGGCACTTAACTGATTACGAACGGTGAAGTAAGCACCTTTTCGATTCATTATTTCTATTATTCGAGCGTTTTCCCCTTTCGTGGCCAACGCTCTAGTGGTGGAGTAGTGTGGTGTTTTGTACCTTTCATTTGCTTTCATTATAACGTTACGTATTTCATCAATTTCATAAACGTTTTTTGTTTAAATACGCAAAACCACAAAAACGCGCATTTTGTACAATTTACATACAATACAGGCGTGGTCACATGCTCCGATGTTCTCTTCTCAGTTCACTCGCGCTTACAGCGGTTATTCGCGAGCTTCATGTGCTAACTCTGGTATCAAAACATTTCAGACTGTCTTCGGAGTTTATTTTATGTGAGTTGTACAAAATGAGCGTTTTTGTAGTTTTTTAAGTACCCAGTGCACTACAGTAGACAACTTTGTTCGCATATCCAAGAAGCGGTCTGACGTAAGCCCCATAGAGTATTTGGAAGTTCATGCGAGTAGTACGGGAGAGGGTGCGCCGGATCATCCGTAGAACGGTGAATGCCTTTTGGGTCGTTTTCTCATGGTGCAGTGAGAAGGAAACATTTGAAGAGAGCCAGATACCCAAATCATTTTGGGCATCTATCCTCCTGATGTCATCTGGTCCATTCTCACCATTCAAGACATGAGCGTTCGCTGAGTCTCTTCCGAATGATGTATGGGGCACTTTTCGTCATTCAGAAGAAGGTGCGAGCCCAACGACCACTGTTTCGCAGCGTCTACATCCATTTGGAGGGCACTGGCATTGGTACTTCAGGATTTCAAGTCGTCGACAAAAAGTAGACATGGACTTGAAAAAACATCTGGAAGGTCCTTGATGTATATCAGAGACAGCAGTGGTTCCAAAACGGGGCCTTGAGGAACTCCAATGGAGACCGGCACTGGGGAAGGGTGGATCGAGCCTACTTTCTCTCGGAATGTTCTCTCTGATAGGAACGTCTTGATCCGGTGTAGGGTTTCCCCTTGAATCTCGTAAGTCTCGAGTTTGTGAAACGGCGGGACGTGTGAAATTCAATAGAATTCTTTTGAGAAGTCCAAAAATGTGGCACACGATATGAGTCCTCGTCCTTAGCTTGGGTTAAGCTGTCCATAAATGCAAGCACGTTCATCGAGCAAGAACGGTTTGGGAGGAATCTGTATTGAATCCGCGTCGCTTAAGTTCACCCCTCCATTCTGCCAGAAGTTTAAGTGTTCCTCACGCACAACCTTGAATAGCTCTTTCACAGCCATCACTCTGGGTAACTCTAGCAGTTGGTGGGTTTAAATTGCAACGGTTACCCTTCCGTTTAATTACGCCTCCAAGCAATTTTACACCTGCACCTACAATCACCATTTTGTTTTGCCTGCCTGAGAATCACACGTCAACGTCGCGCCATTGAATACGACCTTTGCCCAACAACGGGTTCCGTGAACTAGTTAAGGGTGCAACGGATTTCTCATTGTTGTTTTTTCACGGTCCACTAGATGTATACAAGGACAGAACTCGGTCAACCTACACACAGGACACACAACACAGTGGACAAAACACAGTCGCGACACACAGACTCGCGCGTGCGCGCAGGGAGCCAGGAGCCAGCCAAACACTCCAAGTCGACTGAGTTCCACAAGTCTCCACGGGCAACTACGGAGCACGTGTAGCAGATATACCGCAGAGAAGACACGTCCCGCGTCTGGAGCTTCAATCAGGAACTCTCAAAACTTATCCTCAAACGGTGAGTCACTTTTTGGCTTATTCCACTTTTTGCATTGTAACTATTTTTTACCAAGTGCACCTAACTACTGTATTCATTATCAATCTGGTAAGACAGACTTTGTTAGTGATTGTTACCTTCTGATAATCACCTAAACACCAACCAGATCACTAAACAAACTCTCCCCAGGACTCCTGTAGGATACCTCGACTCTCTGGTTCAGTGAATTTTGTGACAGCGCCAACTCAATCTGTGTGACAGAACTCTTGAACTAGGCATGTGGACGCAGCAACCAGATATCACGCAGGCCAAACGCCATCCCTACTGGATCTGGACATAACCAATAAATAGCGATTTGCTTATCAACTTATTATTAGAGGTCACTTGGGGCGTACCGACAAATGTGTTGGCTGACGAATTCATCTGTTAGCGGGCGAGGAACCCTGAACCTCAAACTCACACTCGAACTTTCTTCAGCGGATCTTTCTCAGTAAAGCCTATCCAATTGGCCATCTTAAAATGGAACCACCTTCAGTGGAGGAGAATTAAGGGCCACTGTCCAAAAAAATTTATTAGGCTGATGCAGTGCACTTCTTGAAGTTACCGGAAAGCGGTACAACTTGGAGGACTGTGCAATTTCTAAAAATGAGGTTTAAATTATGCCTCGAAAGATAACTACGAGAACTCAGAGTGTGAGCCACTAGTTCACAACATTCGGAACACCTGTAAAATTAGAGACGCACCAACTGAAATTGCGGGAGCAGGCCGCGGAAACAGCCCAAATGCCTTCTCTTTGGGGGGGGTCAGAAATGACAAACAACGAGCGACTAAACAATGTTGGCCGGACCCCGCAAGCTTGCATCTACTCATGGAGGGGCGGAAGTACCAGCAGTCCTTAAACAACTTGCTGTTTAGGGGGAAGAATGTTCGAGGACGTCTCAACGAAACCCTTGAAGGAAACTGTGCTCGGCTGGGCTGAAAAAACTTAGGTTTCGTGTAAGGAGGGAAACCCTTCGCTGCGAAGTTGTTTATTAGAAAACGCCAACTAAACGGTTACAGACTATTGTACTGGAATTTTAAACTCTCATTTGCATGTTGTTTTTAAAAAACGGAATATCCATCTTCTTCTCGAACGCGTCTTCTTGAACTCTCCTGGATATTAATTGACTATCGCACAATTGCAAGCAAAAACTGCAAAGTAGTTCCACAAATTCCGTAATAAATCCCACCTTCCATTAGATCAAGACGAAGTTACGAGAACACACATACTACTCGCATGCGTCATCAGTAGTACCCACCGTTACACCAGCAGTCCTTAAACAACGTTCTGTTTAGGGGGAAGAATTTTCGGGTACGTCTGAACGAAACCCTTGAAGGAAACTGCGCTCGGCTGGGCTGAAAAAAACTTAGTTTTCGTGAGTCGACAGCAACAGCTATCCTTCTGCCTTGAAGGAGGCAGCCGTTAAGCCGGCCTACAAATTTTAGTCTATCAATGGAAAGCTACAGGCAATGCATCTTCACCAGCAGACGCAGATCTCCTTTGAACCGTCTTTTTAAGCCTCGGTGCCGGAGTCTGTCCGCGCGCCTGATGAAAACACAAACGATCATCTGCCGCATTGGCATGCACTGATCCTGATTCTACGACACAACAGTACGGCACAAAGGCAGATTGTTTGCTGGAGTTTAGTCAAAATATGTTCCCTTAGCCCTGGAGTTTGGTGCACGTCATTGCACCTGAACCACCAGACACCCGAAAGTGTGAACTGTGGGATATCTGAGCTCATCCTATGGGGTTTGAAGTGACTAAACTAAGTGGGGCCTTGTATGCGTGTTCCGCAGGCACATGATTCGGCCACGAGAAAGGAGGGAAATATTTCGGCAAGTGAGGCTTGTTGCGTAATTCTACACGGTACATGCGCGGAATCCTAAAACCCGGATTCGGTCCATCAGGTTTAGCGGGCAGCTATCTAGGTTGATTCTACATCTGAAAATTATATTCTTTAATCCTTAGACAGTGGTTATGGGGGTCGTGGACGGTCTGATCACAGCGAATCAGATGAATGGAGGAGGGGTTGTGTGTAAGAGTGAGTGTGAGGGTCGGCGAACGAGGTTCTGTAAGGGAGTACGACAGTTCCAGGTTGTTGGGGAGATAGGGAGGGCATTTATCTGTGCTTTTCGCCTAGAAGCCTGACGCAAAACAGGGGACAATATGGAATTTTCCTGGCACCCGGATCATAGCGTCTGACACAAGGATCTGACACAAAGAGCAGTCGGCAGTGGAGTTTACTTGAGAACCTCCGTCCACAGACCACTACTTGATAGACTTCAACTTGATTATGGGGGCTGGCCTAACCCGACGGCGCAGCAGGAAGGCACAGCCGTGCCTTCCAAATGTTACTGAGCACAGCAGGTGAGTCGAGGTCCATATCGGGCCCGTGGTAAAGTCTCGGTGTATTTTGACCGCATGAAATAATTTGCTATCCATCACAGTCATCTGTTGAGAAGTCAATGTGTAATTTTACTGACGACATTTTGACCCGCGTTTCCTCAGTGAAAGCTACCATTGCAGCTTCCAAAAACATTAATATACTATCTACCTCGAGGTACGCCTGCCTGTACCCGCTTTTCACAGTACTACTCGAACCAACTACCATGCAGACCCTTACCTTGGGATACCAGTCTCGAACGAACGGCTGTAGCCAGCACTCTTTACCATGGATTTATGATAATGTTGGCTTGAACCAGTCAGAGTTAATTCAAAAACTGGGGCAGGTGAAATTACCTTTGTTAGGATGTCTGCTGCAGGTATTGGGGTGATGCCCACTGTGGCCGAATATTCGCCCCCTGATACTCACATTATTTAACTATTCATCCCGTGTTTCCCACTTTCACGCCTTTTCCCCTAACTAGATCCGGGTATTCTAGTGACACCTGCTGTAACTCCTGGTCCTGCTGACAAATTTCGGACCGCATCAACAACGTCTTAATACACCGCCATCTCTTTCTCACCCTTCCGCAAAGCCAATTTTCTTTCACCCCAAAGTTTACGTAATTCTGAAGGAGGCACAGAGGACAGCACTCATTTCGGTAGGCAAGGTTTCGGCATGCATAGCGATCGGCCGGGCCACCCAGTCTGATGGTACCAGGTGTTTTTCTGACATCCAAACATAATCAGCGTCATAGCGCAAGCTATAAAGAAGTACTTGCGCCAAACGACTTGGGATGTGGGGCCTCAACCACAGCCACAATCGTACATTTGGGCTGCATACCTGCACGTCCAATCAGCTAACGGAAGAAGGTGGCTATTTATGGGATCGGGAAGGTGTGAGTTGGCCACTAACCCTGGATTGCGCAATAACTCGTGATCTCTTAACATAGTCAAGGTTAAGGGTATGAAGTGGCAAGCACTTGCAAGACTGGTGTATGCACTTTATTACTGCAAGACGGAGATGTACTACCAGGTGACAGCGTTCACGTGGTCAACCAGTTTGCTCTCAAATAGAATTCAATTTTTATTTTTACCGAGGTCATCTTCCAGCTAAATTTGGGTCTAACGAATGCTGAAGTGATTTCGCTGATGTGGGAAAATTGTTCAGATTTCTTACTGTACTCTGCGTTAGTACTACGCAACTTACCTATAATGGCCCGCGCTTCTACCTCCTTGGTTTTAAGTATACTGCCACTGCACATTACACAACGATTGTTTCCATTTTTCCTGAAACAGCCAAAATTAACACCAAAAGCGTTGTATCGGTGAACCGGGCTTACCAGCTTGATACCATATCTTCAGAACACCCTAGTTCGAGGTGTGAACTGATGAGCTGAATGTAGTACCTGTTAAGGGGACCGTCGGAGCAAAGTCAGATGTACGTTTGTGTAATCCAGAAGGGCATGTGTCTAGAGAAAGTACGGGCTTTGAGGTACAAGTGGTGCCATGCTACGTGTTTACTACCAAATTTGGCACAGCACTGAGGCAATATCAATGTATCGCCATAATCTGGTCCTTGATCAGCCTAAAGGCAGAGCAAACCATATCCTCAGTAACTGAGGTACACCTGCTGGTTAATTTAAGGTCTAAAATTGAAACAGAAGCTGGTTGGGCTTTGGAAGTGTTGGGGTCCCCCTGTGCAAGACATACTGGGTAAAGCATCAAAAAAGCATCAACAAAGGAGAAGTGGCTGTTAGATAGTGCCGTCCAATGAAGAACGTCAGCTGCTGTGGATTGGAAATAAAGAAATAGAACTTTGAGGGATGATGTTATACAGAAACATACCACTCACCGAAACAAATTACTGGGTCAGCTACACACAGCCGGTTAAATGCAAGCCACTATCCTGCAAATCTATGGAGAGCCAACGTTTTCTGATGTGCGAAATCGGCGGGGGAGATGTGTACACTTAGGATAAAGGAAAGCTAATATGCGTAACTGTATGCACCACCAAGGCGTCCTTTATGGAGTGTGCCATGGCAGTCTTTGGATATTTCATCTCCAGAAACAGCCACTGCCGAATGAAACGACAGACTGGAAGTATGCACAGCCAGACTGGTGGATTTGTTTTTTGTACTGGTACAAATACCACAACTTCACGTGGGTAGAGTTTTGCTTCCGGAACAATCAGTGGACCATAATCGACATACAGTGGGGTTGACAGGAGAAGCTGGAGATGCACAAGCGTGTAGAGATAGTTAGATCATAGTGAACCATGGAAAAAATTACTTATTATGGTGGAAATGGAAAACGGGAAGTTTGTTGGGAATATATAAAAGTTCGGAACTATTTGGCAACTAATCTGTGGTCACTGGGCCTGCAATAAGGTAGGCTTCTAACCCGTAGGTGCGTGGCGGGAGGCGGTAAGTAGACCACCGCAAAGCCTCTAGGACGTGGGTTTGACTTAAGAAACTGCAAAAGAATTTAAACCGGAGTCTCGGTGGCCGCACTTTTTTTAGCAAAGATGGACCAACTTTTTGTTGGTTTGTAGCTTCATGAGGTGTGAATCTGAGTGTGCGAGGGCAACCTTGATGCAGGCCGCGCATCCGCCACCAAGCGACTTGTCTGATGGACAAGGGTATTGTGTGCAAAATGTCAGTAGGATCCTTGCGAAACCGGCTGTAAAGACCGTCTCAGTGGAGGCCGCTGACTAGATGACAAGCAAAAATATGCCGTAAGCGGTTGCCGGGTTAGAAAAATGTCCCGTAAGGGCTCCGCCAAATAGATGGATTGAGCATCCAATGACCGCCGAATATTGGCGGATGTTTGCCTAGAGGGAAGAAATCGGTAAAAAAGCAAAATGCAAGACAATTCATCTTGCGGGCAAGATCCAGGTGTGTAGAACTTAGTGTCTCTCGTCCAGCCAAACCAATTTTGTAGTCTGTACAATCCGGGAGATATAAGAACGACACAATCATGACAGTCTGCAGTCGCGCCATGTGCACAGAAGTGCAAGCAGACTTGAACACCTCATACAAAACACTCACTCCAGAAGATAAACCACTGTGTGTCATACATGGCTATACCCACGGGGTTTCTGATTGAAAGACGGTCCTAATAGAACTGAAGTAATTCTAACGCCTTGTTTCGTGTACGTCAATAAGCGTTGATTGTTTATCTCATCCTGTGGTTAGTCTGATGTTTCTGGTTTTTCGTTGAAAAAAAGCAAAGAATCGCGGGTCGCTCCTCTGCTCTTAGTACCAACTCACACGGCACTGTAGCAAGGCCTCTCCCATTTGGTCACTCTGGTCATGGTTGGAGGTCAGTCTTTGCGGTTTTTGTTCATTGCGGTGGCTCGATCAATTGGGACGACTGGCTTTTTTAGGTTACTTGCTTGATGTCTCAAAAAGATTTTCTGTTAAACATGAGTCTCCGCTTTTTGAGTTGAGACGCTCATCTTCATGCCGGTCAGCTCCATGGTTTCGTAGCAACCCGCTTTATATTGAATGAAGAAGCTCGTGTGCTTTCTAACATATTAATTTCATCGTAACTTTTGTGGCTTTGCATCATTTGACGTGACTGATAGGTGTCCGTTTAATTGAGTAAAGGCAACCCACAGCGATGGTTTTTGACCCAAACTGATAGTCTGGCCTCATGCCCCGTTCAAGTGAGATAAGGAGTCTGGTCGATTAACCCGCAAACCAAACTCCTGTACACCACTAGGCACCCAAACAGGAGGTGAATGCTGTTCACGGTGCCTCCCCCGGAATGATGCAAGCTGTGATGCGGGTATGGTGTAACCACGTGGAAGGGTGTGAAAGAGATTACAAGCAGTGCGAGTGCCTCTAGTATAGGGTTCCGTGGCCCTTCTGAAGCTGGTTGGGGACACTGTGCTAGTAGCTTTTGTGCAGGCGACCTCCTCCTATATTACCTAATAGAGTCGAAAGTCGCAGACGTCTCAAACTGCTTGAGGCAGGCTGGCACCGGACCCTTGATCCATTTAGCCTTTTCTTATTTCACTCGTTATTTGGAGTTTGAACTTTGTGATATTGCGCTAACGATACATCATCTTCGAAATTATTTTCGACGACCACGACGACCACCACTTATCAGCACTTTATTAACATTCCCGAGCGAGGCTGTGTCCAATGGGATTGGCCTGTCTGTTCAACCAGCCAGTACGGGTGGCAGGGCGTTCTATATGTCACCGTTTGGGGTGCAACTGTGAGTTTTAAATCGCATGACGTGAATTCAACCCACGGCTCATCTGTTTGCTAAGACGTTATTCAAACACGGTAGTCAAGCTTCAGCAAGAAGCTAAAGGAACTCGTAGTAGGCAGTCCTAACGCATATTTACAATAAGGAACCAGAGAAACTCCTGCACTTCAACAGTGAACAGCCAGGTGGTATGTCCGTGGTTAGGTTTTAGTCATGAATAAATCAGATAAAGTGCGATGAACCCACTTGTAACGACAGCTGTCAAGTCTTTAGAAAGCAGACGTGTACGGTGGGAGACAGTCGTTGCGGTGAAAACCCATGTGGCAACTGCGACCAGTTGTCAACATCGGTAACTGAGATACGTAGGATTTCAAAAGACTTAACTAGGCCAGACAAAACTAGAGGCGCGTAATATAAACTCACCAGGTGTAACGCAACTGAAACTTGACTGTATCTGCTTACACATGTTCATCATATGACCTGAGGTGTGCGCATCCCTCTTTCTCCCTATTACAGGTATCTTCGACGAGCCCCAGACAAGAAGGAGTGGCCCGATTGTAATCCCGTCACGTGACCTTGAGCTATTGCTGTACCTGTAGTTGACTTGTGCCTGTAGTTTCGGTTTCAATATACTCACGTTGCTGCTTCGCTCCGGTCTTCTCTCCTGCGTCACCCAATCTGTGCGAATGTGTGTTCTGTATGCCTTGTGGTTCCAATAATATCAATTTCCATACCTGCACATTTCAGAACCGGCGTGTGCCGTTGCTACTGCTAACTGTGTGATACAGGTTACTGAAATATTCAGCCGCTCTCAGTGTTTTAAATGCAGTCTTGACAGGCAATGACGGAGAATTATCGATTTAAGTCATCAGTTAAAAACTCCAGTAACCATCACAGGCGTGATTCTACATCTTTTATACCACAAATGCCCTTAAGGGTGACGAGGGGAAGTCGGTAATTAAGTAGATTTTTCGAATCATTTCCTCAAACTTTTTCGTGACTCCAGGTGTTTGGCACTGCACAACTGTAACAACGTGACTCCCCGATATCTTTCTCGTTTGTTAGTAGTGTGGCTCTCTCTGGTTTAACTCTGTTTCAGGCAGAAGTGGCTGGACATTTGGAGAACGTTTCCAAGTCACTGGGGCAGCCCTTCCTTTAGGCTTGAACGTACGCCTCCAGAAAGACTCCCAGGTGATTTTCCGTCACTCCGGTATCGGTATCGGTTTGTTTGTATCCCTGTCCCCAGTGTGATGGTTGTCAATCCGCCTAATTTTAGGGGTTCCCTTTGGTAGTCGAGTTTTTACTTTGGGTGGCTATTCAGCCGGCGTGACAAGTCATGGCTCAAAATGCAGTTAGGGGTAAGTGGATGTCTTATGCGCCATATACAATCATCCCAGAAATAAGCTGTGGTGGAAGAATTTTTGTGCAAAGATGTGTCATTTGTACCAACTGCAAGTTCAATAATTTGTGACACTTCCTTGGAATTCGTATGAACTCGACTTAATTCACTAAAATTTTGACGGACAGCCAAAGGCAATCTGCGGGAAGGAAACTGGAAATAGGGGTTTGTGATATAAATGGTTGTACTCTCGAAGGGGCAGTCGCACCATGAAACTATTCAGAATTCCAGGACTCCGTCGAGCTGGTAAGCTGAAAGCATTTTTTATTATGACGGTCCGGTTTTGCTTGAGATGTGTTAATCATTTTCCAGCCGCCTCTAGGTATTTTTATATCAGTGGGAGGAATAAATTTTCTTCAAACTTTTGAAAGATAGCTGGTGGATGAGGAGAGAACAGTTAAACGCGTTGCTGAAATAGGGAGCGCCGTCTTTTGCGGTGCACCAGTTTGTGACCGGTGCTAACATCGGTTCTGGGGAAGTTCCGACAGTGAGAACGCCTGCCACTGTGAGAACTGGGTGAGGTATATACAAGCTACATTCGCTGTGCCAGAACATAGCGGGGTGCGCCTGTGTGTGTCCCAGACAATGTAAAATTTTGGGTAACGGATGCCATGAATTGTTTTGGGTAAGACGTTTTAAACCAGTCCCGCGTCTAATCATGATAATTTAACTACAGCTAAAAATAACCACGTTTGTTGAGTAGATATGTTTTTTCAAAGTGGCTACAGATACATCAGACACATCGTGTACCTGCGAAGTACATTCGCTCCATTTATTAGGAGCGCCGTTTCTGCTGCTGTTGCTTTCCACACTCCTGCTCTGTCGTAAATGTTGCATTAATATTTGTGGTTAAGCTGAGCTACCATACCAGAGCATATCCTTGAGACAAGGACCGCAGCGGGTTCCCTTCCTTTGGCTGGTCATGTAGATGTTGCGACCCCTACTCAGTTGAGCACATGCAATACGTCTGTTGCAATGAACGAATCATCACTCGCCTTTAACCTTAACGCCTGATTTTCTTCTATTTTGCCATCGTAACCGATAGATAATTGCTGACAAAATCCAGAAAACAATTGGATAATCAGATGTCCTTCTAACAATATGCAAAACATCACCATTGGTATGTGGTTATTTTTTCGCTGTAGTTTTTCGGTCAACAGAGAGAAAAGGAGACGAGATATTTATTGCCACAGGATTCTCCATTGAACGTATAATTTTAGACTTTGCCCTACTCCATCTGCCAAAATCAAGGCCAAGCTCTCATAATGTAAATATTTGGGCACATGCGAGTGTTACTTTCACGATGGTAAGCCTAAGGACAGTTCATCCTATTTCCGCTGTTGCTTACGGATATTTGTTCCAAGTGGACCTCAATAGAGGGTAACGTCTTTCGTGAAGCGGGTGAATGGGTGTACTGTGGACACTAAAACATGCACAAAAGTTATTCCGAATGTGGAAAACTCGCAAACCAACTTTCTTGCCGGTTTATTACACTTACAAGAAAGTTGGCATTTTATTTAATTAAGTGCTGTTTTCTGCTCCGGGATATCGTATGACCCTGGATTGTTGCTCACCTAACCAAAAAGCCGTACGCTGAAAAGGCAGAGAAAAACACAATTAATCCGGACTTACTCAGCGAGCAATCCGCAATTCAAGAAGCTAGTTCAATTCGGCGGATAATGAGCGTCCACCTTCGGTGTACAGAACAACTGAACGGTAATCATCTGATTAAGCAATCGCCTTCAATGAATGGTTGTTGTAAAATCTGTGTGTTTACATGAACGCCTCTGATATGTGTTTGTAATTGGGCTTCCGAAAGGCGTGTTGCTTCATTCGTCTGTTTCTCAATGCCATTCGTCATCGTAAAATCTTTCATACAAACTCCGACCCGAACAGTTTCCGTAGTTATAGTAACTGTCATTTCAGCTTCACTATAGGACAGCGCGGCTACCTCCTGTTTCATCAACGTCACGTAATTTCGTATTTTTGCTTGTTTGAAAATCACATTTAACGTTGTCCTCATTTTCATTCACTCTGCAACATTCAGCACCATACCAAGCTTCGTTTACTAATTACATTTTGACATGGGCGAGATGGCTCAGTGGTTAGAGCGCGAATTTACTGACCGGAAGGTCTGCTGTTCGAACCCGACCTCTGCCTCTCGACTTCCCCTGTCTAGGCTTGGGCAACCGGGCAGTATCCTCACCCTCGTGATTCCATCTGGTGGCATGGCAGCTAGGTACCGAAAGGGTGTTACAGCTGAACGATTATTTTTATTTTATTATCTTTTAACATTAATACCGACCTGGTGGTCGTGAAAATTTTGACTGCACGGTGACTCCAGGCTTGTTGTACGGGCAGAATCCTCAGCTGTTGTTACTTCGTTCTCCTTACACCTCGTGAAGGAAAGTGTAGTAGCTTGGACCGTTGCACCTTGTACACGGATTACATCTGAATGATGGGTTTATTTTCTGAATTACAATGCAGGAAATCTGCGTACCCGACTCACCTTATCGTTGATGGTTAGTGGTGAGGTAAATCGAGGAATTACAGCCAAATCGCGTAAAAAATTACGATACTAACAGGCCTTTGTTAACTTTGGGGAATTTTATTCAGTCTTCGATATCTGTTCATCATTAGGATTTCCCAATGCCATACCCTAACGTACGAGTATTAGTGGAGAATAAAGTATCACTTTATTCCCTTTAAAGGACCAGGAGTGCTCAGCTAAAACTAGCAATAATTTCCCGTGAAATATGAGTGCACATTCGCAAAAGCTCATTCAGTAAAGCCTAAAATCGTAAATCGTAAACCGTAGAAACGCATTCAGTTTATGGCCATGTATACCCTGTTTTCGTTTTCTCAGGTCTTAATTTGATGTGAGTAGCACTGCACAAACTGCGCGGGTTTACAGGGATTCGACCAGGCCGGGTAGCCACCAATTACCAGTTACACGCCAAACAGTCAGTGAAAAATAACTGTCTTCATATCAATCATAAATCATTGCTCCACTCACCTACCACTCAATGAAGCATGGATGAACTCATCAGAGTAACTGACAGGTATTGTCCATTAAATAAATTTACTTTGAGATGCCCATTCGCAGCAACTGGGCCAGTGTATTACAATCCTGCAGTAACTGAGTATCACGGAGAAGAGAGAGAAGGTTCCATGAAGTCCAACGGATAAGATGCGTTCTCAGATGGCGCAGAAATCCAACGGAAGGACAAATCCAAATTAGGATAGAATGCCCCATTTTCGGGTTTCAAGTTGGTTCGTGGTTTCATTCAGAATCTGGTCTCAATAAGCCCAAATGAGTACAATAAGCTTGCACTAATTCATTGATTTTGTAGCCCTATAATGAAAAAGAAGAGAATTTTTCACGAGCAGTATTACATTTGAAATTTTGAGTGTGTAAAACTTGATAACTTGTCGGCAGTAAATGCCGGTAACAAACTTTGAAGCACGAAATTTCATGGACGTTGCGGGGGTGAGAAAATCGCTGTAAGGACATCCGAATCTTGTTTTCCGGGAACCATGGATGAGTTCTAGTTTTGAACAAAAAGGCTAGTGCCACTTTTGATAGACAGCAAAAGTAACCTGATCTCGTATGCTAATGGCGATGAGTGAGATGTGAATCAGCTCATGTCAACCCTCGCAATCTGAATTGCTTGTGAGTGGGTAGTAGCTCATAAAATTAATTTACTGATTAGGTTGTTAAAGTTGTTTTGCGCCACAATGTACAATCACTGAGGAAGCGCCGTCCTTATTGTAGGAGGCTGTTACTGAGAACGTTTGTGCCAATCGTTTACTTGTAATTCATTTCACAATCGGGTAAAATAAAAGCTTGACCACATTCAACTACTTATCAGTAATCGGACCTCCGTTGTAAAATTCGGTCAGAGTTTAAATGTGTTTCTTTTGGAGCGGATGGGTATACTGAAGTAGCAGGCAGAACATCATCTAGAGCTAAAACAAACGTTTACAGTAATAGAGGTCAGCCAGTAACACTTTCGTTAGATTGTCATTTAGACCGAAGGATTTCATAGCCTTTAGAAAAGTAAAACAAAATTCCATCAGTGACCTAACTTACCTGTTGTGTTTCACAATCAAGTGATGTACGTTCGACCAAGTTCCCCATTGTCAGACTGATCGATTGTTTACTCCAAGACCACCTTGTAAGTTCGCTGAATGGGAACTTGTCAAGTATCTCCTGAAACAACCAACAGCATCGATGTTGTCAAACCATAAGGCGTGGTCTACCTTTTCCGAGAGTGTACAATATGTATTTAAGGAAGTGTTTTATGAATCACGTGCTCTGATACAAGATCCTGGAGATGTAACATCGCATGGGCCTCAACAGTAACCTTAACACTACCATTTCAATGTAAGTCCAATCACATACCAAGGTAAAAGTACCGAAACTCTCATCCGCCATCACAAAAAAATTCCTGCAGCCGTGAAAGGAATGATATAGTAGATATAGCCCTACTGTTGTGACAGACGTTCCGTGTCTCAAGAGCCATTGGATGATATGAAAGGACTAAGGGATCAACATGCTACAACTTCCACAGTATATCAGTGACCAAGGAACTGCCGCTGACTTCACAGATTCAGAGCATTGCCCATTCACACAGTGCCGAGCAAAATATTTGCTAAAAAGAGGCGTACGCAGACAGATTCGTGCTGGCAAACGTTTTATAGCACAGTAAATCCCTATTTCAAGGTGCGAATAGAAATGTGTTGCATTGTGTGCATCGAGACCAGTTATGTAATGGATGAAATCAAGAGATCTTCACTACTTTACCGGCTAATGGGTTATGCTAAATTTCGAAAGGAGTGGCGATGCATCTTTTGTTTCTGATGATGACATGATCCGATTCGGAAGGAGGCAGACCACACCACATTCTACATAAGTAGTGCAAAGTATGTTTTGTGAGGCTGAAATATTAAGAGCACATCAGCTTGAATTATGGAAGGAGTGAAAGTTGTATCGCAACTACATACACGTGGTCACGATTGTTGTTTATACCAAGACTGGTGGCTATTATGCAAATGAAAAAGCATGGCTAGAGCAAAATCACAACCAATCCCTCAAGCTGTGGCATTCTTGAAAACCACAAAGACATTGGTGCCTACTTTTGTTTGACAGTGAATGACAAGAATGCCGGTCTGGTTGATTGCTAGTAAAATTCTTCCGGGGAGTTCGGAGATACGACTTTGCTGCAAAGGAAAGAAAAACAGACGGAATTTTATAAAACAAAAGTCAGAAACCACCCCCTGAACCCCCCCATTAGTTTTCCAAATGAATTCCCATAGGTTCGTTCTCATGAGCACAAATAAACGTTAGGGCTATCAGGAGAATTCTGTTAACATTTAGCAGCGTTGAGACAACACTACAGCATCTATACTTCAATAAAAAACACTATTGCACTACCCTCATTTCTAAGACCTATGCTTTCAGTGTTCGCACTCAGCGCTCAGCATTATACCCATCGCTAACTGAATCAGCAGGATCAAAATTAAACTGGGCTGTTCACCACAGCAGATAGCTTGGGAAATAGCATTTAAATGGGGACGCGCAAAGCACTCTGGTGCAAGACAGCCCACTGGACCTATGTGTAGCTATTTTATTGAAGGATACAGTTCCGCACGAACCCATCAAAAATGTTCGTGCTGTCAGCCTTACATCATCACCATCATCATCATTATTATCAGCTGTAAGAACCGCGTTCTTGTCGTACAGTGATTGTACATGCCACAGTTTCGTTCACCGATGATTTGGGGAGGTGGGGTAGGTAGCTGCGCATTGAAGGTGGGAACTGATATAATTGGTGCGTAAATACAGGACTGTCAGTGGACTATTAAGTGGGTCGGCTGGGAAGGGAGCTATGCATTGAAGGCAATAGCTTGGATGCACGAATGCCAGGAAGGGAAATCACATCAACAAAAACTATCTGTTTTCCAGCTTCCTCCAGGGGTCGCGACCAAGTCACTTCCTATCTGTATCGTCTACATGACAGGTGCCCCGATGCATGCTGACTCAGTTGGTTATGCTGATTAAGCTACTCAGGTGACACACCTTTTGTGCAAATATCTAAGCACTTTATCCCGTCCATTTCAGCCTACATGGATTCCGGTCTTATGGGCGCAGCTTCAAATGATCACAGGACAATTAACATCCTTGAAATTCAAGTATATGAAGCCGAAAGTGCAATTCTAGATTCTAGACTACCAGATAGCACGACACATGGAGAGCTATTTTTACAAAACCTGAAATACCAAGGTTCAGTGTAATCTGGAGTAGGAACGAAGATGATTTTATTGAAAACTGGACTTTCAGAAATGACACATTTTTAGTTATATAATCTGAGGGTGCCTAACATGACTATGTTCCTTTCGAAAACAAGAGAATCGTTAACTGTAGGAGCGATGAGTATACCATCCCGAAGGATTTTAATGTGGCTTTCTTTCTACCCCACATTAGGCTACCAAAGTCATAAGTGAACAACCTGAGTTGTACCAAACCTCTTTCATCAGTTTGCTTACAGGCCTACGCAGACCTTGCCAGGTAAGTTAAAGAAATAACTTTTCACCCATTAAACACCCTAATTTTGAAGATGAATAAGTTAATGCTAATTGTGCCTCCTTAATTGATTTAACTGACACGTTGTTTTGCCAAATACCAGCTATAATATGCGATCAAAGGAAGCCCGAGATGAGCTTTGCTTTTAAATGACCGGAATGCTAACACAAGTGTTCATTTTGCCGAGGGATATCCAGGTCCCACAAATGTATCTCTGACAAAAAAAGGCCCTTACAATAAATGCCCAAACCGAAAGGACGAAAAGGATCGGCGTTTATTTTTTTCCATTGTCATCACTAGGAATCTTCATCGTAAAAGGTAGAGATGAAATTGAGGATTACTAGCCAAATTTGGTGCATATTCTGAGGGGCTTTATGTGAACTGCTACTCGGAGAAAAAATGGATAGTTCAGACGCTACGGTTCGAGGGGAATTTTGCTGACTCAAGACCGACTGAATTCTCTTAATGCTTGGTGTGTGAAACAGCCATTCAGTAGTGCTCCCTTGGAACTTCCCCCAGACTTCCCGATGGATATCCGCTGAAATGAATACCTTCCGCTAACCGAAAGGTCGTGGGTTAGCATCATACTCAAGGTGAAGAGATATTTGTTTGATGTACGCGCAGCTGAGTTTCTATTCAGGAATACCCGGACGCCCAGCTTCACAGCATCAGTCGTAACAGATTTCATTTGGTAACATACGAGGGATTCACAACTGGCTACGAAAGAAATCATTTTTTGTTCAATCAACTAAAGTTGCAGTTAGAAAAAACGGAACCCAAGGGCATATGTGCGATGTCGGGTATCTCAGCTAGTGGACCATTCTTCCAGAAAGCGAGATTTTGTGGCCTCGGTTCTCAACTGAATAAGTATTTTTGTCTGAATCACGGGTAGCTCGGTTCATATTCCGAACAACGTCCTTTCAGAACCAAAATGCAAATCCAACGAAAATATGACAGTTCAGCGGACTTCTCCTATCCCAATAACGTGTTTGATTATTCTCGGTAACTCTGTGCAAAAAAATAGACGTAGATGTCAAATTCATCAACCGTAGAGTTTAACTGAATGCACAGTTTACTCTATGTGTTTTAAAAAAACAGGCATTTGGTTTGGTCGTGAAATTAAGTTTTGCAACCTACCGTAACCTCGAAGAACGTGGATCCGTACGTGGGTAGGCTAGAGATGAACCGCAAAAACATGACCCTCGCCTCCTCCTTGGTGAATTTGTTCATCCAACGGAGTGCCCGGTTTATTTCCTGAGTGTAAGAAATAGGCATAAATATGAACAACTGTCTTACTTCGTGAAGAGTTGGATTCGCAAGTCTAATAGTTAATGTAAAACAAAGGTCTAGGATAATGAAGTTTGCGCAAATACTTTGAAAATGGTGTGAGGTACCATTTCAGATGAAGAGTGGACGGATGAAACATTTAGGAAAGTAAATGTATTTAATATATTCAAAGTGCTTTCATCTAATGAGGAAAAGAACGAACAGTTTTAATGGAGATTTTGTCCTCTAAGTGAAGCCACTCTACACTCAAAAGTTTTGAGTGGTCAGACTACTAGCCAGGAGGTAGACATCATCCTCATCTTTGAGGACCAATGTGAAGCACAAGGCTTGTTGAATAAATTGACCGCCGTCACACCATATTTAGGCACGCACTTTGCACCTTCAGTGTGCAAAGTCATGCTTCAGAACATGCAGTCACTGGAGATACTCCGTACAATTCAAGGAGAAGCATTGAAGGTTGTGGAGAATTTTACCTACCTCAGTAGTTGTATTAGATCTGACGGAAGCGTGTTTGATGAAGTCGGTGCAATAATCTCAAAGGATCGAATCACGTTTTCCAATTTGCGTCAATTGTGACGTCAAAGTGGCATTTCACCGGGTCTCAAGAGTCGCATGTATCAGGATACATTGAGGGCCGTATTGTTGTGTGGTTGAGAGACTTGACATCTGCGAACACAATGTAAGGCGTCTTCAGATTTTCGACCACTGATACCACAGAAGTGTTGCTGGTATCGGATTGCATCAAAGAATCCTTACCAACGTAACTAGGAGGCGGGATTTTGGTTGTGTAGCAGGTACTTCAGTCACGCTTCTAGCACCATCAAATACGGTGGCTTGGCCATGTGCTACGCATGCCGAAACATCGTCTACCGAGATAGGCGTTATTCTTCGTGCCTCCGTCAGAATACCGCAAACCGCGAGTTGGATAAAGTATGAATTGTCAAAAGTGTGAAAGAGCTTACGAAGAGTTTAGGTATTGTTGGTGCAGTCCCTATGACCCTACGCTTGGTTGAAGACACTGCAAGAAATGGATGTCAGTTGCATTTGTGTTGTCAGTCTATTTTCTGGTTGTCCGAATAAATGCTTGGGGGTGCATGCACCCCAGAATTCTTGCTATGGGCTAACACCACGTTCCCTCCCTCACCCACTCTTTTCTCTTGTCTTCATTCTAAGGCTATAACTATAATTAGGTAAACTTTCTAGTAGTACGGCGGGGAAGCATCATTGTCACCAAAGATGTTAACGTATCTGATGGTGAATTAGCAAATTCACAGTATCCAAACAGAAAATCCATCTGGTTTGTTTCATAGCGGACCATCTTGTCGCTTGAGCAATAAAGCAAATGGAATTTAGTCTAATCAAATTGGTGAAAAATTAACATGCTGACTTGCTGGACAAAGTGCTTGTGCCTTCACAGGAAAATTAAGCAACTGCAATGTCTCTCGACCGTCTGACCGATTCACTTTTCTACTGTGTGAAAACAAGCTTCACCCAGTCGTCAACTGACGAGGCATTTCCACCGATAAAGTGGCTTAATAAGTAAACATTTATTTAGAAATATAAAATAATAAAATAAAATAAAATAAAATAATATATGTATAAAATATAAAAATATATATAATATCTTTTTACTGGTCATGACACGAAGATAAAAGTGTGAAGCTCCGTCGAACATACATTCCTATGACCTGTTGAGTGGTCTACAAATTAACGTTTACCTGATGGTGACCAGCTCCATCATACAACTGCTGCCAACCTCGGTAATGGTCAAGGATGGAAATCAGTCAGCGAATAAATAGGAATGTCATGTCACAAAATGTTTATGTTCAAGTAGCGTGAACTGAGGGCCTGATCTCCTAAAGGTTATTGGTGCAACTATGGACTGAAAAAAAGAACCCAGCGCTCAGGAGGATTTGCTAACAAACGAACAAACTGAAGTTGTATTTGCTGTCCCATAGATTCGCACAGCTTAAGAAAGCATTACCAAAGTCCGTTTTCACTTTCAGTGTTCATCTTTCGAGTAAGTACACCTCAGCCAAACTTGGTCGAAACGGTCTCAACATAACCTTAAAAAAATTGCCCATTAGAGCTACTAACTACACCGGCTTCCGGAATATGGCTCCAACGTTGAGCAGATTGCTGGCCTGCCACTCTGTTGTGAGAGCTTCAGCCACTCATTTTATAAGTTTTATCATGACGCGTGGTCATTTATCCTCGCCCAGGTAAGTTTGCGTTAATCCCTCCGGCCAGACTGATTACGAAACCCTACTTGTCTGTGTACATTTCCATGACCAGGTCCGTCATAGACACCTTAGTGTTTCCAGTCTAATTTTCCTTGGCCAAAAACAGCCTGCCGGCAACCCGTGTTGACATGGTGATTGCAATGAGTTTTCGGCAAAAAGGATGCTCATAAAAATGTAACTATCACTTACAGCGGCCCAACATTCATCAGTAAGTTCGGAGCGCAGGCTTTGTGGCACAATGGTATCCAGCGTCTGTCTGAAGGAAGAAAAACGTCATCATATTGTTCGGATTTCCAGGCTTACGCGTTTTCTAACAACCGATTTCCGTTTGTAATAAGTATCAAGGCAGCCATTTCTATTGATTTCGTTACGGAGGTTTTGTGGTGCCCACATAGATAATTGTGAAGCTCCTGAAAAGATAGATAGGGCAACAATTCGTTCACTGAGACACGTGTTGACACGCTAGTGAGACGTGCCGCCTTAAGACAATTCCTCATCTGCTGGCGAAACAACACAGCAAAGGTTTATGCATTCACTACTTAGAAGAGGAGTTTTCTTGTGACCAAAGGAACTGGCCGTTTCTGGAGACTAACGCTAAATAATGGCCAGGAGGACACGATAAGGCCACAGTAAATCCCCAAGATTTCGGTATGCAAGTCCGAAAATGAGGTACTGGACTTGTATCAAGCAGTTCAACACTTCAATATTTTGAAGATTCGTGCAGTTTAATGTATCAAGACATCAGCGAGGTGAAAAACATTTTAAAAACAATCTAAATGGTCAGCACATATCGGATTTTGACTACGCGGTTGGTTTTCACCTTGACAAGTTCTTGGTGTTACTTCACACCTCCCAGATCAATTATTCCAGACAGTAACAGCTTCAGAACTTAGCATACAAATCTCAGTGTTCCAAATAATGCGGTGTCCGACTACTCGAAGAAGAAGAATAGTACAAGCAGTATATTGTGCATTGTTTTGCGGTTGTTGAAGGCCGATTCACCGAGGTACTGTTAAAAGCAAGGTAAGAATCCCTTCGATATAATTTTTTACAGAATCGGCAAAAAAAAAAAGAGCGGCGATCATTCTAGAGGGCGTTTGTGTGGCAATTTTACTGTAAAAACGAACCACACTGTCGGCAAACATATTTCTTCATTTTGACACCTTAAGCCGTGAAGATGTACCTAACTGGAGACTGTGATATCCAACAACGTTCAAGCATTTGCTAAACTAAACAGTATCGTGGAATACTCACCTGAGGAAAGTGGAATAGCTTGTCTGCTTTCGGATCCTTTCCCGGGATAATGTCTATCCAGAGTTTTTGGATGAAAAACAGCTCATACGACAGGTGAGTGTAGGCACCTTTGAGTGGAAAAAAGGGCAATATAACTATGACATCTTGCTTGTGTGATCTTGAACCAACAAGAAGCCCTCACCATTCATTCTTTGAAAGGACCTTTCTCCGGCAACGAATAGATGGGGTTCTCCTGAGGTGGTTAATTTACCTCGATATAAATATAGATATCTAATCATATAATTCTATAGATATATAGATACATCCTGTGGCCCGGGTTCCAAATACACGACCTGTTCTTTTAACTTGCAATGTTCGTGAACAGCCTTCCAGGAAGCAAACATATCACACGCTAAACATCGTTCAGAAATTGGACAGATTATCCTCAACTTTCGCTTTCATGAATCCACGTGAGTTACCAAAAGCTGCCCTTAATCTATAACTTCGTTCAAATTAGACTTAGTGAACTCACACTGCAGGGCAAATTGAAGGAGGAATCGTGCTAGATTAGGTCACAAATGGCCATGTCAAATATTTTCATTCTCACTATGATACCTCTCAACACACGGTTAAGTTTCTACAAGAGTACCGATATTAGCATGTACTAGAGGGCCTGCCATTGCACAAAACGTGCATTCCTGTAATTTGAGAGGCATATTTAGGCACTGACCACTAACTAACTAACTTTCCTTGGTTCAAATATTTACGTTCTAGCAGCGTAATAACATAGAAAACTCACTGCAGACTTCGTCTGACCAGGCCTGTAACTCGTATAATAATGAGTATCGGGTATCTAAAGAGTACTTGTTACTGCCCGTTCTTGCACAAGTTCCACAGTACGCGTTCTGGTCATCCGCATATTGCCACCGCAAGCCCCTCCGGACATACCCGCTGAATTACGGATGGATGTGTTTATAGCTTTGCATCTAGCCTTCTTACAACAACAGGTGACTTCAAATAGTTCAGCCTCGAACCACTTTTTTCTTTCGGCAGTGCATAAGTCGGCAATTCAGCCAAAAAACTGAGATCCAGCTCAACCATACTTTTATCATTTGTCCAGGTTCATCTTCCTTTCTTTCTGCTGAACATGGTAGTTCCGTGCTCTTCTCAATACCCCATTAAGAAACACTTTTACATAAAGTGTATGCATTTAGGTTGCCCTTACAGCCCCAGCTCATCGGCTGAACCTACATGTCTTTCTTTCGTCAATCACTTTTGTTGCCTGGTGTCCAAGGTATTCGATGTTCAGTGCTCGGTAGAAGTGTCGTCTTTTTTACAACAGACTCGTCAGAGTCACTAAGAATAGGGGAAGTATACACACAAAACTGAAATGTGGACCCTCGTTATAGATGTACGTGTGCGGATATGACTGGACTGAAATATGACTGCGAACGAACTAACAGGCTTGGGGTCTTCCAAGGATGAAATAAAGTTGCAACTTAAAACAGCGAAAATCCCAAACACTGTATTTTCATGTTACCCTTCCGTTTCTATCTATCCAATCAGTCGTACAGAGTTCCTCTCAACCGTAAACGTCAAATTCAGACGTGAACATCTTGACCTAATCGATTTTTGCGCATATTAAACCACTTTTCTTATAGCTTGGGAAACTACATAAGCTTAAATATTCTCAAAGCTTTATAATACTGAATTGTCTTCCCGTCGTTTTTCATTATCTGCCCAAGAAGGACATTCTTAACTTTGGACAAGACTTGAAACATATTGCACGTGCTAGTATCATTTGTTGTACAAATGCCGTTTCTCTCGTTCCACACACGAATTTCCATGCCTCTTCTAAAAGGTATTCTTGTCAATACCTCCCACCTCATGGAACACTGATCTCTTTGTTGAAAAATCCACATGTCAAGCGGATGTATCCTTCCATATTGTGCTCTCCTCCTTTCGAATTTTGATGCTGTTTGCAATAGGTTCCATGGAGATTGTTCCTTATAAACTGAAATTCTACCTATTTTTCAGACCCAGTTTTAGCTTCACATGTCTTGGTAATTTTGAGACCACAATCACAGGCGCTTTTTCTAACATCCTGGACTTAGTAAGGGTATAGCTATCTATCCATTCAACTACGCATTAAATGGCAGAACTCTGGTTTGTCTTGGTTTTAGCTTGAGTGGCCACGACAACAACAGGATAAAATGCTATTCAGATGGTCAGGACAGAAATAAAGTTGGTGCACGGCGTTTACAGAAACAAAGAGTATGAAACAATCAAGTTTCAGGTGACCGAGTTTTTGATGGAATTCGTACTAGAACAACCCGTTAACCAAGCCCGATGTGTACTAGTAACGGACGAAGGTACATCCCTGAATCTCAAGGGACGTGCACCGGCTGTCTTTTTGTGTGGCTGTCAGGTGTGGCCTCTGCAAACAGCCTAACTGAGGAGTCTTCAAGTTTTCGTCGACCATTGTTTCAGAACCATGACTCGTGTAGGCTTATGCCGGTGAAATCGCAGCGAAGCAACTGGGAAGCTAGCGTTCTGTTGTGAAACCGGTGCTCTAACTGAGGGTTGTATCCGGTATCAAAAGCAGCGGTGGTTTAGTTATGTATTGCGCAAGCCAAATTATCGCTTGCCAAAAATAGTGCCACCACTTCATGGTGGCACAAGAAGTGACCAGGCAGAAGGGTATGAAAGAGGTTACGAAAAGTCTGGGTGCGACTCACCTTCCAGGATAGGGTCCGTTTCATCTCCTCTGTGTATGGTTAGAGATGCTGCAAGATATGGCAGCTAATTGATGTCAGTGGCATTATTATTGTTCGTTTCTCTCCAGATTGTTTGAATGAGTGTCTCGAGAGGGAAGCACTTGGGTGTGGCTGTAGTAGAATGGTCCCTTCCCTACCCACTTTACTTTTTTTCTCAACAATAAAACTTCTGAATAAACCATGATTGTACGCGAGCGAAGCATTTTTATTTGAACACTGATGCTGTGCTTTTGATGCTGATGATGGTCATCACCATCATCAGTATCAGGTGTCTCATCCATCATTATCATTGTCAGCTGTAAGAATCGCGTACTTGTCATACAGTAGTTGTACCTGCCACAGTTTCGTTCACTGGTGATTTGGGGAGGTGGGGTAGGTAGCTGCGCATTGGAGGCGGGAGCTGATAAATTGGTGCGTAATTACAGGACTATCAGTGAACTGTTAAGTGGGGGAATTGGGAAGGGAGCTATGCATTGAAGGCAATAGCTTGGATGCACGAGCGCCATTGACGGCGCGACTGAGTCATGTCTAACAACGTCTCTAACCATTGATTCCGCCTCCCTCGAGGTTGCCATCCAGGAAGATGGCAATGACCAGCGCAGCTGAGTTTGCTGGTAATGGTTTTTATACTTCGCTGCCAAGTCATTGTTTGACCTCCCCTGGTTCGTTTCCACCCTTCACGTGGTTGTGCGAGAAGAACCCTTTGAGAAAGTCGCTCGGGTGGCATACGCAACACGTGGCCAAGCCAGAGCAACCTGTGGAGAGTGATCAGTTCATCTATCGTGGGCGAGTTATTTCTTCCGAAAACTGTTCGACGAACTTCAGCATTACTGATCCGGTGTTCCCACCAGACTCGGGCAATGCTCCGAAGACATCGGTGGTCAAATAATGAAAGTCTTTCGACGTCCTTGGCGAACAGCGGCCAGCTTTCTGATTCATATAGTAATATGGAGCGTACCGCAGCATTGTAAACTCGACCCTTGACGGATAAGCTGATGTCATGCCTACGCCACAGATGACGCAGGTTCACAAAAGCTGCTCTGGCTTTCCCAATCCGGATGGAAATTTCATCTCTCGCGAGACCACCGGGACTGATACAGCTACCCAGGTAAACAAATTTGTCTACTATCTCAATCGGCTCATCCGCAAGCAGGAAGTTAGGTTCCGAGCTCACCCAGTCTTGCAGTAGCACTTTACACTTTGCCGGTGTGGAGTGCATGCCAAACAGTGAGGCGGAATTATTTAGATTATTTAATATTGTTCGCATTTCCATGGGGTGAGATCCATGAAGAGCTACGCCGTCTACGTACTCGATATCTGTGACGTCAAATGAGTGTAATGTTGACGGAACCTGCAAACAGTCTACCGGAGTGTGCCAGCGCCTTCACTGCGTAGTCAATTGTCCATGCCATACCAGACAAACGGAACCATCTGAAGTCAATGCACAGATTCGGCCATTGCCTTCAACGCGTGACTGTCATTCCGTTATTCTCCTTATCTTCGGTAAACGAAGCTGATGCACCTGGAACCACTGCATTTTGATGCACTTTTGGTGGGCTGAAAAACGGAACTACACTGAAATGGAGTGCGCAGTTGGCGTTAGGGAAGCAGTACTGTAGAATAACTGACCAGTCTATTATTGTGTTTAACTGCAGTTATGAATACAGCAAACGTGTTGACATTATCGTTTGTTTAGCGGAGATGCTTCCGGACACGTGTTGTGCGCTAGAGGATGGTGCACGATCGTACACTTCTCGTTCGATGGACAAGAAAAGTTTAATCTCAGCTGCTGATGTACTCGAATAATAGGAAACCCGAATCTCACGGATTCATCAAAATGTCGAGGCACCAGAAGAAGCGGATTACGACATGATGTTATACACATGTGAATTACGTAGCCCAAAAAGAGATTTGGTTTGTTTTGCCGCCGATAGTTATACCCTAATGAATACAGTGACGACAGACTATGCAGTGAGCTGGTGATCACCACGAAAAGCGAACGGAGTAATGTTCGTTTACACATGTGTCTAAACAAAAGCAATCAATTTTTATTTGATAAGCCGATCCTTATTTTGAATCCTTTGGCTTGACCGCAATAGAATTATCCTTTCAAATTTAAAAATGGTCTCGTATACACCGCGAAAGGTGAGTCTCAAAATGTAATAGTTTCTAACCTCCGTTGACCTCTCGTTCTCTCTTTATGCAATCCGTCATCCACCGAATAAAGTCAAAAAAGTGTGTGTCGCTCGGAATATCTTGTAGATGTTCTCCAATTTGAACGTACAGCGCATGGCCAATTCGGTTAACGAGATCCAGCTTGGACACAATTCTTTCGCATAATTCACTTGTTTTTGTTCCAGAGGCCACCTCAAATGCCTAGAAGATCAAACCAAACGGTTGACAGTTTAGCAAAAAATGGCAACAACGAAATGCTCAGAAACCATCCGGTTTAGCGGTAAATCTGTATCGCGTTCCAAATGGGCAACATCGAAATTTTATAGGGTGCTTAAATAAGTTTTGTGCAACACGTTTAACTATTTAGGTGGAGATTTAAAAAATACGCACTGCTGACAGTTGCCAACAAAGCTGCCTAAGCCGAAACAAATACCTATATGGAATAAGATTTGGAAATCAGAAAGTGGTAGGATGGTGCAAATCTTCTAGGACTAACTCAGCCTTGAGCCCGCCTGCCCTCACTTGTGCTATCTAAAGCAAGGGTTCGGACAGAGTGGATCCCTATCCTGTATAATCAAAAGAAGCCGATCGGCGAACAGTACTTCAGTGGTGGTGTTCGACGCTATGTGGTGTCAAAATTCTACGGTACGAGCTCAAAACTCCATCTGATCAATCCTTTTTTATAGTGCAGCCTGCATGGTGTGACATAACTTTCTTGTTGGAATAAGGATTAGACTGGAAGTTATACCTTCAACCGAACCCAGCTGAATCTCTCGTTTATGATGGTGTAAATGAGAAATCTGCCCAATTTGGGTTCAAGTTCAACGTAAGGTTGATGGAAACTTGGGGAATGCGCCTACCTGATGAGCCACACGAAAAGTGAAACCGGTTTTGAGCTGTTGAATAGTTTTCACCAACTTTATGAGTAGTGTATCGAGTTTATTAAGAAACCTTGTTCTCGCTCTGACTGTTTGAGAGAGACTTATGTCAGCCGAACCCATTTCTAGTCAATAGACCATTGACATGGTAAAGGTAGCCACGAACGCCATCATCGATCGAAACAGTACATCAACTATGATGCCATACCCAGAGTACTGAATACTTTTTTTTAATTTGACAGTCATCCTCTCACCTACTGCGGTCGAAAGCTTACTACTTGCATAAAAAGTGAACACTAATTTCGAATTCACTCCACCACTCAGGTAGTGTTGTATGAACAAGCACCAACGTAATCTCGTCAAACCGATTGCGTACGATATTTTCACCGCCGGTTTGAAAGTGTAACGTTTTCGTAGCTGCTTGCACAGCGCTTAGCTCCCATGAGGTTGTCAGTTATCACTACAATAATGGTGGGGAACTTAAGAATTTTTCATATAGCTAGCTTATATTTACTTGAATGTCACATTTGTCTGAAAGTACAGGTCTCTGAGAACAATACTACACCGACTGAACCTGGGTGGCAGACTGCTATATTGAATGACTGTCTGAGCCAACTCTAATTTAAAAGCGCTCACCAAATTGTAAGCCACTCCACTCATTGTTTGGAAGTTGACAGAGTTATGAAGCATCGCACTCATGATAGTTGAGTCTGTGTATTCGACTTTGACGTTAACGGAAATCTCCTCTGTGCTCTAGTGCCCCAAAACGCTATTCACTCTAATAAGCATCAGCTATTGACAAAAAGACCTGGCCCAATTGCTTACAAGTGTTGACGATGCCTTGTTTATGACCTACACTAAATTTCAAATTTCAAACGTTAACCTTTCAATCGAATACCGTCCATAAATATAATTATAAAAACAGGACATTCAAATGATGACTTCAGGTATACGAGACAAGTAAACAACGAATGTAGAATTGTTGTTCAACAGTAAAATCGGCGTTTGAAGATTACTGTTCTTGTGCTTACAGCATCCGAGTCGTTGGGAAATCGCACAGTCTGTAAAATTTCTGTCCGGTCGTGCTGAATTCGTATCACTTCAAGTTCATACGGTGGAAATCGTCGTGGTTTCTGACTGAAAATTAAGCGGGATCCTTAAACGGGTCACATATGTACAATAATTGCATCACTTGTGGCAAGTTACTGAAATCATCATAATTGTTGACAGCAACACCAGTGAACACCGGCGCCTCAACTCCGTACAACCACATCAATTTGTTCCGTCAAAGCCTTATAATAAGAGAACAGACCAACAACCAAGCAGCGCACCCGAGCTACCTATATTCCAAAACATTGCCAAGGAGTAGGACCTCTATCAAGCCTAGCACAAACATCCGATGTGCCTACACATCCACCACTCAGTCAGAAGACGTGAGTAGCAACTGTCAGCATGAATACCAATGACATCGGTTGGCCAGCGCATTGTTCACCCTCTCCGGCCAAGCTAAGGGAAAGTAACGTAGGTCCCACCCCCGAAGGAGAACAGCAGCGATAGCGTCCTTCATCTCCTTGTGCTCCGAACCGACTGACGCAGTAACTGTCAACGAAAAGCTCAGTCACTCAGATCTGCTAACACTGTCGATTTCAACTTAACTATAAAAATGTTCACACTTTTCTGACCTTAGGTCATATCGATCAGGGGATACTGATTCGTGACAAAATATGCAAAGTCCACAGTCGATATGGATGATGAAATTTCTTCCATACTCATTAAACCTTCAGTAAGATCATTTTTTCCGAAACAAGACCCTCCAAATGCATGAAAACCATAAGTATGATGAGGAAAACTTAAGCGGCAACTGGGATAATTCAGTGAAACTAATGCGAGCTGGCATCAGTCCCGGTTGAGAGCAAAATATAACTTTGACCAAGTGATATGGGTTACTGTGAAGATGTGGTTGGATTTCAAGAGCCCCAGCCACATGAGTGCTTCAGTCCATAGAGGCACCCATCAGGCGGGCGCAGAGGCATCGGACAGGTGAGTATCTGGTCAACAGTTTCTGGCTGTTTCCCACGGGACCACACTTCTGTCGATCAGTTTGCACAACTGACGGATTGCACTTAGGTCTGAAACTAAAACGTATGACTTGTCGTTTGTTGGATTTTAGTTTCTAGCCCCAATCCCGTTTCAGATTATTAATTAAGCCAACCACATCGTGGTCCTTGAAGTCTTGTCCAAAAATAGACAAGTTTTTGCAGACTTTTTGATCTGTCGATAACTGAATTTCGCTGGTTTCCCACTCCAGCTGCAGTGAAACTGGGCAGCCTTATGCTTGCAGGCATCGCACAAGTACAGGTTGGTCCATTGATTACCTATGCCTTTAGGTTGTTCTTACCTGTCAACACGGAACTAATTCGCATGCCTGATGAAGCGGTTAAGGAGCGGAATTTCTGACCGGAAGATCCGTCTTTCGAAACCAACCCCGGCATCCCGATTGATCCTGTCTAGGCTTGGGTAACCTGACAGTATCTCAGCCCTCATGCTTCCCTCAGGTGGCATGGCAACTCCATTTCAAAGCGGTGTAATAGCTGAACGATTAGTTTCTCATTTAAGGTTGATGACGCTATATCCCGTCTAAAACAGAGGCTATTACACTGCCAATGATTTACCTGTGGTCAGATGGCATAAAGCTCATTCACCATCCGGAACAACCTGGAGTCGAGTCACCCTAGAGATTCGTGCAATGCGCACTACTGGTGGTTCCAAGGGAGAACAAGACAGCTGTATGGTGTCCCTACTTTATTTGGAAACAGTGTAACGTCAACTGGAAGAAGAAATTTCAATCAAAAATTCTCCTCGTTCGGGAATTCGCAAGCCAATGAGTTCTTGCATATCAGTGCAATCCCGAAGCACTTTGGAAAATGGGAGGCCATCAAATGCCGAGAGTGAAAAGTTAACGGCCAGCGAACCTACGGTGCACAAAAAATCATTCAACTGTCCCAGATAATTACATCAGAATAGTGAGTTCCAGAAGTAACAGTAATAGTTTCTTTTTAAGCGGAAACTCAACAAGTGGTAACTAACATTGCAAGCTCTCCTAAACTACTCACTAGTAAGTAGTGTTACGGTGGAAGTTTGTCATTTTGTTGACCGGTCAGCTGTACGGTATCATAAAAAGGCTTCATGGCACCGGGGGATTCTTAAAGTTAAACGCATTATACAGAATATTGTTGTTACTGATGACTCGAAGTCTTCACCTATGGTCTTCGTGCGTGGTTCCCTGTTTGCACAACCTCCATTAGCATGTATCGTAAGGAACATAAAAAACGGATCATTTTTTTCAACTGAGGCATCCTAACGTATATTACTTTTTATCCACTGAAGCTACTGACAATAAATATGTCGCAGAAATGATGTTTATATAATTATCAGTATCTCAGTTTCTATTAAATTCCTGTACTCTTGACATTCCAGATGTTTGTGAATAACTTGCTGAAAGGCGTATCAAAACACCTTGTTCCAAAATGCGACACTGAATCCTGACAGGAAAATACCTCCAAATAATGAGTGATAGTCAAATTACGTAAAATTACAGTTATTTTCAAGTACTGATTAGCTAATACATTTACACTGACACGCGTTGCGTTGACAGACCTTAGGTTTCTTGGCATACCCAAGAGTCCGAAAATATACCAAACGGCCGGTTTTGTCTTCGCTGAGTTTCGTTTGTAGCAGGGGACAGTTACTAAGCGAAAAACTCACTATTTTCGACACAAAAGGCAAATGGAGACAAGGAGAAATGGGATAGCTGTTGCAAATAACCACGTTCGAAAGGAAACTCTGACAATGACTACTCGATATTCGCCTCCACAAAAGTGGCAAATATTTTTGTAGAAGTACGGTTTGTTTTCTGACTGGTTGTGGCCTAATCAAGGAACATAACAAAAAGGGCTTCAGTTTACATCAGTGCATAAAATCGATCAGACAGGTAAGTCGGCCAGACGACTTCTTTCGTCTTGGTGAGACGAATAAATATCGGGTTAAATATTTACATATGTATGATGTTTCCCAAGATTTTTTCGTTTATTTTTTTCATTCTTCCCGTAGTAATATAAAATTATAAGCTATACGAGAAGCCCCCATCTAAGGTAGCACTTGAGCTTATCACTGTTTCTTTAAAAATACAGACTGATGAGAACAGGCTTTTGAGAAGGTCAATGAGTATGTGGAACTAAACACCATTTCTCCTTTTCAAAAGAAGTGGCCACTTTAGAAGTTCGAACACGGTTTTCTCTAAATACCCAGACACTTTTTCCGGAAGAATCTTTTAGTTAAAAACAGTGATGACGTTTCCTCTAACGATATAAGTTTATTTCAGGTCTTCACATGTGCGATGTCTGTAAGCTTTACAGGCAGCAGTAAGCCATTGGCCTCGGGTTACTGAGTATTTAAGCGAATTTGTAGCAATGATATTTGGATGTTAAAAGAGACACAACAAGCCACAACTTAACATCTAAATAACGAGAATTTACTCGAATAAGTGGTGTACCGCCTACCCTTTGATCTTCTGCAGGCGACTGAAACACAAGCGTCCCCGATCATACGGAGTAGAGTGAAGTAAAGCTTCCAGCTCCTTGATCAGGGGTGCACTTGGTGCAGCCAGCCCCGTCGCCAACCACATGAGTTCCCATCCTTTCTTAATACTTCGTCTGGAAACAAAAAGAAAACAGGCTCAGGGATTGATCAACCAAGACATGAATAATACCAGACAAGCTCACGCCTAAGCGGACAACGTTTCAACTAGCGATTTAACGTGAACATAAAATGCAGTCTTAAATTAAATTGTATTTTACATCAGTTACTTTAATTTACTGCTGCACGGTCACCGAATAGAATCCCCGTACATAATGTTTGACAGTTCTGTGGATATTCCTCGGTGCACTGTGAGTGAAAAGTCCTTTCCTTTGATTGATATCTTACGCTCTGGCAAAACTATACACTAGGGTTCAATGTCCCCCTGAGAAGGATCGATTTTTCACCCATTTTTGTGCATAGTTGCGTAGGAAACTTTTCCCGCTGTAAATCAGCGGTTAGCTTATTTTGGTGAATGAGGAGTGGTCCTTAATTGCTTGGTGTTTCTAAGTACGACCACAAATAGGCCTTCCAGAAGGAGCTGAGATCGTTGGGTTTTTTGACGTCAGATTTAGGCATGAATGTTTATGCTGAATGATTTTAATTGTATGAAAATTAACAGCGGAAGAAAAACAGTCACCAGAAATTGCCCGCAAAACGCACTTATTTGGGTTTTTTGTCAACTGCTTGATTATTTGGCAGTAAATCTCATCACGCAGTAACTCTGAGGCAAGAAACGGACCGAATATGTTGTCTGTCAAAATGCATGGATCAGAAATGGAAGGCTTTGCGGTTCTGTCAGGCCTGGCATCTCCCATATACTGCATTATGGCCAAGAAGGTAGTCAGAGCTGTCTGTTGAACACGCTTATCGGCATCTTCCAGCTTTTTCAGTAACGGCTTTTTCAACGTTTCATGGGTATGGCTCCATAATTCGGCACCTGGTATGCTCGGATGGCGTCTGGTCCACGGCCTGAAAGGAACAGCAAATTAAGGATGCAAGGACAATCTATGCATTTGTAAAATCAGGCAGATTGCCGATTGATACTGATTTCTGTTCGTCATTTTTCTATTAACAAGCTGCATCTTAGATATTCCACAAGAAAACATGAAGGTTCTACCACCTATAGTATGGTCGTTATTATTTATTAGTCTTACCGCACAGTCCCGTCTTGTGTAGCCTCTTAAAAATTCCTCGCGGACCATTGTTACCATAATACTAAGGCTTCTGATTTATCACCAGGCTATTTGTCCTCTTAAAATGCCCAACAATGTAGTCTCTTAAAAACCTCCGTACAAACAAGAATAGCTTTACCTAGTAGCGGCTCTGTCTGCACGACAGTACTTAGATGTAGTAATCTACCGGATCATCCCTCACACACAGGTCGTAGTACTTTTATCTCAACAATCACGTACACCATCCTATTAATGGGGTGCATAAACCGCACGACGAGAGGTGAACCCCCGGATCCATGGAAGCAAACTGTCTTCTGCAGTTGATGAAGAACTTGATATTTGCTTTTCCCCCTGAGTGGGCGACAGATATACAATACCAGCAAACCCATTAGTTTTATTTCTTGATACTCATTATACTGTCCTCATAAGTGATGGTTTAAATCAATGGTTTGCATACGAGTCAGTGATGAGTATGGAGATGATCTAGCACACTGAACGATGTGCTGGATGCCGAATTTCGCTCCACGTCTATTTACGGCACCATTGAGGAGCTTGTCTATAACTAGGTCCGAATAATGCAACGAGAACAGCAACGTTGTGAACTGAACTAATTTCGGACATCCTTATCGGCTGCGAGACGTCCAAAACTTTTTCAGTGGTGAACCCGACAGTCTACTGGAATGATGCCGAAATCGACTTGTCACACTCAAGTGGTTTGTGATCGACTGAACTTTCCATCGAGTAAAAACCTGGTTACTGTCTTTTTCAGTACGTAGTCTACGAATGTCTCTGGGTATATATAGGTTCGTTGGCCCTGGTTTCAAACTGATATAGAGTTCATCACAACTTCAGGTGGACTGATAGACATAGTGATTATTGAATCAGATTGACTTGGGAATTTTGATCGCCAGCAATGACATTGCCTCTGTGTACGGTTTCAGCATGAGTTCAAGTACGCAAGCTGTCCGTTGCAGATTACTCAGAACTTACTACTTCCCCTCGTATTTAGACAGCCCCCCTCCCCCTCCTGTTGCCTTAGCTCCAGTATACGTATACCAGTATCTACTCAAGACCATTGTTGTGCATGATTTCACTAATACTAACAAGCGAGCCTCCCAAGCCGGGCATCGCAATGGTGGCTCAGCCTTAAATAACAAGTTATTTTGATGGTAGCCTGGAAGTGTGATGGTTTTTTGCTAACAGCAGACCACTCACGATAATTCAGGGGACACTGCAGTGGGAAAATAGAGTACTGCAACTAAATAAGTCGTCAGATTTGTTGGCGGCTGGTTAGCATAGTGTGTGTGAATTTAGCATCATGGATCTACAGTAAAAATTGATGCGGCGTGTGTCGTTTTGGCTACAGATAGTTTGGGAAAATATTGAGATTTAAAATACCAACAAGCAATAAAACTTTCGATGTACTACACGCAATTGCTCGTTTATCTTTCCTTCTGGCTTACCTAAAATAGCGTGCGGCAAATTCAGCCAGAGTGTGTTGTTTCCGTCGCCGTCCTTCATGGATGTCTGTGGTCACAGTGTACATCGAGCCTGCTCGCTCCTTACTGCTCATAAGCCTTGGCAAGTAACTGATGTTCCGGACTGGAGTTACGGAATGCATAGGTTTTTGAAACTTGGATCCTCCTTCTTCTTCTTCACTCTGGTTTGCCGGCTGTGTGGAAGTTCCAAAAAGCCCCAATATGTCTGCAGAGGGTATTGTTAAGCAGGGAAGGACGTACACACAGTTGGCCGGAAATTCGCCCATTTCCCCAGTGCACTGGTTCTCACCAAAACACCAGCTATGACTGTCGCCAAGCTGGATAAGATGTTCTTGCATAAAAGGGAAAGGTGAGGGGCTGGGGCTGGGGCAGGGCATCATTGTTGGACTGTCAGGATCCAAAGGCTCTTCTAATGGTTGACCCTCCTCCTCCTCTAGGTTGCGCGCACGTTTCTCTTTAGTCAGGATAATTAAGTCTCCATAATTCAAGGAGAGCAGAGGCTTAGAGTCACCTAAAGCAAGTTGAAACCAGTCGTGGGATTAATGATACAATCATTTGGCTTGATCGACTTATGCTAGGATGCAAGGGCACGAGGGTGTACATTCATAGGTAAAGTAGAATAACAAACAAAAGCCTAGTTGGGGCATATGCGAACTATTTGGAAACGGTGAGAAATGCCTTCGACTAACTGTCTCAACTAATAAGCTGTTCAGGCACAGCTCCCCCGATTAAGAGCTGCCGTTTATTGGACTAAAGTTGTCCTGGATACAAGCGCATCTATGGACTAGTATTGCATTGGCATTGTATGGGCACATGACTCTTCCTTGACAAATCGCTTGATCTCTGCTTTTTGACAACTAAGTTGATGCGAGCTTGGTTTAAGCAACTGTAGGAGCCCTGGAGTCAATATGCGACTTGTCGTTTTCGGTTGGAAATAATAGAATTGGCATAGTTCTCCAGTTCTAGCTGGACATGGGGTGAACATTAGTCAATTAATCTTGGGAATCTTCATTTTTCCTCAAGTACTATCAGCGTTTTTGGTTGCATTTTTGACATATTTTCGCATCTTTGCTGGCGTCCCAAACAGATCCGACAGCATTTTCCGCACATCGGTTATTTTTACGGATACTGTGAACTCCCTTATGAGACTTCGTGCCGAAGTGGACTGTGCATTCATCAGCAACCCTTACATCTTCGCAACAAGCAGATCCACCTTTCTTTTTCCCTCCAATCGCTGAGTTCCAAGCGTAGTACCCAAGGTGTCTTCCAGGGTGAATCAGATACCGTGTGCAACAAAAGCTGTGGAGTACCAGAAAAAGGAATGCTTCACGAGATAACATCAGACTAACAGGACAAGGACTTCCAACATGCCTATTTGCTTTCATCTGGTAGCTAGCCATTTGCGAACATTCAGCCAGATTTCCGCTTTGCCAACTTTTGCCTAGTCGAGGCGACCTATATCTGCGTCAGTACATCTTTCGCCGACACTCAAGTGGTTTTCGAATGGCGAAATGTATGACTACAATGACGAGAAACAAAGTGAGGTTAAAAATTGAGTTAGTAGCAAAGTTTGGATGTAACTATTTTAGTAGGGTATATGTTACGAAATATGGAACACTTCTGAGTAGCTTTGGAGATAAGCATCCAAACACAAACCGTTTTTTACTGTTGCTGATGACTGCCCAACAACCAACCACGTAATCTGCCTTGAGGTGCGCAGGATTGTTCGTCTCCCGAATGGTCAGGAGTTCAGTGGCCCAGATTTTCTGTCATCTCTATTCTATTTGATATCTTACCAATAACAGGTCAGTTCAATCAGTTTCCCCTTGTTAGACTGCTGGCAAGTAACAAAAAATAGAGAAGGAGTTCAACTTTCAGACGGACTCTTTTATGGAGCTGCTTAAAAGTTAGTTCCACTCTCGCTTTGTCATATCAACACTTTACGGTAAGCACGCATCATCCAACATCCAGACTATCCATACATTCGGGTGCCTTAGCGCTGAACCCAAGGACAAGACTGCACGTTTGCTGTTACTTAATGAAACCGATGCGCTTGGTAGTTTTCACAGAAGGCCCGTGGTTTAGAAGCGTAGAAAGCGTAGAAAGCTTTCGAACCTCATCTGGTCCATTTGGTTTAAGATTCTTTCCCTAGCTCTTCTCAGTCCACTTATTTCAGTATCCAAATCTTCCCCTCCCACCACTTACACAGTGTTTTATTGTTCTCACGTCTTCCACAGCTTCACACACAAGCTCGTTCCATGCAGAAGTCTCCCTTCCAGTGTGAATACACAATGGCGTCATGAGTGACTCAAAATATTTTACGTCTGAAATCTAGGCACGCTCACAGAATGGACTTGATGAGCAGGTGCAATGGCCCTGCGGGCATTACGTTCTCGTCAATTTCCTCAAGTGTCACGTTGGCTTATTTTCGCTCGTTTCCGGTAGGTTTATAAAGATCAGTGTAAATATCAAGTTAATACTCTGCCCAGTAGTTTCGTCTAGTCTATCTACATCCAGTCCGTTTTCAAAACGCAGCGTTTATCTCTCTACACTGAGAAACTAAGAAATGTATCTGTCCACCATATCCATCGATTTGTTATCGTGTATAGTCTCCTTCTTTGCACACATGGTTTGCCTCTTTTTCCTTGAGCGGAAGGTTCAGTCTACAGCTACCAGCCTGAATGCTACTAGTTCAAATCGCCCTGGAGATTCGTGAAATGTGCACTGCTGAAGATTCACGGAAAGGATGAACTGGTGGATCCCATTTCTTCGGCATACAGTGAATTTATCTACGGGAGGAAATATCCACCAAACAACTGGGAAGCAATTATATCCCTTCACTAATTTAAACAGCACATTTATGAGGCAGAAACTGGTTGAAGCATATATAGGATTGGCTCATCACCAAAGACCAGAAAGACGAAACGGTAAGCCCGTAAAAATGGGGTAATCTACTTGTTCGCTAACTATTCACTCAACATAAAGAAAGAGCGCACATATTGTGTATGGTTTGCAGAGGTGTGAGAAGGTTGTAAACAAACTCTTTCTGCCTTAAGCTTTTAGAACTTGACCAACACATCTACCGCCTCGGCTTTAAAGACTTTCCATAGACCTTAAGTCTAACAGGCCCACGGATAATCAGTATGTCTGGGAACGGGATGCATGTAGCAAATGCCTCTTCATAGGTTCGGGTGAATGTCAATGGGGCGTTTGAAAGCCGTCATGGCTAGTGCCTTATCCCTGAATAGTATCAATGTGTCATCTACATAGCGCTTCGTATATGCTTGATCCGACAGGAAAACATTCGGTTGTCCATCAAAACTATCAAAAAATTTGCCACAAATGAGTACAATGAGCTGCTCATTTCCACTATGACGGTTTCGCTATGGGGTCACTTCTGGACCTTGAAGCTGAATTTCTCAGTACGCAGCACGAGCAAGCTTTTAAGTACCTCCAATGGACTGGCTAGTTGGTAACTCTCCGAAATAAACAAGCCACACAGGAAACCGACAAATTAGCCTGATGAAATTGGAACAGAATGCATGTACATCTGCCAGGAAAATGGTCGGCTTAATCTGGCAAATCTCTCGCTCTATATTTTTAAACTTTCTGGATGATCGACTTCGAGGTTTAACCCAGCTATCACAGCAATTTATTTTGTGGGGGGTAGACATGGCCAGGAAAGGTCGGGATGGTGCTATGGGGTTTAGTTGTTTTCGGAGACCCACAGACCCCCGTTACTGAGCAACCTTTAAGCTTTAGGTATCCATGTAAATTCTTGGGTCACACCGTGTTTGAGGAGTAGGTAACTACTCCGTCAACTGACTCTTCAATGTATAACAGTTGAAACGTTTAATCTGAAATAATCTTATGAAACTAAATTTGTTTTTCCCTGACCACAGCATCGGAGGCTTTGTTAGAAAGATAAACCACTTAGATTTGAGCACTTACAATACAATACAATGCCTGAGAAGGACCACTCTGTTAATGCAACATTCCTTTAACAGGTTCCCTAATGCTGTGCGCATTATTTCCCAGTTCCGCTCAAGGAAACCCAATGCTTGTTCACATCCACTATCATCGTGCACCGGTAATAATTTCAAAATATACTCTGCCATATTTATCACTTATCACAACTCCGTAGCTTCTTACCTCTGTTTTGGGGAGTATCCATAAAACTGATGATGGCCTCAAGCGTCTCACTAATAGAATCATCCTATTGAATACCATTCTGTATTTCCATCACAGCATCTGTCTTCTAGTTAAAAATTGCTTTTTTGAAACGGATGTAAATAGGCTAACTGCAGGCTGGCAACTTGCCCCTAACTAGGTGAGTAAAGCCTTTCTTGATCTGATATGCACACATTTGGGCAGCTGCTTATTCAATCACAGCTACTTCCATCCAAAAAGTTCTATCTAATATGTGGACACACGACGTTCAATTATGAGTTCAAACGTTTTCCATTTAAACTACCATGGGTTGTTTGATTAAATCACCCAATTCCTCACCTCAGCTTCAAGCGCATACCTTGATATCATGTTTACATTTGCCTAGAATATTTTCGTAGTGCCGATGAAATAGCATAGATGAGTATTAATACACTAGAGAATTAACTGTAAAAATTAACGCATGATCTATTCCAGGGTACGGTATCAACTCTCACCTATACATCCTACGTTGTCCTGTGGACAAGTGCGAATCGGGTATGGCCCAATAGACTGAGGGTAAAGACAGATAAATTAGCGGAAATAAGGGCATTATCCGATGCAACTGGCCCCATGTTCCCGCAACACTGAACTATTCTTCCACACGAGATCAAAAGCCAGTTCAGTGGTCTTTCAAACCTGTCCCTACCCAGGGAGTAGAAATAACTTCCCAAAAGGCCCACTTAGTGCACGTCTTACGAAATTCATTATTAGGTTAACCAAAGGAACGCTATAAGCCCCAAAAGAACTAAAATATTTCGAAAAAATTTGCTCCAACAATTTTGTCCCAACATAGACCGTTTTCAGAAATAAGAAAAGGCAAACTTAACTGGGCGTGGACGCACCCTAGAATCTTGCCGTGAATACTGTTCACATCTGCATGGTACAATTCTGTGAACATCTGTCGTGACAAAATACTGCTGACAATGCTAGAGTAAATGATAATCATGATAATGGATTATCAGGTACCTACATTTTACTTGATGTACTACTCATAAGGTTGCTGAAAATTCTTCGACAGCTCACGACCGGTTTCGCCCTTTTTGGGGCTCATCAGGCATGGAACATCACAAACGAGAGATTTAGCTTGGCTCCAGGTGAGTCTCTCGCAAAACCAAATTGATTTGCAAATGAGTTTACTTCCTGAAAACAGTCCAATTTGGGTTCAAGTGGAACATAAGGTTGACGAAATCTCGGGGACTACGCCTGCCTGATGAGCCTGATGGCGAAACCGGTCGTGAGCTGTCGAAGAATTTTCAGCAACCTTATGAGTAGTACATTGCGTAAAATTACATGCATAGCGATATCTCGAATATCGTAGCAACTGGAACATGAGGCGGCCTGGTGCAGCACATTCAGTTGCATGGAAACATCACAAACGAGAGTTTCAGCTGGGTTCCAGGTGTGTCTCTCGAAAAAACCAAATTGATTTGCAAATGAGTGTATTTCTTGAAGGCACCTACATTCTTTAAGATCATTTGAAAATCCAAATGTGCAGAAATGCCAGTGTTCACAATTCAAAATATTTCAACCCAGTTTTCAGCCCTCATACAACGTTCGATCTGGATACATGATTAAACGCTGAAAGTCAAAACCACCTTTTATCGGATTCTGTTGGACTAACGATGCAAAGGTGTACACTGCTGATGAAGATGCGAGTAGTGTCGGGTCTGGTGTCCAAGCTCTGCACCCGCATCTGATAGAAGGTGAAGGTTACTACGGAAATTACGGAACCGTTTGCAGTGTTCGTTCACCATTGTTTACTGTGCAAAGAATGTCCAGTAAAGTTCAAACGGAAGCTTGAGAATGTTCATTTTCCGAAAACTCCGTGCAGAAGAAATACTGACTTTCGTGTCTAATGGTTTGTAACCGGCTAGTAGGTGTTTGCTAACAAACAACTTTGCAGCGAAGGGCATTCGTCCTTTCACCTGAGTTATGACAGTTGACTGGTATGCTGACATTTTTTTCAGGGAATCGGTTTTTAACGTGATACCACAGACCATTTATCTTAAGCAGAGATATTTGATAGTGGTCTTTAGGGTGGGTCAAAGGGAGCCGAGGCTGCGAACTAGAAAAGCAGAATGGTATCAAAGTCATGGAAAGTGCTGCAAGGTTCCTACCGCTGAGAGTTCGTGAAAGAAGGATATTTTGTCCTTAATGGTGTTCCCTGCTTGAGCCACAGTGTGAGAAAATGATATTTCCAACTAGATTAAACAAAGAAAACTCCGAAACCCTAACTGACTCAATAGGCTTCTTCAGTAAACGACGTGACTCAAATATCACTGTGTTCTGTCAGTCTCCTCTCTCAACAAACATCTTACAGATAGGATCTAGCAAGGGGTCTGTACTAGGAGGAACTCTTGTTTGGTCTGCATCCTGATAAGGCATTTTTGTAGTGTAGACTAAGGTCTTCGTGTTGATTCATAGTCAAAACATACTAGAGAGCAAATGCCACAGGAGAATTCAATCTTACTTTGAACTTGATGGAAGTCTCGTACCACGATCGCATAACGTGACCGCTCCTTCAGTCCAGAGAGGAAAGCCATCACCAAATTTTTGATCTCCTCAGCATCCTTTGAGAAGAAACTATATTCTGCTCCTCTGACCGTTGTTATGGTGAGCAAGTCTATCATTGCCCCTTTAGGGCTGCACGTGCGAAGAGAAGCGAAGATCGAAGACAGAAATAAGAAGTAAAAGTGCGTAAAGAGATTTGAAGAAAAATGGTTGAAAGCCAAACAAACGGATTTGACGGCTGCATCTAGCTTTTGGTCTGTAACACAAGTTAATAGCTTATGTGTGCTATTTCCTCGTGATCTCCATAAGGAAATGGCTTCATCGGAGTTTCGTGTACAGTGCTTTTCATTTAAAGAGAACAGCCGTAATGGTTAGTTATCAGCTTCCTGTCTTTTTCCAAATTAACTGGACCAACTGTCATTAGCTCAGCGTTATGCGAACTCCGTCATCACCTCCAAAAAATGTGAACTCTTAAGCAATGCCTCTGAATCCTAGTCTATTTCTCGGAACGTTTGTGGAAGTGAGTCATTCCTCAACACGTTGATAATCCTTAAGGAAATCTTTGTGGACATGTTCGAACTTCATGTTTCAGTTCTGTGCAGCGTTAACCTTAATAAGTAGTTTAAAAACGTTTTGTCGCCAATCAAAAAAACAACAAAAAATAGTATCGCAGATCAGAAACTAATACGGTCCCCTCGCTTTGCAAGAAATCTGAATCTAAGCAACTGTCCCAGGAAAGAAATAGTTTCTGAAATCACCACCTTCCCATACCGGGAGTACATCATTCCCTGTCTTAATGAAACGGCATATAAGAAACCGCTTGAGTAGAATAGTTTTGCCATTCAAATTTTTGGCAGTTTAGTCCTCCACTGTAGCAGAGTTTAGCAGTAACTCACCAAGAAACATTGAGTTTTTTAGCATGACCCCGAAGATACGAAAAAAACAACCACCGCACGTGTGTTGGCAGCTTCATCTGTGACCCTTGTACCATTTCACCTAGTAGATGAAACTCAAGGGAATTGATTTCTACCACATCAAATCTAGACACATCAAGTGATAGTTTGCTGAGTGCAGCTCACATCCTTCACTCGGTGCGCGAAATGGAACGGGATGATTTCATTTATGAATCGGGCAAGAAACCGTTTATTCGTCACCGAGAAGACCAGGTTCATGCGTATTAGCAGAAGAATTCATATATTAATAGCCACTATCCGATATGACGCATCGTTCAAAATAAAACTACCCCAAAATACATCAGAAAACAGATAACTTGAGTTTCCAGAAGGAAAAGACCACATAGCCATAGGATGGGTGAAAGACTACACTTAGAGAAGAACATTCGCAATCTTGTATAACACACTATTTTCTTAGAATATTAACAGCACATTCAGCTGATGTTTTCATATCTGTAAAGCTCGTTTTCGAAGGCGTATTGGCTACAGCAGAGTTTTTATCCTCTTGTTCGATTCCAGCTTGTCTCGGGCCTCACGGTAAATCGATCATCGCCTCGGAGTAAGGCACAATTTAGACTCCTTCGAAGTGAGAGATATACTACATCGTTAAAATTCACAACCAGGGGTATTTCTTGTATATATTTCAAGATCCTCAAAAACCAAAATTTGATTAGTCACCGTATTTTTCATTAGAAGCATCAAGAGACCAGAATGATCATGCAAACACGAATAAGTTAGCGTTAGACTGATAGGTTTGCTGGCCTCGTAGTAAAATATGAGCCAGTTCAGTGATCCAATCACTAGAGCAATTGATGGGAATGTCACGCTGTTTTTCAGCCATTTCTCTTATATATGGTCCGTAGCTACCACTGAATCTCTATATCACTTAGTTGCAAAGTACGCACCAGCTGTTGACCAAACAGTAGATTTCCGGATAGTTCATTGTACGAATCAGATACTGCTGGTCGTTCACGACAAACAGGCCCGCACTGTTTATGGCGATAATCACCTCTTCAACATAAACACTGGGACCGGTGAATTGATGCGCCTCGTAGTATTTCGAGAAGAACAGTGGCCAATGATCCTTCGCAATTTGCACAACCTCCTGTTGGATTCTGCTTGGTCGTGGCAGTGAACTGAACAAATCGCGTCGTTGGAGATGCTGGTCGTGTTCAAGCAAAAGTAGTAGGCAGAAGTTATTTTTTGGGTCTTTTATGTGGCATTTGAAGAGCAGTTTGACGAAGGACTAGAAAGATTATTTTTCTACCATTTCGGATTATTGGCTTTCAAGGAAATCTTGAGAAAGCGTATTAGAATAAAGTAAGTGAATCTGACATTCTTTGATTTTTACTAGGTAGCGATGGTTTTGATTGTTCAAGGCTCATACAGTAGTAGAGGTTTTAGAGAATTTTGTTTGGTTTACTTACACTTAAACTTTGGTCTTTAGTGCACTTTGGAATATTGATGAAAATGGCGGTAAATCATCAAAAATTCAAAGTCATTTGTATATTTAGCTACTCGTTCAGACTAAGCCTACGGAATTGTTGTGGTATAAAGAAAACTGAGGTGTCACAAAGACTGCTGCCTTCAGGAACAACCTCTATTAATGCTCGCTCATTCCAATTCAAGGTAAACGGCCGCTCATACCGCACGATTCAAAAATCTTAGCTGAAGCAGACAAATATTCTGTGGCTCTCTATCTTACCAACTTGGTCTCCGATCAGTCAGCTGAGTTTAAGGATTACTGAGATTCGGTTAGATGTAAGTGGAAACGATTAGCTTACACTCTTTAACCGAAACTAATACGTACATATTATAGTGTGCTTTATAATGCCTTTGATTTTACTCTCTCTTACATACCCTGTGGTTAAGTATAATCGTCCAGAAAACGTACATGAGACGTTCAACGCTGTCAAACATGTGATTGTCGGTGGTACGTGCGCATAGTGATTCGAAGCGATGTTGAATGGAATGTTATATTAAACCTCTGCACTCTCGGATAGTCTTAATATTGTTATGCTTGACAAAGTGTACCTTAAACTGCACTTCTTCAGGCACCCAAGATTATATTTTTTGTACGCTGAAGTTGATGAGTCCACAAGTATACTTTGCGGTTTACTTAGCTACAACTTCGCAATCCCTGACTGCAGTTAGCTGTGTGGTGTGATTAAGTGTAATCACCCGATGTGTTGGGTACATGCGCCACATGTCATTTGCTATGTCACAGGGTCTTTAGATGGAAAACTTTCTGCTATCAAGATACATAGGATACTAAAGGACAGTTACAGTTGACTTGCCAGACGTCAGCCTTCAGTTTGCAGGTTTGATGGTCGAATACCGACAACCTGCACAAGTCAATGGTTTCCGGTTGCGAGCTCTAACTGAAGCGCATAATCGAGCCCGATCTGCGTTGTCCTAAGGAATATACTGTAAAGCTACAAATTGGCTGGCGTGTACAATGACAACAAAAGGACTTCGATGGGTGGCTCAGGTAAAAGTACCAGCATGAAATTCTTCTGAATACCCTTTGAGCCTGCAATACGCCATGGACAAATAGTGTTGACATCACTTTATTGGTCTAGTTTGTTTTGCACCGACTGATATTTACATATTTCAGCAAGGTTTAAATTACAATTTGCCTGGGCGCTGGACTACAATGGTTTCAGTTAGCTCGGATGGCTGTTTATCAAAATACAAACCCCAGATTACCCATATTATTTATACAGCATAAGCAAATAAGTCGTGGGATTTTGAAATTTCGTTTGTTTGTGTCAATCGTTGACGACGCTCATAAGAAAGACGCACGGCTACAAACGAGCAAGCAGGACGACTAGTCGTTTTCCAAGGATACACGCGATTCCAGGATGCTCTCTATGGCTCATTCTCCATCGGTATGTCATTACCCATGTGTTTTATTGGACCCGACCCGGCACCGACCTTCCATCCACTGTCAGTTTTGTGTCTCGTCACACTGCGTCCACTAAACTAACCATCGTGTACTGGCATATTGCTCTTGAGGATAAAAGACATCGGATGAAGAAATCCATGGAGCATAATTTATCAGTGTCAGGAATCCTTTTGCCGTTAATGTCGCAACGAACTCACGAGCTAGTGAACGAAAATGAAGGAAGGATATTATATTGGCGGATAACATTGGAAGTTATAAGAGATAAAGATAAGGTGAAACCACTCCATAAAGGCACACTGACCGTGAACATCTGCTTCACCCATTCACTGGTACCTTTAATCCATGGACAATTCCAGCTGGTTAACCAGGTTTGAACTGCTTCCACAGAAATATGGGCAAGCCGCTCACTGTTCCCCCGTGCCTCACAAAGGTCGACGTAATACTTGCAAGCCAATAGCAGGGCAAGAACAGATTTCTGTGCACAGTGTGACGAAAAGAATAGAGATGTTTATGAAAATCGACTCGAAAGCAGAATGCCTTCAAAAATGAAGGCAACTGTCTGATATTTATACTTCTCAGGGAGGGTCAACATTCCTAACTGTTGTCAATCACCGATCGTTTTATGGAATCCACTGTTAAATGATGCTAGTAAGTGCAGTTTTAGCCAAGATGCGTCTGGTTTGCAGCGTCTTAGGTTATTCGGTCTATTCGTTAGTGAGAGGAAGTCACTGGCCTGACGCCATACTCTTTTTTCGGTATGAATATTGTAACATTGGTATATCTTATTAAAAAGACTCGGATATGTACATTCATTTAATTAACATTGACAGGTGAGTCCATGTGCAGCGACACATGTTTGATTGTTGGGAAACCTGCTGCCTCACCAAACGACTCTAGCACAAATGGACCTTATAGAAAGATTGGCATTTTGTGTTTTCAAGCAACCATAAATTCCTGCGCCCACTTCATCAAAACAACACGAAAATAGATTGGGATGTCATCGTTTAAATTAATTGCTTTAGCCCAAAAACTCCAGACAATAATGCGTCTGTGAACAGGGAGAGTTACATTTGGTCTTACGAAAGAAGACGGGATAAATTCACTTCCAAAGAAGGCGAGCGACTAGAATCACCAGTTTTTGTGCCGTACTGGTCGCCGTGCTTTGCTTAGGAAAAAGTTAACCATTTCGGGTTTTCACCGGGCACGGAGATCGTGAAAAACTGAAAACAGTCACCTTGATGACCTGTTTGAGAAATGCGTCGTGCAAACAACGATTTCCACGTGTCGTCGATCGTGAACTCTGTTCACCTGGTGACAGAGTTCGTGGAAACATTTTCGGCAAAGGATAAGGCAGACGTTGGGAAAGGCACCCATGCTTTTCGTCTGCAGATCGTTTTCACTGTAACAGCAAGCGGAGTAGGAAACGTAATCACCGACATCGAAATAGAATTCAATACGGCAGCTAGGCCTGAATACGAGTACCAGGCGAAACTGGGGAGGAATTCGGCGATAATGTTGCATGAGCCGGTTGACAGCCTTAGCTCAAGAAAGCAGTGTAACACAGTGATTTCATGGGGGAGTGTAAATGTGGAAGGACAATGGTGGAGAGTACTGAATCTAACTTGACAGCCTGATAATATACCATTCTGCGCCTGTGTGCCTACCGATTTTCACCTATTTCTCCCCATCACTGCCTCCGTACTTGCCATTCGCACTGGCACATTGGCCGTCTCACCCGACGTGCGTGCGTGCGACTGCACTTTCTTACCCGTCCAAGCCCATGCTCCGTCTGCTCTGCCTGTCCTGATTGGTCCTGCCATACGCCGTAGATCATACCGCCAGTCAGAACCATGAGACTGACCTCAGAAGCGACGACCGCAACGCACGCCACAGGGCCACCGTTCACCTCGCGGTTATCTGGTGTGCGGTCATCTGGCTCTGTGCTGTGCGGATTCGTAACAGGCTTGTACACTTACTGACCCCACGAACGTGGACACTTGGGGTTTGCTGTGTACGTTTGCTTACCTGTGATAGATAGCGCTGTAGGCTTTCGAACCCAGTTCTTTTTTATGTTTGAGATCGTCAGACCTACACGTGACTCAAAGTTCTCTGTCGCGAATACAACACTCGGAAAAAAAAACAAAAGTAACGATTTTCGCCCTCAAAATGCATTTTTTACTACTTCCACTTTGAACATTTCCCGCAATATGACAAGTTTGAAAAAATGCTAAACACGCCGACATATTTCCGTAGAAAAGTTGAGTAGTTTTGTGGAATCAAAAATGAAATCCTGATTCTGTTCTTTTGTGCCTATTCTACAATATAATCAAAAGTTCGATTGTTACCGAGTTTACCGCGTTGCCAAGGTGTGGTGCTTAGCTCCTGTTTACACAGAGCCTGATTTAGTGCCGCACGCTGCACGCCTTAAAATAACTCCAGCATTTCGCTCAGTTGTTGGGACACCCAGTTAATGCTTTCCGTTGACCAAAACTGGCACACACGCACGTCCGACGCAAAATAACCTTAGCCTTATGGAAGCCTATTTTCAACCGGAAAGCTCAGGTGTTAGTCAACTCTGGGGCTGTCGTTTCATTCATAATAATGAAAACGATAATAACCGCTCAGTTGTAGCATTCATCTGGTTTCCAGCTGTCATTCCACCTGAAGGAAGCACGAAGACTGGGATAGGAGAATGTTGCTCAAGTCTAGACAGGAGTAGTGAAGAATCCGGAATTGAGTTCGAACCACAAGCAGTTGAGTCAATGCGCAGTAGCCTATGCGTTGTATCTACATTCACAGGTGGCGCAATACAACAAACGCTTTGTTCGATAGCCCATTGACTTGATTCAGCATGAACGGTCGAGGCCATCAGAAGTGCCCGCTCCTCCATTGCTGCGCCAGCGGACAAGGTGTCGTAATTGACGGGCCACAAGATACACTGTCCCACCTGACGACTAACCCGAAGTAGTTAGCCAGACCTCCCATCACCTTTGACCTTAATCAGGTCCAGGTACCCTGACATCCATGTTATCCTCTGTGAATGAGCCACATACACGATCGGCCAACTCAGCCACCGCATCATGTGATCACGTACATGAAAACGGAGAAAGTGATCGATATGAATTTTTTTACGCCAGACTTTTGCTCAAAGAAACGCATCTATTGGATGCTGCAACAAATGAGCCAAATTTTCAGGTTTTGTGGAGGCGCGTGCCGTGCGGTAGTTGGATGTTGAGCATTGACTATTTGTGGAAACCAGACGTCTATTTTCAATCATATGGTACATGAAAATTTTGCTGCAGGACGCGCACGGTGTCTGTGCGTGCAGCACTCTAGCTGAAACTCACCTCAGTATGGTCAGCCTTCTGGAATTCCTCGACGGTGTTCAATGTTGCTTGCTGGTTTTGCTAACGTAGGTGCTGTCGCACTCAGCACCGTCAATCATGTGGGCACAGTTGTTTTTGTTCCCAGGTTAGATCAGGCTTGCCATAAGCACTACTTCTGTGTGTAGTGGGAAATTTCAGTGTAGAACTGCCAGTATCTTCAAGATTAGTCAATAAGTCATGGCGCCTAAATTTTTATCTCCTCCATACTCGTTTAGGAGACAAGGTGTCTAACTCGTTCTCGTGTGTAAGGTACAACACGAGGTGCTAGCACAAATGAACTCTGGCTGTCACACAAGGAAAAAGCAGTAACAGTGACGATCCTTCAACGTAAAGAAGTTTCAACGGACATCCATTAAATATAAAAAGAAAAACATGAAATCCATAACTTATAAATACTAAGCATGCAAGTGGATCACTGTTGTATGACGATTGCAGTGGGTTTGGGAACAACATGGATTGAGTTAATCGTCCTCTATCCAGATTCACTTACCTTGTCACATCGATACTCTCCATACAGCAATCCACGAGTAACTTGGTTGTAGATTAGATTTGTAGAAACTGAATCTAATGCAGGATCGTGCCATGGGGCGAAAATTTCCTTTCGAAAATACAGATTCCAAGTTGAGTGCACATCACGGCCACCTTTCTCCAGCGCATATTTATCGCACTGACTAATGGCGTCCATCAAGTGGTCCGACGTGTTCCCTAAGGAGGACACCTAAAGTTGGAAGTGACAGGTTTATCTTGTATTCTTCTGTGAGGTAGTGGACGGAGGAAATCAGCAACGAAATAGATGGTGACTTTGTTGGTCCATATTATCTGAAATTACGTGGACACCAGTCTATTTTGCAGACACAGTTGACCAGTTAGAGAATTGAAAAACTTCATAACGATATTTTGTTCTGATGACGCGCTGTTCCTGACCAATATTTTAGGCCACACCCAAATGTTATTGCATGGTGTGATGATACTTCGGCTGAAGAATCACTCCTCTGGAAAACCTGCGGAAGGTTAAAGATATATTTTTGAACACTTCCTTATTTGTTGGTTCTATTCTCTAGTTACTTCAATGGCGTATACTTGTCCAAGATATCCGACACTTTGCTTAGTGCCGTGTTTGGCTAAAGCATTCAGTACATGACAAAAACTTTGTCTTTCTGCATACGGGTTAGCGTCCAACTTCATCTGTCTACCCATAAACCAACTTAATAGCGATTCATCCTGGATGGTTTTAATTCGCTTCTCTTTAGCGGAATGAATGACCAGCGGAATATTTCCCTTAGTACGAGGGTAAGATTAAATGAGCGGAATTGACATTGTACGTGCTATGAGGTCTTCCCTTGACTGAGCATTACGATTACTTCGTCCCACAAGTCCTCTCCACCCTACCTGGTAAAGTATACCATACAGTCTTTTTTCCTTCAGACACATAACGGTCGCACACAACAACAAAAAGTCTCGGACAGGTTTGGGTAATACAGCTTTGAAGTTACAAATACTTCGCCGCCGACCGTGTAATGCTCACCTTATCGAAGACCCCGATAAACAGTGAAAAGCCAAAGGCATCTTGAAGATTCAGTTTCTTCGCCAAAGCGCGGCACACCTCACCTGCCGTGGTAGCCGAATCTGCTAACACATTGTATACTCTGCCGTCCATGCAGGTCACAGACAATGGGATATCGGACTTTAGTCGTGTGGCACGAATTTCAATCCAACTCGGCGGTTGATTACGTTCTCCGTTCTTATACGTGCGCTGTAAGCGGCGCAAACAAAGTTGAGCGAATTTCGTGGAAGCGGAACGAAGGAAATTCCGAAATACATTAATGAACCTTTCCGAGGGCGCAAATACACCCGTACATAGAGCGAGTAAAAACCAACCTGGAAAAAGGGGTAAAATAGCAGGAAGGTTCTGTGAAACAATTTGACAAAATGTTGTTTACCGGCTGATTTCGCATGATTTTTGAAATATCGTGTCGCCTTACTGTACCTTTCGAAAGACTTCGTGGCAGCTAACTGCAAATGTATCATGTGACTTCCGTTTTTTATACACCTGCGCTTTTACGTCCGCCGAAACTGAAGTCTAAAGGACAATCTTTCAATTGTTGGTGAGTTCTCCTTCAATCCCAAAAATCCCATGTCTGTTAATCCAAGTTCGTGGTGTACCTCAGTACAGGTTGCATAATCTACTGTCAAAATAACCCCTAATTGGCCACATTGGATTACATCTTTCGCATCATATTCCACGGTAGATCACTGTTGTTTCCATCAATAAATAAACAAAAACCATGTGGGAAACCTTTACATAACCGGTAGTACCATTGAGGTTCAGTTCACTCAGTCTAATCGCTTCCACTGGTTCAAGTGTGAGGGTCGCTCCGAACTTTCCACAGTGGAGTGCTAAATGTTTCGAAAAACATTACCACTTCTTGTGTCATTTTGCCTTCAGTTAAAAGAATTTGAGCACTAAACCAAAACATAGAAGTGGTGATCAACAGGATTATCCTAATTAGTATACTGAGCAGCAGTTCCAGCTGTAACAGTTTTTTTGACCGACCGTGTCTTCAGTGGATAGCCACGCACTGGATGCAATGATTTGGCGGAAATATTAAAAAGAATTCTATTTTCGTAAAAAAAAATGGGAGAAGTTCCGGGGTAAAAACTCAACGTTTGTTGTGTTCTACCATTTTGCTCACTCTTCGAATTGTGCTGTCCAGGTGAGTCTCCCGTCAAAACGAATTTGGTATGCAAATGAGTGCATTTCGCTAATTTCGTGCAATTTGGGTTCAAGTAGAACATAAGATTAACGGCAATTCGCGAACTGCGCCCACCTGATGAGCCCCAAGAAGGCGAAACCGGTCATGGGCTGTCGAAGAATTTTCAGCAACCTTATGAGTAGTGCATTACGTCTATAAAGTGCAGATGTTTTGATAATATGAATGCTAATAAAAGGTTAGCAGCGACAAACTGCTAGACACATTGACTAATGCTTTATTTCTAGTCAATTCTTAGAGTAGAAATAGCAGTCGATAATTCAAACACTTCACTATTTATGATGCGGCATTCTCCTGCTCGTAACCGACGTGCATATTTTACAGTGTTACGGCTGGATGATGAGGACTACTGTTCTCATCAACTGTCACCATCCAATAAGTTTGCAATAAAAGAAAATGGCTCTAATTTCCAAGCCAGAATAATATTACAGTGAGAAAAGAGGGTAACTGTTCAGATTAAAGATGATCGAATGCAGTTTGTTTTGGGGATCAGACTCCAAAGTGAACGCAAAAGATCACTGTTGTGTCTGTTCTCTTTGTAAACGATTTGCTAGTTGAGTACACCGGTGGGCTTTTACTGTTGAAGACGACTTTTTAACTACAAGTTCACTTTCCATCCAGTCAAGCAAGTGTTTACATGAGCCATAAACCTTGACGTGGTAGTCTGCACACAGTACATACTTGACGCGATAACTAACTAAATCATGAAGGCAGGTCTCAGCTTCTTCTCGGATTGTTCGCCTAAAGTCAGAATAGCGTTATTTGGGTTCATCTCTCCTTCACTCTGCTTATAATGTCGGTGGGTTAAGGCGGACTTCCAGGTGCTACGTTGCTTTTGGTATCACTGGAGCCCTATTTCTTTCCGATGCTTGAGGGTTGTGACTCACTTGTGAATTAATGAAAACTCTTACCCTATTGAAAGAATTGCAGAAAAATATGTTTACGGTATGTTTAACTTTTGCTATGAATAGTTTAGACACTTGACTAAGACTGGTTGCTTCAACTGAGTAAATCCGACGAAAAGGTGCTCACAATTATCCGCGGAAAATTATTCGTAAGCAATTGTCCTAGAACCAATCCCTAGTAGTGAGACAAAGGGGAGATGACCATAGAACTGGTCTAAAATTAGTCCAACTAGCGCACCTAGCCTATAAGAAAGGACCAACATAACACGCTACTCATTAAGTTGATGAGAACTCGACTGCCGACAATCGGCTTAACCCTCCTTGGGGATCATCAAGTAAGCGCAGTCCCCGATTTTCTACTATGATTTTCTACTTGAACTCAAAATGGACGGAACTCGTCAAATACAACCGTTTTTACACTGACTTAGTTTTGACCGGAGACTCAGCTGGATCCAGCTGAATCTCCTGTTTATGATGGACTTCTTCAGCTGGATGTGCTACGATATCTCGAATACCGCACTAGCTGACACATGAGGTGACCTGGTTCAGCACATTCAACTGAAGGAGACTATCAACAAACTAGAGATTCAGCTGGATTAAACTGAGTCTCCCAATAAAACTAGAGTAGTGTTCAAATGGGAGTATCTGGTGAAAGCACCAACTGTTTTTCGTAGAAGTTAAACCCGAAACTCAACTTCAAGCGAGGCATTCGGGCTAAAGTTTTGTTAGCTCAGTAGCGATCTATCAGGCACATGCGTGGAATTCAACTGTATTGATTCTGTGTCAGCGTTGTTGTTGTTGCCTTTGTTTGTCACGTTCAGTAGCATTCTTATTCAGAATCGTACACACCCCTATCGCATCCAGGCTATTTTTCCAGCCAGGTGCAAATATCGTAAGACCTAACTAAATGAACTGTAAGCGCTGGGTGGACAGCTATACCAACTGACGAGTTTGGTGATAGAGTGTCCCATTTATTACCTTTCATGGACTTACTGATCACCAGTGAGGTGAATAGGAATGTGACGTAATTAAATGTATGGAGCTTTGCCTTGGGCTGAGTCACTTTGGCCTGCCCCACCAGAAACTGTAAATTAGTTTGGCGTATCTTCTTCCGACGTTATGCTGCGTATTTTAGTTTTCCCACAGTTATACATCCCTGCATTTCTAACTTTAGAAAAGACCTACCCATCAGGTAATCATCTTCCATTGTGCCGCTTAGGATCCGAGACTTTATGTCATCCCATAGCGCATAAATAGTACAAATATCTGTCCTACGGAAGAATTCAGAAAAACCGGTTCAAGAGAGGAATCCGTCAATGAAGAACATGACAGCAAGGCATACGATGGGCTCAAAATCTCTTTCGGAAACCGATAAAAGACTGACCGTGTGCTTCACTACGTCGACTGGGATTGCGTAGAATTTGTTTGCATATCTGGCAGTAAATTTCATCTCTGAGTTCTGGCCGCCGGATTCCATGACCAATGATGAAGTGTACCTTGGCCAAACTGGACGCAGTCTTTTCTTCTCCCAATCGTGTGGCGCAATGAGAAGCATTTGACATCGAATTCGCACCTGTTCTACTGGGAAAATTTGTGAATTGCATTCGCTTCGCGGACAAAATGTCAAATGGTTTGCAACAGCTGGCATCCTAAAGAACAAACAAGGAAGCCAATAGTCTGAGTACAGTTGGGGACCTTCTGGAAACTCAGAAGCCCGTGCTTCTTTTCTATCAGAAGAAGAATCACAACCGACTCAGGCTTATACATACAAGGTCAGAAAACCCTTCGGTCCCGTTTATTCGCGCGCTTTATCCTCTGAGGTTTGCTGCATTTTTTAAGTGATTATTTTAGGCTTTTTTATTGAGTTTCACCAACAGTCTCTCTTCTGGTCGGCGAACCAAGAGAAAACGGAAGACAGTCGTGAGAACTCTACGGTACCAACACGAATCGGATTAAGGAATTGTCATGAGTAAGCTGTGCCGTAGCCACCTAACGAGAGTAGAGTAGACGTTACTACTGATATGTTCTACGTCATATTCATGGTCCAACTCGGTCAGACTCAAAAGAAAAGCGGGATACGGTTATCTTGGAAGCCTGAGATGTGTAAAAGATGCTAACAACCCCGGACCCGAATCGGTCAGTTCAGTGACAATGATTGCAACGAAAAACGGGGTAGACATAGTCGTAGCGAAGCCACAAGCAAGTAGAAAATATTTAAGTTTTAAAATACAATTCTATTAAGATGGAATTCAATGGCGTCGGTATCATTTCCCGTGCAAACACTACTTTTGGTTCTCCTGCTGCAGCTATTCCCCACAGACCAGGTGGGTCACTTTTGTTGTTGTTCTCACGTTCAAGCTCACGTTTTTCCTCCGAATTTCCACATCCTAGTAGATTGTGATAATGCCTCTTCCTTACTCTGCGTGATTACGATGAGACTGACTCGAGCAGCCAAAACGGTCATACGGCTAACGATCGACAAAAGAATGGCCTCGTCACTGCTGTTGTCTGGATTGACTTCACCCTGCTACCCGCGATATTAACCGCAAAGTTAAGTGAGTCGAAGTAACATCGTACATAACAGACGACAAGGCCGAGGACCACCTCAACAGACATTAGATTACAATGGTGGCACACTTAGTCTGTCCGGTTAAGGAAATTGTTTTGCGATTCCGCTGCTCAAACAAAAAATACTTCCCCTTGTTTGAGTCCCTGTGACTTCCGTCGATAACAAACTCAAGTGTCTGGTTGGAGGAAGATAGAAGCCACTTGTCGAACTGCCCTACAGAAATAATTATGATGTCCTCAATGGGTATGCAACATAAAGCACGTCGTTCGCATTCGCTCTTGGGAGACTGATTAAATTCTCAACCAGTGGCTGGAAAGCCGAGGGTTCAAAACTCTCTTAAGTTTCCTAAAAAGTGCACCACTGATGATTCCCCAATAAGGACGAAATAGCTGCACTTCACCTAGAGGAAGAAACCTCAATTGAACACGTGAAATGAATTCACGTATAAACTTTGCCTCACATGTTTTCGTTACAATGGCTTGCTGATACTCGTCATCTCACATATTCATTCACGTGAAAACCTAATTCAGTGTTCTCAAACCTTGCAAAACGACACTATTTCCTTCAGATTACTCTGGTATCTAGTTGATTTTTTCCGAATATTCTCCCGTTCAGTACTTCACCGTCAGTTTTCGGTTGAAAATTCTGGTCCCCGGATGTCGGGCAATTTTCACTTACGAAATTACCCGCATTTTTGCAGATTTCCATGGTAAATCGCTCCATTCAAAACAGCCCACACGGAATCCCTTTTGCGTACAAATTTACCCAAAGCAGAGTGAAATACCATTATTAAAATAAATACAGTTAAGTGCATATGCTATCACGAGAGAAATTCACAAAGCTGGAGCGTGGGGTCCATTTATATTTTGCGTGTCGACTGACGCTGCAATGCAAACATATATAATCCTCACAGTACGCTAAAGAAACAAGGCCAGCAACTGTCCATCACAGTTTTCGGCAACCTACCAAAAAGAGTTCGTACACACCCAGCCAGGAGAAACGAGGCTTCCTGAAACATTTTCTGAAGCGCCTGACAAGCGGTTCCATTTCGAATTGGTGCAAATGCTCTAGATTGCTATGCGGGAAAATCAACGTTATTATTTTCATTTCCATGTAATCTATTCCGGAATTCTACACGAAATTCAACTCGCTGTGCGCTCGAAGATGCCCTAAGCAGTTGATAACTGATTGCTTAAAATAGGAGAAGGGATCTCGAGGAGGTGTCTTGAGGTCATCGTTTGCTGTGGGTTCTAGAACGTTACTAGTGTAAAATAAAGTGCTACTGTAAGGTACTCGTATTTGCACAATCGGTATTGCCAACAATGCTACCATTGATTTAAAATCAGTGTGTGTGCACAGAGTGAATCCTTGTCTCAGCATCTATTTCGTCCAACGTATTCATCCCAGTAGCCTGGTTTCAGAACTGTTTTCCTTCCTTTCACCACCCAACTTAATAGGATAGGATCCACAATTTTGCCTCCTATATATGGGAGGCTGATTCCGTTTTAGTTGTCCATCTTCTGTGTTTACTATCCCAAATTCCTTACAGCAGCTGGAGAATTCTGTTCTGCAGTGTCAGTCTTTCAACCTTGGATAGTTACGCGTGGGAACGGTCCATTTACGTTGCTCTCCCATTTTGCAGTTAGTCTATGATTGCCAGCAGTTCTGTGGCAGTAGGTATGTCAGCTAAGTAGGTCTTTATTGTATTTTGGGACAGGTGATCCATTTAGCTCAAACCAACACCTTCTTGCCAGTTGAGTAGTATTGCAAAATGATGCCTTCAGGTTGACAGGATTTCATTTGGCTAGTTACGTTTTTTGCGCTTGTTGGCTTCTATCGGCTGAAGATGATGGAGTTTCGGTCAGCAGATTGCTTTCAAGCTGGCAAAGAAGTCATTTTGAAAACGGAGATCCGTGTAGGATTAATCTTCATTCCCGCTGGACCACATTCATTTTTTTGTTTTCCACGCGTGTTCCATATGTTTGCTCCTGTTACTTGTGATTCGCCTTCGGACCTCTGTGTTTTTCGGATCTTGGAGTGTTTCGGTGAACGCCAAATTCTTCTGTTGAAATGTGATGGATATCGACGAATCCTTCTCATTCAATCTCGGTTGTGCTTTCGCTTTTTGCTAATTGTATCCACGGCAACTACTTGGACATGTGTTAGTTTTTGGGTCCGCTAGCTTTCGGGTACATTTTAAACCTGTTCATCCACCAGTATTTGCGCTAAAGGCTCACAAAACCTCAGTGTCATCTCGTGGTTCTTCGGTTTTTGCGTCCATCTCGAATAGGTGTCCTTCTGTTCCACGAATTTTCACTATTCTCCAACTGCAGCGGGTACGTTAACGCGTAACAAATAGTGTTTCGTAAGGCATCCAGCTCCGCGCTCCAGTTTTGTGGTCAGTACACTATCGATTACGTCACTTTACCAATGACATAATCCACTAGTACCCGTAACAAGCATTATCCATCCCACGCTGAACCAGGTGGTTGTTATTAGGAGTTCAAATTCTGTACACTTCTTCAGTAGCCTTTAGCTGTTTTTGTTCATCGAGACGGTCTTAAATGGGCCCAGTATCTTAGTTCAAATTTCCAAGCCCTTATCAACTCGAACAATGAAATCGTCCAACAAGAAGGGGTGTTTATATGACCAGGTCCGACAGTTGGTCGAAAAAGTAGTTTTCCTAATTTGACATTGCGGGACATTGCAGGAGCATAGGCAGCGATGAGCTTGATTATCCTTATCCTCTACAGCTGGAATCTGGTGGCCGGAAATTCTTAGCTTAATGCATTTCATTTCATGCATTACTTTCCGATACATGAGATTTGCAGCTACAAATCGCAGGTGATCTTCACGTCAGATTTTTCGTCTCGTTTGATTTTAGCAAAAACTATGACGAGAGCCCAATGTTGCCTGGATTAAGTCAGCAGAATACATATATTTTGATTCCTACCGTTGGGATTTTCATCCCGACAGAATGCCTGGATGTGTCTATTTAGACGCTGGTCAAATATGTGTATTTCATTTCTTTTTCCTGTGAACTTGCGATTTTTTAACTAAGCATTCCGACCTCCTTTACTCGTAACCTTCACAGTGACATTCCCTTCTAATGACGGTGTTGCATTTAGACACCGCTCGTGTTTCGCGTTAAAATCCCAGGAACACGTGCAAGGTGTTATGCTGGGGTATGCACTGCTGCGCTGAAACTTAATGGAATTGACGGATGGTGACGGCACCTCGATGCTAAAGAGGTTGCTGCTGTCGCTCATATTTGGACCGGCTAATGGCTTACGATAGGCCTGTTCACTTTTGCCCGTCAGTCTTATTCCCCCGGGTATACACTGGTGCCAGGAGTTTGCGCCCAGCATTACATTCAACTCCACGCAAACTGTCTATGGATCTCGTAAAATTAGCAAGTATCCAGTAGTTTGATCTCTGTTTCAGTCTCTTTGTTCCGATGTATTTATTTTATTATTCTACCGTAAAGTTATCTTCTGTACGGGGGCATTCAAAAATAATCATAAAGCATTGTAGAACATACCGATGGGCTATTTGATCCTACCATTTTACCATCACCATCAAGCATGCGACGGATCCTAGGATATCTGCCATCGCCAAACTGGAAACTCGGCCGGTTGGTTTTCTCCACACGGATATTCGATTCTGGAAGCACCTCCATAAACCGCAATATCATCACCCATATTGCGAGCGCTGCCTAGTCGGCAAAATTAGGAGAAAAGTGGCAACTTCTTTGGTTCCTCATAGTACAGAAAAAAGAGCCGTCATTGAGTGTATAAATGTGTTTCACTTGCAAGTTCAACCAGTACCAATAGACAGTTTGTATTTCCCTGCTTCGCACCTTAGGTTTCATTGTTCTGACAAATACTTGCTAGCATAAGGCAGTATTTCATGCTCGACGCCTCTAAGTAGCTGGCACATGGGCAGCGAAGTTGCACGCTCACAACAGAGTACTCATGCAGTAAGAATGATGGCGTACCCCAGTTCTGTATGAAAAGAGTGAAAGTTTGTGAAGGAGTAGTACAGCCGGGTCTAGAAAAACGCTGCTATAGACTAGTATGGAAAATAAACTGGGGATTCTAATTTTCAGAAGAAAAAACAACTCTAGATTGATGAAAGCTCTGTGTAGGGATATAGATTAAATCTAAGGATATCGAAAACAAACTGTATCGGCCTTCTGTAGATATCGAAATTAGAATATAATAAACAGGAAAGGCTCTTCAGTTGAGAAGCAGAAGTCGCTACTCTAAACTACACAAACCGCGGTAAAGTATGCACAACTATCTGTTTGTGCTCAGGTGCATGTAAGTCCTTACCTCTTGCTTTGCGACGGAGTCATGAAAGCTTCAGAAGTCAGATAATAATATTTTGCATTCTAAGAACTTACTGGAACGACAGTCTCCGCAATATATCTCGTAGATACCGCGGAGTCGCAGCCCATCGCGAGGTGTGCAAGGAGCTCAATACGAGCCCTCAAGCGTGGGAGAATTATCTAGACTCCAAACGTTCAGAAAAAAACCGTTTAGACTCACTAGTGGTGTCCTGTTGCATCCGCGGTTATTGGTCGAGTCATTCTGATTTTATCAGCGTATCGAACTCCTGTTAACATACTACCCACATTAAGGTGGCCTATGCTTGGTACATTTAGTTGAGGAATAAAGTTTGCGTCTCGTTTAACGCCTCCATAGTTTGCTGTATCTCCAACTTACTGGAATTTCCGTCTTCTTTTCAACTGCAACGTTGAAATTACTGCAATCCATCTGAAATATCACTACGCCTATCAGACTGACGTCCTAAAAACGACCTGACACATGAAACTGCTTACTGAGTCACATACGCAGGATACTAATAAAGATGCCCTGTGTTAAGTTTTTTTAAGTTTTGCCCTCACGAAGAGACTGGATCTTAGCGTGGTGTGACGGTTTGCGTACCTCCGCGACTGTCTGAGCTATACGGGGGGGGGGGGGGGTGCCCGTGCGACACACAGTCTCTCATGCAAGGTTGGTCAGTGGTTAGAGATCTGATGAACACAGTCTCTTGGTCCTCCACGTTGGGAATTAGAGCATGTGTGGCGACTGGTTCTGTAATAATTGAAATGCACCTGCATTTCCAAAGGCTTTGCTTGAGAACCCTAATCCTACTCCTAAGTGTGGGCACCCTGGCACTATCCCAGCCCAACCATTATACTTGCAACTAACAATACTCTCATGTCACCTCGGCCGTCACGTGGTGCCATCAACCGAGTCGTTTTACTTGCTGCATACAGCAGGGTGGGTAAGCGAAAACAAGCTACTGCTGACGCCTCCCTTGTTTCTCTTTCACATGCTTTTCCTTCCCCCTCTCCCCACCCCATTAACAACTCTCCTTGTACACCCAGCAGTTAAGACTGATGGGTTTGTTCGTCCTTCATTGATTTTGAAAACACCTGTGCTTCATCCGGTGCTGACATCTTCCGGTCTCTAGAATCAATCTTCAAGCCTCGATTACCAGTCTATCTGGCTGCCTTCAGTGTTCGTACTCTGAAGCAAGCAGAACAACAAGCTGCTCTTGCTCTCACACTTTGTGCTGTCTATCAAAAACAAGAACTCAAGATGCAAGCACAGTGGTTGAGCTAACCGCCCCATTACTCTCCACTCGCTTCCGGTTGCGCATCTCTGGCGATTCAGAGGCTGCTGCGGCAGGATGTGCAGTGATTGGTATCCTCCTAAGTCACCGGGAGTAAGGATCCTAGCTTGACTGTACACCCTTTGATAGTCGCTCCTGCGCTGCCCGTCTGGCAACGTCTGTGAAGGAGTCTCACACGGGGGAAGTTGGTCTATGTGTGTTTATCGTGTCTGCTTACGCCCCAACTGAATGTAGGTCTGACACCATCAAAGACTAGTTTTATGACGCCCTGAATGCCCTGTTGCGGCGAGCCAAAGGCTCAGAAAATCGTGGTGGTTTCCGGAGGTCTGAACGCACAAATGGACAGGCTTAGCTCATCAGAAACTCAAGTAGGAGGTCGACACGGATTGGAATCGGTAAGTACGGACAATGGTCAACGATTGCTTCAACTATGTGCTTGCCACAGGCTGTTTCTATGCAGTACTAACTTCCGAAATAGCCTAAGTCGTCAGGCTACATGGTGTCCTCCGACCGCTTGCCGGACACGAACTCAAAATGACCACATTACCACCAGTTACCGATAGCGCGGGTCAATAAATGACTTCTGTTCGTTTTGGAAAACATTTGTGGATTCTGACCACGTGCTCGTCCAGATTATCTTATCCCTTGGTTTTCCGCGGCAGTGTAATGTGCAGACAAATCGCTTGGTAAGAGACAGACTGGCAGATCCGCATGTTAGACGATTTTACCAGAAATGTCTTCTAGAGTCTCCTCCAAATACTCCACCATCAGATATGAATTCATACTAGGATGAGACTGCCACCCCTATGAACAGTGCTGGTAGTTTTGCTTGTGACACGGCGATACCAGGACTACTCAAGCACTGGATATCGGACCGAACAGTGGCGCTTCTTAAATCTAGGAGAAATATTCCAGCCGGTCCCGAACACAACTTGGTCCGACGAATTATCAGACGTCAAGTGAAAGTGAGCGTGCAAACAGACCGTGAACCCTTGTGGACACGGAAAGCTAAGGAAATGGAAGAGGTCCGGAAAGCCCGGAATGCCAGATTATTTCTGTTAGTCTGTGTGACCGGTCCCCGGAAACCACCTGTGAGCAAAACCGTCAAGGTTCAGAATGGAACGACCATCTTGCATAAAGTAGAATGCCTCGACTGGTGGACCGAATACTTCAAACAACAGTTATCGTGGTCACCAGCTGCCACTCAACCGGAGCCCGCAGCTGACGTGGAGCTCTGGACGGTGAACGTGGAATCCCCTACGATCTCGAAGGTTTATGACCGCATATGTTCTCTGAAGCGCCACCGAACTTCTGCTTCGGATGTCTTCCCTCCCGCATTGTTCAAAGATAGGGTTGAAGTCCTCAGTGAGCGCTTGTCTGATCTGTTTGTCTGCGTTTGGGAAGAGGAGACGGTCCCAGAAAACTGAAGGCAAGAGGTGATAGTGCTCACCTTCAAAAAAGGACTCGTAGAGAGTACTGTAATCGCAGGAAGGATCAGCTTGTCTCCGGTCATAACGAGAGTCCTGACGTCACTTACCCTTCCTCAAGTTACGGTGGCTCGTGGAACAGTGACTCGAGAGAAGCTAGCGGAACTCCGGCCTGGTAGGGGTTGCTTTTACCAAATGTTCATACCCCGTCAGGTGCTAGAACAACGCCATACATATAACCAACCCACAATTTTAATATCCTTAGATTTTTAAGGCATACTCGACTCGATTGACTCCTTGACGCACTTGTCCAGCAAGAAGTGCCCCATGAAGCCCGACGCCTCGAACGACGACCCAGTAACCTACCTTCAAACGACTGGCCCGCCAGTCAGGACTTCTCAGTCAGGTAGCCCCACGGACGTAGTGGTAACACGCTTGCCTGGCATGTCAGATGTGCGGAGTTTAAACCCCGGCACGTCCATTGGATATGCACTGCTGATGAGTTCTAATAAGAGCGAAACTCGAGTCCAGTGCTTCCCCCCTTTGGTGTGGACTCACCAGGACGATTACGAGAGGACAGGAGGACGATTGTTCAAACGGGAGTCATGTGAGTATGTGTTCTACAAAATCCCACAACCACCAACACCTGAAATACCGAAGAAATTGCAGTATGTAGGGAAGGATTTAGGGACAAAGGATTTTCATATTGTCCGATACTTAGAGGTTATGTGCACATTATATGGCGTGCGCGTAAGCTTCACTCGTGTCCCATCCCAAACAGAGTACTCAAGCATACTCTACTGGTTGTTAACTTGCCTACACGTCGCAACACCCCCGCCGCTTCCTATTCGGACCCCAGCGATGGTAGATGTGGAATCCTGTCGTGGTCCTTATTATCCGCACAGCTCCACATAACGGGATTACAAACTACGGGAAAAAGAAAAGCGACAGTCAAGAATAGCACAATACAAGTGGAAGTTTGTATCAAGAACCTTACCATTTCGTCGTTTTCATTCGCATGGGCGAGAAGGGATCTGTTCAGATTTCGCCTACTAAAGTAGGGCGTCTCTCCACCTTGGAAGTAGGTGGATGCAAATCGCATGAATGTCTCTTCTTCTTCTTTACGATTTCGCTCGCTGCTCACCTGGACGTACGTGACTGCAGAGAGGGAACTCGGCTCTGGTTTATCACTCCCTCCCAAGTGGGTTGACGTTGATACCGGCTTCGTTGTCTCACTTTTTTCGACCTCCACGTCACCAGCGTTCACTTTTTCCACAATCCAGATGGTGTTGGAACTGTTTAGGGCGGGACTTTGAGTCAAAGCTGGATAAAATTGCGTTGTACATGTTGACCGCGGTTTTTTGGTGCAGCTAGCAGAGCCCTCAGTTGTGGAACATCCAGTTTCAAAGCAGTAGGCGTCGGCTGTACAGCTAGCATCATTCTCAAGCGCAATACTAAAGAGATCATCCAGCTATGAAGAGGAAGCAACATGCCAACATCTATAAGCAGAAATCGGTGGTATGGTATACCGCAACATATGGTAGGGCAACAATTCTGGCAAGTGTGCATTACGTGCAATAAAGACCTCATGTCATTGCAAGTTACATCGTCTCCCGTTGATTAGATGAACACGGTGACAACGAACGAAATCAAAGAGCGGCAACTACTGCGCAGATGAAAAGTCGATCTCACAGCACAGTTAGTCACACTGACAACTATTCAGGCGTGTTGGTCTTAGTTATTTTCCGATGAGGTACCCCCATGATTTCACGTGTTATTAAATATAAAAGTTTCAGATTTAGGTCTTGGATCGTCCCTGATATTACCAATTGAATTTTAAATAAAAACTGTGCTTAAAACCACGCCACGAAGCCATAAAAAATAACTTCTAAATGGAGATGGTTCATAAGCATGTTCAGCTTAATCCTATGATTTACTGAAGCCGAAATTAGACAATGACATGAAGGGCGCACAGTAGAAAATTTAAAAAAAATATACCTACGACAGGAATATCCGTATTCATAAGAGGTCAGCGATTGTCTTGTTAATCGACTGATCCGTAATGGCCAGCGAGAGCCGCACAGACTGCGACACTATTTATTTCAGTGACTAGATACCGTAGACGTCTACGAAGCAATTAGGATAAGCTTCAGAGAAAACAGACCCTTGTTTGCTTGCATTACATCTGTGCCTTCCCCGGGGGAGAGTTCAATGATGTATCCTATTTTTGATGCAATAACAGTATGCATTATTCTACACCTCAGTTGGTCAGTGAATCAGCTTATTGGTGAACCAACCAACCGGCAGACAAACCAGCAACCCACTGATCGTAATTATCAGCCGCCTAACGTGTACATATTCCAGTGGCTTTATTCGCTACAGCCCGTTCAACGATGAGGGCAAATTTGCTGGTAGTTGTGTGGTGGACGCAGCAACTTGGGTCTACACCTGATATAAGATGCATGGCTGGGTCAATGGGTAATTCCGTCACAAAAGTTTTGAATTATACCATATATTTCATTTTTAATTTAGACTCACCATGAATGCCGCATCTAAGGGTTGAAATTGACGTCTTTCACTTTTGTCAAGGCACAGTGTAATGTCATCGTCTTGTGTGAGGTCTCCGTTCGCGATGGTGGTGATGGTGGTGTCATGATGTTGAAGTGTGACAGTCGTTAGGACTGTCCGCTGGAAAAAAGATGGTGGAGGCATTCGTTTTGAATAATCCCTGATACCGCGAAGCCGGGGGTGGGGGGTAGTGCTGAACATTCATTGGAGCAAGTTTTCAATGCACTAGGTTGGGCCACATTAAGATTCAGTCCGCATCCACATCTGTTAACCCCAACAACAAGGCTTAGGTGCGAAATAACAACTGGTAAAACTTGTTATATTCAACTGATTAGGCTTAGCTGGGGCGAAATCCCGTTTTAAGCGACCGATTTGTCAGTACTTATAGCTAGCAAATAGCACCAAATTACCTCGTCACTCGAACTAGACCTCCGGGCCATCATTTTTCGGAATGCTGCCTGAATGGTAGCTGCGGCTGGATGACGCAACTTCGCATTACGTCTAGCCAGCAAGCCACGTGCGTAGGCCTGAAGTTGAATGACGAAATCTCGCGTCCTATGAAAGGATTCTGTCATCTGTCGAGCGCACAGGACGGCCTGAATTTGTAAGATCCCCTGCCTAACCTACAAAAAGAAAAAAGGCAAATGAGTCCTAACTCTCAAAAACATAAAATTAAAGGACAATGAATGCACAAGGTGTCATTATATTTTATTTCCGGCTTCCAAAACTTTTGGTGGTAGCTTTAAACGGGAATTATTAAAAACCATACTCAGCGAGTAAGCAAACATAACTGGAGCTGAAATGCAATGGGACGTTCTCAATCACAACATCAAAGGCTCATAATCCATGGGGTCTCCGTGACTGTCCCATTTTATATATTCTCAAGCACAGCTGTTTGCGTGGTTGCAGTCTTCCGACATCTGGAACTGTAATTCGGGTATACATATATACCAGAAGACATGACTGGATAGTTTTTTAGTGTGCAAATTTCTCAGTATGACATGACCAAAATGGAGTTTTTCCGAAAGATATTTAGACTTACGACGCCCATTACTTCAAATGTGATTTAGGTTTAGGTAGGAAGTTTCAGAGGGATGGTACGCGCATTGTACAAAAACCTGAACGTGAAAATCAGACCTTTTATCGTCTGCATCCAAACAGCAAGTAGGTATAGGTCAAAAGGTGGTTACGTTCCATCGTAAAAACACGTAGTAACAGGAAACCCTTTATCAACAAACAACGGCTGGATAAGAAAGTTGCGCTGTTACAGGGTGAGCCTAAGTTTCTAAACAACAATTTCTGTTTACACAAAGACGGTCGTCCGGTTTTCAAAGCCAAACATTGGAGCTTTCTAGTTTGAACCAGGTAACGGGACTACGAATGAGGTGCATCCGCGCGCAGACTGTCTGTTCCCAGTATATATCGTGCGATGGAGTACCATCTGAGCCTCCTGACTGCTGTGTGCGTGGTCGTTTCCGTTTAGAGGCACTCATCTATTCTCTGTGTAAGACATTAATCCACATTTCCGAATTAAATGTTGCCTCAAACACAGGTGCATGTGGTTCAGGCACAAAGAGTTGACCAAACAGCAAGAATAATTAGCTGAACGGCTGGGTTAACTTGGACCAGAATTGCTCGGTGGCAAAATTAAACTACGTTTAAACCACCAGAAAATTCGTATTTTGGGCTAGCAATTAGGTGAAATCCGAGCTTTCTGCCCAACTTGTTATTTGCCGGCTCACCAGCTGCTGTGAGTTTCGCACAAGCAGAATAACTTTACTCAATTCTGTGTCCCTTGACGCCTTTTGAACAGAACTTACGCGAATTATTTTCGATCCGTATGCATTGTCTGTATAAAAAAGGCTGAAGTCCATTTTGGAGCTATTGCCAGTCTTATAAACGCTAGGCCACTGAGTGGCAAATGAAACGTTATCTGTACGGTGCTGGAGCAGAAAATATACCTCATTTTTTCTTCAACTGCACCGTACTTTCCAGATGATAAGCATCTCATGTTTAGCCTAGTGCTTTGTCCTAATCATAAGGACGAATTTGAGATCGTTGGTACCAACATTCAAAAGCATTAGCGAAACTCCAGTTGGTGCACAGTAATTCTGGGAGAGGTTAAAATATTAGCACGAAGCTCCACAGGCAGACAAACAGACAGATAGGTGGTAGGTAGACCCATGATGGACAGATAAGTAAATTTCAGTATGAGCGAAATACACTCATTTGCATACCTATTTGGTTTTCACGGGAGACCTGACAGAATCCTCGTTTGTGATGTTCTTTATTGTATATTGTATATTGTATTGTATAGACATAACACACTACTCTTAAGGTTGGTGAAGAAGAACACCATAGACGAGAGATTCGTTTGGGTTTCCCGTGAAAAATAAATTGGTATGCAAATGGGCGTATTCCGTTAATTTCGTGTAATTGGGTGTAATTAGAACATAAGGTTGATGGAAACCCGGGGAGCGTGCCTACCGGCGAAAACGGTCGTGGGTAGTCAGGGTTTTCAGCAACCATATTAGTAGTGTGTTGCAGCTATAAATTGTAGTATACTGTGTCAAGGTAACGGTTAAAAGGGTTGTGAGGCGGATAAAAAGAAACAGGTGACTCTGTGGGATGGGCTACCTACAGCTGGGTCTTAGCAGTCTCAGGATTAGTGAAGTAGCAAGAGGAAAGCGGAATAGGTGAGTTTTTACAGGCTATTGCTGACATTTTCATGTCAAATTTCATTCCCTGTTTAACCGCAAAACACAAACCTCTGAAATACAGTTCCCATATGCCATTTGAACACATAACTTGCAGAAGAAACCAAGTTTGTTTTTGGCGCTTTTCATGACTGCGCAATACCCTCTTCATTAACATGTACCTCATCCGGAAATTGTTGTCAAAACTAGTCGCATCTACTGGAAGACACGCATGACATTCGTGCAACCGTTCAAATATTAAATTGGCCTTAGGCTTATGGTACAAACCGTATCATGCACACCCGCTGGCATAGTGCTTTCAGTTAGTCCACAGGTACTTCATTTATATGAAAGTTTATACAACGGCCAAGGCCTTGTCCACCCAGCATCCACAGTCTGTCTGAAAGCTTCAGTTGCCCTTCTCGTTAAACCACTTCCAACTTCAAATAGGTTGTCTTATTCGATGGCAAAGCAGAATCGACACCAGTGTTTGAACGTTGGCGGCTAAACGCTGTATGACCAGCTCAGTTTATTCCAATAATCCTTCATAATAAAGAAAATCACGAGCTTGACACGATATCTCTTGGTTCGTTCCTGACCTCACAAGTCCTGCCTAAGCCTTCAGCATCTTGAACCAGCTGATCAGGAACATCGTGATAAAAAGACGGCCGTAGAAAATCCATCTATCTGATCAACCAGATTACAAAGAACCACAAGACAAAAAATAGAAACCAGTCCACCGGGTTTACATGCAGACACCGCTTGCTAGGGGACATGAGTGATCCACAAAAGATGTTCACCGACCACCAAGTTCATGTTTAATTCATTCACTTAATAAAATTCCACCCAATAGGTACGCCACCGCTTGAGAGCCACATTCCATGTAAACACATCAGCTAATCACAGACAAAACACAGGTTTTGCCGCAACTTTTTTGCAAGCGACCTGCGTAAGTCGGGCAAAACGTAAGCAGATTATCGTGAACACAATTAGTTATCGCACGATCCCCACACCCACAAGGAATTTCTTTGAGGAACAAAAATCTGTTGATGTTTCAACGGCGGCTTTTTGGAAAGTTGACTACCAAATGTTTGGTAAGATTGATGGAAAAAGGAACATACCTTCTTGTAACGCTGTCGGACAAGAAAGCCTCGGACTATTTTCTGTAGAAATATAGTAGAGGACCTCAATTCCCGATAGTAACGCTGCGTCAGAAGGCGACGCACGTGCGCCTGGATCAGTATCGCTGAGTTGGTTAATATACGGTCGCGTTCTCTTTCAAGATGTAGATCATGAAAATCCTGGTGTGATTAGAGAGAGAGAAAGGAAACGTGACCCCCTGATACTGCTGTACAAGCACAAGATCAGCCTATTATGTGATCTAATAGGTTATTCGTACTTCGGTTAGTCCAGAATTGTCTTGCTGAAAGGGCTATCGCTAGTTGCGGCTTTTCTGCTACATTTAGAATGGCACATAACCTTGGCCGCTATGAATAATGCAAACTCTATAACAGAGAATCATGTCGTTTATGGGAGGAACCTAACGGATAGAATCTCATGAAAAAAGCAATGATTTCCAACCAATAACAAACCTCTCGGCTAACAACAACTCATCCTGGCAGCTATGCCCATCTCCACTTGTCCATTCAACGGATCCCTGATTGTTCCTTTGGATACGTCACAGTCATAGAAACTCAGTTAAGGGGCAACTGAAGCGTATGCAGGTGACATCCTCAGGAATCGATGTTGCTTCCTGTAATGTCGTACGGTAGTTTATTGGCAACAGTCTTGTTTTATGTAATACGCTTACCTGAAAGCTCTTCGAAAGACATTAATAAGCTCGAGATTTATCGTTTGGGGTTTACGCTACTCCAAATTAATATAGAGGGTCACATGATTGCCAGTTTTCTCTTACTTTTAGAAACACTTTCGAGCGACCCAAGCAGTAACCTTCACTGGCCAAAGTAGACGAACAGATAGCTTCAACAGTCCTTTCGACATCGGTTTCTGCTGGTACGAAGCAAGGTGTCGTAAGGGGGCGGTATCTATCCACGAATTCGTTGAACTTGTGGCGAATCGGATAACCAGCTCTTCTGATCCTTATGGTTTCCATCATGCCAGAATATCGTAACTGACGAACGCATAACTCACGATCGAAAAGGCCTGGACGCTTCAGTTCATTAGGTTTGATGCAACGGACAAAAAATGGTTGACATGACTGCAGTGTTCTCATGAGGCTGTCAAGCGACTTTTTGAATTGTAGTCCCAACGATGGTGAGCGTTTTCGTGATTCCAGTGACTACAAAGTAAAATATGGTGTTATCGCACGCTACACTGTATTGCATTGGAAAGTTGTAAATGAGAGCATCACATCGCACCCAGCATATATAGGGAATGGCTCCGATTTAGCTGCATACAGACTGGTAGTACGGATGATTAATACACGCATGATAAATTAAACACGCGCACACAATGTTTTCCAAGCACAGATTTCGTAATTTAATTCGAAGACCGCCGAAGTTTTAGCACAACTTAAATGCGAGTTAGGTCTTTGTAGGATAGGCTTTTTACGATATCTGAAGAATGTTTTCCCTTCTGCAGAACACACTGTGCATGAGGTAGATTGGTACAGACATTCGTGTGACTTTATTGGTTAGAGCCGGGCTGGAGCGATCTGTCTGGTCACGTTACTTTCTCACTCAACATTATGACGGGCTTCCATTATGTAGGATTGGTCTGATGCCTATATCAGTGCCAATGGATTGATTCAATAGTGGAGTGGTTCACATTAAAAAAGAGGGTTCCTGACCGGTTGGATAGGTTGAAATGCTTAGATGTGACCTTCGATGGCATGTACACGGACGTTGGTAACTTGGTCTAGCCAAGTCACCGGCTTGTGTTAAGTTTAGCGAACAGAGGATCTAGCTTGGAGCAGTTTGACGTGTTCCAAAAATGCCATGGCTAAGGTCGGGTTTATACAGTCACGAGGTGCCATAGTACCCGCTAAAAACATAAATACTGAGCTTTTCCGAAGGTTCATTTAAGGACAGATACTTTGTAAGATGATACAGTATAGGCGCAAATTTTTAAGTGTGATCCCCTCAATTTCTATTCATGGTAATTGTGGGACTATCACTGTCATCCAAGCTGATGTCGAAATTCGGGGCTCCTGTGCGATTTTGTGGAGGTGATTTTCCGTCTTTACTTTGATAACATGCCTCAAGATATAAGCCAGCACTTGGGATTGTTAACACTTGTGCTGCGTTTGTTTGCCTGAGTACTGAATTCAAGTTACAAGCGTTTTGACCGGTCTGATTTTGTGTGAAAATCATGAACAGAAAGCCGCTAGCAAAAAAACCCTGTGCGTTGGGCAGGCGAAGACTACTCACTGTACTTTTTCATTTTTGACCCCATGGCTTGCCTAGGAGCCACCCAATGTGATGAGAAATAAAGATGAATTAGGAAGTCAGCGCATTTGATTGCTGTACTTGACGCTATTTTCAGACACTGAGCAGAGATAAATGATTACTTCTTGTCGCTTGGGTCGATACCGCTATGTCAGGAATTCTCCATTAACAGGTCGACCTTTGGCAAGCTTGAGTAGATGGTGCAGTTTTCGGAGTTTTTCCCTGTTTCATCCCAAAGGATATGGAGGGACACTTCAAACGACCACAACAAAAGATTTGAACGTACCGTGGCAAGTGAGTCTTTGAAAAGTCGTTGAAGGAACGGGCTCTTAGACAGTTGAATCATATTAGCCAAATCTGCGCTAAATGTGTCCCTGCTCTTCTCCAAGAAACCATCAACATCATAGTAGACAACACCAGCAAAGTGTTGTATACCGAAGCGCTAAAGTGATAAAAGAAACAGGGACATTTAACCGGTCAGTGGTTAGACAATAATGGTGACTGATCAGGTTGTAGAATATACCATTCAGGAGAACAGTATACCACCTAAGGATTGTAAACAGTTCCACCACCATGGAGACCCAAGCTGAATTTACCTCACAGTGAGTTACTTGGTCTTTCAGTGCTTTATAAGTTATGTAAAAGAGAGAGAGACGCTGTACGCTAACCGAGAAGTTTTGTCGGTAGCCGGTTATAAGCCCAACAGCTTGCCCTTGTCCTCAATTCGCTGATGGTCAAACCACGCCCAACAGCGTATGGGAAACAATGTACAAAGGCGAAATCTTCCAGCCTTCACTCACTGGATGATAGAGGGAGCTACGTACAGAGCCACGTACGTAAGGCGAATTCGGTCACGATGTGTACCGTTCCGAAACAGTAGCATTAAAAATGTCCGTCATTTAGTAGTAGAACTCAAGGAAGAAAAGTATATCGGCTATCCTTACCCGGTCAACGTGAACTGACTGAGAATAGGTACAGAACGCAGCAATGTATTCGAGCAAACTGAACTGTTTCTGAAAGCACGTGAAAAGCGAAAATCAACTGCATATTTATCCTTTTCGAACTCCTTAAACTAACTTATAAAGCCTGGGCTCCGAAACAGTCACTAAAATATATAATAGGTTTGTTTGTGTAGAGCACTGAGAAGAAAAAGCATTAGAATATTTTTTGGTAACGCTAACGTAACCTGCATATGCGAAGAAATTCAGTCTTCCGGATCTCGGCAAAATATGTTGAGTAAAATGTTTCCAACTAGACCTTCTTCTATAGTGGTCATCCTGTCCTGAGTAGGCCTATCTCGATAGAAAAGTGAGCAAACTGAATGCGAATCGATCAGCTTTACGGGTCTTGTACACTTGGGGTCGTTTCGAGACTCCTTCTCCCACTCCGTTGTGCCGGTAAAAAACAGAGTACTTGGACTATACATAAGTTTCTGGAAACAATTCAGTTGTATGGCTCCCTAAAATTAGTCTTTCTGTGATCGAACTTCAAGCAACACGAGCAGCTTTCAATATAGTCGATGTGGTAAGGTCATGTGGAATGCTGAAGACAATATGCATATAAATATGTTTTAACAGCAGTCGTTCACCAAGAAAGTTCCACGGGAAATAGCTTTCTGGTTGAGATTTTGTAATGTAAGTTGACGGGGTAATTGTTGTTATGTTCGAGTATTGTCCCCATAACTGCTTCTTGGTACACTGTAAGCCCCTGGCTAGTCTAAGTCTGGTGAAATAGTTATATGTTGTTAGTTTACATCCTTTATGGAGAAGTCCAGTAGTCGATTTCGGCACATATTCTGTCAGAGAAAGGCCGGTCGTTCTTCCTTTTCCTAGGCATCGATATAAGAAGGTAGTCTTTTCAAAGCAGGACAAATTCGGAAAACGTCCCACACGCATAAAATTGGTTGCTTCATTCAGATTTCCTCTGCACAAGAGTACACACACGCCGCTGAATTTGTCCAGTATCCTACACCTCCACAATTGCTGATGGTATATGCCACATACCTTAGTCTGTTAAATCTAAAGCCCCTGTTGTCTCCAAACAACTATTTTAAGTGCTAGGTGTCTCAAATCAGCCTATGCGCACAGGGAGGGGACGCGCTCAGATCAGACAAGAGCAGCGGTCGTCCTTAATTTCACAAGTTTGCGGATAATGACGACGGTGCATGCCAAGCGAACTGCTATGCAGGTTGATCAACGATCTCAACTTTTTCATTTGGGCAAGACGACGGTTAAACGAGACTGGGGCAAGAGCCGGCCCGTAGGCGAACAGGCTGCAAACCAGAGCTAGCAAAAACAACAACTCCCCCTTTACCCATACTGACCCTTCATCCGTAACCCATTTGGGACTTCCGAGACATGTAAAAACTGAATTTGCACCAGGTCACGAAAGCTCAAGTGCCCAAATGTCTCGGAAAAAAGGTACCCTCAGTCGAAGCATCGTGCACTTGGAAACAGTTCAGGAGTTTCAGTCTTAACCTCTGAATTCTGACCTGTGGTAAAAAATGGCAAAAGGTGGAAGACCTCACCACCAATAGATCCCTGTTCCACTTATTTTTTTACCGATGGAACTCGTGCGAGCATACTAAGAAGGACTAATCTGAATTTCGTCAAGTTTGTTTATCAAATTCATGTCACAGGCATTGAATGTGAAATCAGTTAAGACGACCATCATGTGAAGGCTTTCTGGCCAGTCTGCTGAGTGTCAGTTCACTGGTCAAATCGGCCCACCGGCCAACGCTATTCCAACGACAAGTTCAAATTAGCTCGATTAAGGCAGTGTGATCTGGTGACCAGAAAGACAGGGCACTGGATGTGTAATGCAGTTAAGAGCTGATACCACTTCAATGTGGATATAGTTTTAGTCTGAGTGCGAATGCCCCGTTTTCAGTCAAGTTATGTTGTGAGGAGCTACATAATGAAGCGAATTCGTTCGCAGTTTGCAACGCCTTGAAATACCCGCATTAAGGCACGAATTCTTAGGACGATTTAATTCCACTTTATCTGCGAACCCTAAAGTATTCATCATTGGTTAAAGGTGCGATAATGAACATTCGTGTCCCACCATAACTCAATTCATGCTCGACTTACCTGTTCGGCTGTTGACTGTGTACGGACATACTGAGGATGATTGGCTTGAAGTTCATTCATTTTATGTAGTAAACTCCGGTCGGAACCTTGGGGGAACTGGCATTCCTCGTCTATCAGAGCTAGTAAGTTCATTGGTCTGGCGCCAATCAGATTCAATGTGCTCTGATTATCAACAAAATCAATATGAGTCCATTCAATCCCCTCGGCAATGTACTCTTCCTGCTCGAGTTTGAAAATGTGTCGGACGAAGAACTGTTGCAGATTTTCATTGGCGAAGTTGATACACAATTGTTCGAAGCTATATTAGGTACACAATGTGGGATGAACCTAGATGGTGAGTCTATGAATTAATGCTGATGAAAATAAGGATGGCTTGTTCTTCCGGCGTGGGAAACTGAAGAAGGTGGAAACATTATGCGGTTATCCCACAAGAAGAGAAGACCTTATGGAGTAATGAGTTTTTGGTCTCTGTGTACTAGCCACATTTTGGAACAGACTAAATTAAATTGCAACAGAGGAGGACCACTGGGTTGCTCCCCCTAGAGGAGTGGCCTTTCTTCGGAGAACATATTTTACTTTTGGCAAATGCAAAGTCTGCCAAAATCTTAAAGGTTAGAAAAAATCGAAAGATTAAAAGACTAATACAAGTACAGCGCTTGTCCCCATGAGGCGACTGCGCCTAGCCAATATAAGCTTCTTTGATATCAGTCAGAAGAACAACTACAAACTACCTCTGATCAGGAAACTCGTACTAAAGTCATATGTTCGCCCAATGACAAGCCTTATAAACTGCCGAGGTCACAAACACTACTCAGCCTAGTTAGGCCTGGTCGTGAAGAGATGGGCTGAAACAAGACCAGCTTTATGCATAAAAACTGATAGGGATCAGTGTCGATGCAGCACATGAGTAAGGAAAATAAGAAACTGTCTAGAAAGTAATTGGGAAATCCAATCACCCTAGGATTTTGGCGTATGTTGCTGTCCTAGTACGAGGCTACAGCGCTAGATTTATGATAACGGCTGCTAAGCTCCACTGTTAAAAAGAAGTACACTGTGCCCTGATTAGGCCATTCTCCCCAAAGGAAACCATCTCCAAACGGTTCCACGAGATTTTATATGGAAGTAAAGATTTTGGAGATGTTATCCTTCATTCGTAAAAAGGACCGCCCTTGGAATCCCGCAAGGCCCAAATTGTTACTATGACATCAGTCAGGATGTAAAATCGTGGAAGTGGGCTTTCGTATATTCTGCTGCCAAATACATGCTTGACTTGCAGCGGAAACAAGTTGGTCATTTAAAGACCCAAAAGCATTAGTCATGTCTATATTTAACATAGATACTGCATTAGAAAGGGTAGAAAATGCTTAATACATGAGCCACTAAATGCAATACGTACCTGGATGGTGTTCACCGCCGCATACAAGGCCCCAGAAGAGGCTGTTGTGTCGAAATTTTGCAGTCGCATTCACGTGTAGGTTTGTAAACAAACATAAACGCTTAAAGAGGACTCGGAAAGTAGACGGAATCTTGAGCACTGTCGATTTATGTGGACTAAAATCCGCCCGTTCACATTAGGAATATAGATTTGGCGTTGTTTGTCCATAAGCCTGATTCGGAAGAAGTTTCGCTGAAACCACCTATATGCTTATAGTAGTGTATATATGAAATGATAGTAGTTCAATTCAAAGTGTAGTCTCATAGTCCGTTATGACAATATTGAATCAAAAGTTACGGTAGGGATTAATCATGTGTGGTTGTGATACTTGCATAGTGTCATATCTAGTCTCGTTTGAACGGGTTTCACTCCATCCGGCGTGATTTTTCCGGTCATTCCAAAGTAAAAGCGGATCCGGATTTTGCTTATGTTAGAGCCGATCCGGAGTAAACCTACATGACCATTCATGGATTTGAACCCCACACTTGGTATGTGCGACCACAATTTCGTCACTACTCTGCTAGTGCACAATGGACGAGCTAATCGTTCACTCCTGGGTTCAAGGAATTTGGGACAGGTAATGAATCAGTTGTTATCCATGGAAAAACATCTTGAATCTACCAAACGAAGAACACTACCTATTTTTATTGAATTTCTCAAAACCAAATATATCCAATATTCCTATGGAATTACGACCAGAGCCCGCAGAGGAGGGATTCTTAGCGTCCGAATATCTATTCCAGCAATGCGCGGACTCAAAGTTCGACCATTTCATCCAAGGGGAATGTTTTGTCTGATCCGGAGTTGTTGTTGGTGAATTGTCGAAAACCATACCAGGACTGCCTGGCACTGGAGTGGGTCTGGGTGCTTTTGACGCCGATGCTCTTGATGGAGGTTTGTAAATAGCCGAATTGATTTTCCCCACTATCCAGACAAAGAGCTGACAATAGATTGCCTTAACCAGAGCGTCGCGCACAGTCACAGCTGACGAAACAGAGAGTGGGGCTGTAACACATTCACTACTTGTGAATAGGCGCTTCGTTGTCATTGAAGATTTCATGTCCTCTATTGGAACCTATGGAAGAGAGGTCAAAGGGAAATAACTGAAGAATCAGCAGAAACCCGTGAAACTCAGACGACACGATGACGACTTGATGACAATTTTACATCTAGAATGTCTCAAGTACCTGAAATGTCTGATATCTTCAACATCATATAACTGAGACTAACGCAGCACAACTTGGTGTTCCCTTCCGTAGCGCACATCTGCTCAGTATAAAAGTTGGGAGAAAGATGGCCAGTCCAGAGCTCACCAGTGTTACTCTACTCTCATTGTTGTTAATGTTCTGCGAGCTGTGTACACCACCGTCCTGTAGTACAACAGGAGAAACTAAACACGTGACCAATGCAAATGCATTAATCGATAAGAACGATGAAATCATTCCCGTCAAATCGCTCAGTTTCATTAGTCGAGTCCCACCTAAGTCCTCCTCGTCCATCCTAAACAAAACGCACTGGAAACAGCAGAGACGATTGCCCTCAGGCATGCAGAAGTATGAAACTTACGCTGGTCAACCAACTCCCCCTCCATAATTGAGGCTCGGAGACTCAGCTGAGTGCACTACTTCTCGGTTCGTAGCCCGCTTAACTTTATTTTCTATATTTGCATATTCTTTTAAACATAGGGAAACCGTATGTCGCACTATGCATACACTTCGGTGGAACTTGTCAGCCATATCAAAATAACTGGTAGGGTGTCACTGTATCTTTAACGCTAAAAACTTACGTCTAGTAACCTGGCTGCCATCTGAAGGTGACGTGATGATCCCGCACTAACTGAGCTGGTATCAACTCCGTTGTCTTGGGCACCCTTGAAGCTTATGTTTCCCAGATGGAGTATTGCCGCCAATAGAGACCAAATATTATCTATTTCATCTTGTGTGAACATCAAGACTCGCATTGCGGAGGTTACGTTCACATAATCGGTAGAATCTTGTCTGCTTTCAGCCACGGTCTCTCCCTGAGGGTAAAGATTTACGGGTAATACAGGTTAAAGCTTTGTCACATGTGTTCATGAGGTTTCCAAACCAAAATTGTTACATGCCGCTTCAAGTGCTGTCGTGTTCTAGCCAAAACTTCATCCAAACAAACGACTTGAGGCCCGAACTATTCGATAGCATCAGAATCCAACGTTAGCTGCTAAAGTCACCTGGTATACTTTTGCCATCTCTCAAGAAATGGAAATACAGGTGAATACGTCATCTAGAAACCTACTTCAAGTAGGTAATATATGGTCCAAAAAGTCTCATTGCAGCCTCAGCGATTGTTTTATGCGCTATTTGTCAGCGTTCAGTATAGTTAGTTCAAGGATGGTTATCAAGATGTCCCGAGATAAGTCTCACTTTTTCAAGTGGGGATTCAGACCACAGAAGACAGAGGAAGCATATGACGGTAGTGGTCTTCCATTACAAGCACATCCAAAAACCATAGTGCTCTTCCTGTGTTTAACCAGTTTAACCATATCCCTGGGTTTCCACCAACGGGTCTTCAGAAACGGAAAAACGTATGATCAGTAGTTTGTCCTGATCTGTCTTTCAGTCAGGCGTATGAAACCATGATGATAAAGCAAAGTTTGTACTGGCTGTATGTGATAGCGTGACTTGTGGAATTTCCACGCCTATCACTCTTGTGGACAATCCTTCTCTTCTCCTGGCGCAACTATTCTGGTGAGTTCATACTGAAAAGGGAAGCACCAGACCCGAGTCTTGTACTTAACAGACCTCTTCAGCAGTGCACATCCTTGGTCCTGACGGGGTTTGAACTCTGGGCATCTGAGGCAAGCGTGGTACATCTACTTCATCAGAACACCCTGGACACGCCTGAAATACCACTATCGAACAGGCTCACATACTTATGCTTGATCGACTTGACTGGTTTGCCTAGCATCTTAAACGACGAATTAGGTTTTGAGGAGAGACTCATTTGAATCCAGCCGAGTCTCTAGTTTACGGGGTTCTTCAACTAAATGTGCTGCATGAAGTCCGTCTCCTACTTCGGCTGGAACGATATTCGAGATATCGCAATATACTTTCTTGAAGGAACATTGGTCACAAGGTTGCTGCAGTGTTATGAGTAATGCGTTACGTCTAGACAATTTACTGCGATATCTCGACTGTTGTACCAACCGAAACATGAGGCGGCCTTGTGCAATACGTTCAGTGTAGAAACTTCATAAACGAGAGATTCAGCTGGATTCAGTTGAGTCTGCCGCCAAAACCAACTTAGCAAGCAAACGAGAGTATGTGGTGAAAATGGACCGTCCTTGTTATAAGGTGAATTACGACTGGTACCATGATCTCTGTTCGGCTTAAGCCTAATTAGGTTTCATCATGAAAGTTCACCTTCTGAGGACATTTTCGGTAGTGTTAGTTGATTGATTGGACCGCAACTAGCTTCTACGATGTGAGCTCAGTCTGTCTTCGTTGCTTATTGCAAGGCTGATAAGTCAAGTGTTCTGTCTACCCAAAAATCTTTGGTGCAGCAAACTGATTTAATGATTCCTGTTTGTTGTTTACTGAGCTTTAGTTTGTTTGTAGGAATTGCTGAGGAAGCAGGACACCTGCTGACCCTCAGGGGTGGTTTTATGAAACATCCATTACTGCGATAATCGTTTCGCTCCTATATCATACTCTTCGCATTAGAAAAGACACGAGTCAAAACTGATCATTTCTCGGTATATGGTTCGCATTACCATGAGCGACCAATCATAAGCTTTGGTTTTCTGACCCTCTCATTACTTCTGGTTCATGTTAAACCCGTTTGAGGTAATTCGGTTTTCCCACAAAACTATTGTTACGGCAGTACATATTTCACAACAAATCTTATAGCCCAAGGCGAAATACTTACTTGCGTTAAATAGGTGAAATCTCTCGCTTGACTCAGCCCAAGGCTTTGCTTCATTGTTGCAGGCATACCGGCCAACATGCAGTAGAAGGCGTGGTAATTTCGCTCACCTGGTGCTTGAGTCACAATTCGAGACTTTTCTAGCAAGTATTGCTCAATGCGTGCACTGACAATGTTGCCCCGTTCTCGACTGAAATGTATTTCAATATATTTACCGAACCGTGAAGAATTGTCATTGCGGATAGTTTTGGCGTTCCCAAAAGCTGTGACGAGGAAGCAAAGGGTGTTTGCGAGCGTTATCCAATGCTCCACAAATGTGTGGTTGTTGCGAACTTCTCGTCCAATCAGAAAAAAGGTAATACTGAATTGTGACAAACTGTAGGTCCGCAAAGTATCTACCAAGTGATGCATATCCGCAAACATGGTTCTCTGTATAGTGTTGTTAGTTAGTTAGTTAGTTATCACCTTCGGATTTCCTATAATACCTAACGTATGAACATTCATAAGAGTGTCCTTGCCTGCGACACTGTGAACACAAAACTCACCTTCCATGATCGGCGTTGAATCAAGTATTTGTTGTTCAATCCATGAGTGCTGTCCACTTACCGCGGCCAAAAATTGTAACAGAAGCTTTGTGCTTTCTGTTTTACCGGCCCCACTTTCTCCGCTGCAAATCGGAGAAATCAAAGCAATCATAGGTGGGCTCGGTTCAGTAGGGTCAAATCTGAATGGTAGCTCAACAAAAAGCGATAATCTTTCTCAATGCAAATTTGGTCCTATTGGTTGGGTTCCTCCGAAAATGTCCGAAATGACAAATGCCGTTAAAGTTAGGTTTTAAGCAACTGAATGAAAACTATGACTAAACCACTAGTTCTACTATTTACCAAATAGCTATTTTCTTGGCGTATCAGTACCTGAGTAAACCTACTACAGCGTAGCCATGGTGCCTTGCCCACTTGCCGACGGGCTTTCATGTTTGATCCCCACTCAGCCCAATCAGGTTCACGCAGCAGCAAGCCGCGTATGAGTTCTAAGGCTTAACTGAAAGCAGGTGGCCAGTAAACGTCAAATTAGTCGATGGGTTTAAAGGAAACTGCCGCTGAGCCATCTACTAAGTATGACACCAAAGATGCGCTAATGGGTGGTCCCTGGAAAAATTGATACGGTGATTAAGCCTGGAAGTTACGCTAAACTGAAAGGACCATCAAATGATACCAATGGTAAACATGCAACTGGTGCCAAGCTCCTTGTTGTACCATCACGTTCAGGCTGGCTGATGACTCAAAATGGGCCCGTCTTATTCCCTCGGGTCTAAATTATTCCCCAGATCTATTCAGTTCTGAGCAGAGGTACTATGGTCTGACCGATTCACATGGCAACCAATGATGTCCTGGTCAAGTACCGGTCAATACAGCTTTATGGACGCCATATGTACATTCATAATGAACTTGACGACACGCTCAAATTCTGCATGGGATACTCTCCTCTACTAGTTCCTCTCGCACTGGAGCAAAATGAAATAAACTCGAAATCATCAAGTTGTACCCAATACAAAGAGAGTCGCGCGGCAGTTGAAAATTCACCGGCTGCACATATAAGACTCCTAAACTTGAACTAAGTCTCCCTGAATGTGAATTCTGAGCTACGGTCAGATGTTAAGAAAATTCTGTACGATTTACAGCAGTCGGGAAAAAACTTATGATTTTCTGATTAAAAGGAAATGCCAGTAGAAGAACTAATAGGAAGTAACTAGTATTGTGGTGGAGAAGACAAAGGCTGCCAGAAAACAGTAAAGATGTGGATAGGAACATCTATTGGTCCATCATAAGGATGGCCGAATTAAATGCTCAGTAGGTGTGGTCGCTCTATGCTAGAAGGCACAGTATCTGGTTGTCACTGATATGTAACGGGGCCTACAGAAAACAGACAATGACACCATGTAAGCATGTGATTTATCCTTCCCGATGTGTGCCACCTTACCAAAAGGCGATGTAGTTCTGCAGAGCGGGCAAACTTTAATCGGAAACTTACGGCTGTCGGCCTGCACATGTAACAAGTCAGATTATCAACAGCTAATTGCCTAATAATAAATAATGGTACTAACACAGTACTAATACATTAAGATCCACCAAAAGTAACCCAATACTTCTACCCCGAAAAAGACTCTTACTAGATTGTGTAGGTCCAGTTGTACAACATTGTATTATATATGAGTAAGGGAATTTCGGTCGCTCTCAGATACAGCCAACAAATTTATCAAAGATGCCTTGAACTGTCTCGAGACAAACAACTGTACGAATGTTTGCAAATGCGGACAAAATCACAATATTGCTCACATTCGGTTCACTGTACAAAGATTAATGCTGCGTGGTACGCGTAATTTTTGCCCTTCAACTATTTACACTTATTTACATTGTTTGGCACACCGAGCCGAATACTACTTGTTACCCGGAGGGTAAACAGCCCGCGGATTCCCGCTGATTCCTAATATACTTATGTGATTTATTTTAACTTGCGTCTCCGAAGAACACTGTTACCTAAGCTGATATAGCTGAATGACGACCAAGCGTCTTTACCAAACTCGTAAACATCTAGGAAGTTTTTGGAAAATACTTTGCGGAGGGTAGAATGTCTGATACAATACTAAAATATTGGTGGTGGTTTGTAGACGTTATGCGTACGATGCAGACAGTGCAACACTTGCTCTGACTTGTCAATGCTTATGTTGTCTGGTTAGCCTAGGTTTGTGATTTTATGTGATCATGTGCGCTCTATAGACCATTCAATGCTGTTCGTCTTACCTGATGATGATGCACTGGTCTTTATTGTAACGCCTCATGTGGGCGTAAGCGTTATCACCGATTGCAAACAAGTGTGGTGGGAGTTCCCCAATCTTCCGTTTTCTGTATGCCCGAATCGTGTCCGCCGTATAGATTGGCAGGACTTGGTAGGGGTTTAAAGCCACGAGTATAGATCCAGTGTAGGTCTACAAATCAACGAGAGAGAAATATTTTACCTGTGACGAGGCTAATCTTGCGGCACGCATACTCTAACTAGCATAGCTTTTAAAAAGTTCGATTCAATACTAGATTCAGTACTAGTAATTACTGTTGTACAGTCAAATCGATTACTAATTTACTGTCACTGTGTTGATTTGTCCTCAGCCTTAGAAAGTCTGTCATGGAATCTAAGCGTATGAATGACGCCGCGGACCACATTACGCATGTAAGGAGTTTCAGACGGTGGCTAACCGAGAATGCTCTCTCTATCCATAGAACCATGTCTTATTTGCGAAATACAACTAACCACATTGACAAAAAGCCGGTACAAAAATTTCCAAAAAGCTGTGAAGGAGGGTGAGTGGAATGATCGCACTGGAAAATCTCAACTTCACCTCACCGCGATCTTTTCCTGTAGATGCTCCACCACTAAGCCAGGACGGTTTGTGTCGACTGAAGGGGGAGTGACCATTAGTTTTTAAAGCTAGCTTTGAAGCGCAAGCCTGTAGCTGTTTGGACTGGTTTTTGAACAGTGCTAGTAGGAATGAAATTGGTTAATACCTTATCTACCTCACCCTTTTATGAGCAGCTCTCCATTGCCCTGACAATTATTGCGCCCAATCCTCACCCAGCGGAAGACAAGCTGTGATGTAATTGGGTATCATAATTAATGCATGTCGATGGCTAGCTACCTGCCCATCATATGCATCGGCACATACTGAGTAGACACCCCTGATGACTCTGGGTAAGATTCAAACTCTAGGCATGATACTATGACTAAGTAAGCGGTCTAAACAGTATCCGAATGGGGTGAGTCTGGAACCAGGAGAAGCTGATTTAATGAATGTGACCTTCTTTATGCTTTGTACTATCTGGTTATAGAAAGATGTGCGCTGGTCCAGTTTTCGGTGTCAGTTGTGTTCACACCACTATTACCACTATTGACCCACGGTAGCTCGCCGAACTCCAGGTGTACTATACGGTACTCCTTCTTTGCTATCAAATGCGGTGCATGCAAAGTGAAGCAAACTTGATTGTTCTGTGAATAACAATAGAATAGAGTAGAAAAATGATTGAATATGCCTAAATGCGAAAGATGCGAAGGCACCAGCTGGGTATAAACAGTATTTACTTGAATACTCGATCTCTTTCAGTTTGCAAAAAGGCGTTTTCGATAATGTACTTCAAGTATTATCTTCTTTGGTGAAGGATGATGATCAAGAGGAAGTGAGTAGTTTTTGGCCAACATATAATGTGCATTCATGTGAAATCCTACAACCTTGTAACTGGTCTTTAAACTGGCGCCTACTCTTCAGTATACAGTTTCTGGGAATTAGGTTTAAATTTCTTGAGTAAATATGACTGATCCCCAATACCGAAATTTGATTGATTTCAGAATATCAGTTGCCTCACTCTTGGTTTGAAACAGCTCATCAGAAGTGTTACCCGCAGGCCTAATTCATCCCTAGAATTAAAGTGCTGAGGGTGATTGCATGTTGCCATCAAAGGAGGCTCATTCAGCTCTACCTGAAGCAGAGGGCAGCAGCATTTCGGAATCTGCCTTCAAGTCACTGGGTTTGGTGAAAGACGAGATCACTTCGCGAACTGAGAAGACCAGGGGAGCATATGCTAACCTCCGACATTTGTGGTGCCGACGTGAGATCAGCTTGACTGTCAAGGGTAGAGTGTACAATGCCGCGGCCCGATTTGTTCTACTTTATGAATCAGACACGTAGCAGCTGCTTGCGGAAGACCTTCGAAAGCTCTCTGTGTTTGACCATAGGTGCCCTCGAAGCATTATGTGGGTCTGGTGGGAACTCCAGATGAGTGCCGGTGAGCTGCGCCAGATGGCCTTCGGGAAAGTATATTCTCCTTCAGTTGATCAGCTGGTCAAACTGCACAGGTTACGCTGGTTAGGCCATGCACTTCGCATGCCAGAGGACCGTTTGCCTAGTGGAGACGTCTTCGTCAAACCTTTTGTCGGATGAAGATGACCGAGAGGTTGCCAGTCTATGACTTAGCAACGTACCATTAAAGTCCTTACCAATCAACTCAGTCATGTTGGTAAGTGCTGTCTCCCAGGTTGGGGAGTGCTAGACAAGACAACCCAATGGTTAGTGACCCTTGCAGATATGGCTGTGCCATACAGCCAATGGCGGTCTTGCATCAAAGCACTTGCCTTCACTGCGTAGATCTCAATCCATGTCACACCGGACAAACATAACCTTTCGAGGTCAATGAACTGAATGGGCCACCGCCTCCAACACACAGCCCCCATTCCCTTATTCCCCTTTTCTTGGTGAACTAAGCTGTAGCAGGTGGAAAAACGGCACTTCTATGGACGGTCTGTGAGCTGAAAGACTGAACTGAACTGAACTTCCTAGGTCTTGATGGTAGACACAGTCGATTTTTGAAAGGTGCTCCAACGGATAGACAATAGCTTTAATAAAATGGCCAAACAGGGAATATGAAAACCTTCCTCGTCCAAAGACATGCCAGTAACTAAATGCGGACATAATACACTAGGTTGAAGACAGGTATGTAAGAATAGCAGAAGGCTGCCGCTATATGATTCGCGAAAGCGTCTGTCTGTTCGATCTGCGTATAACGCGAGTGGCGGAAAAGCCCAAAGGTACAAATAATTGCTTGTGTCGCTCGATTTTAGACACTTTTTACTTTCATGAAGAGCAAAACAAGATCAGCAGTCTTCAACAGTACCTCTGAAACGTTTACTTGGACAGTACGCCATCGGTGTGCACAGGGAGAGGCAATGAAAGTTCACGTGAAGGTCTAGACCACTACTTGGCTGCGTGAATGTTGTGCTTAGTATCTCATGTTCTGTCACACTAGACAATGCGTACAATACATAACAGTCTTATGTATACGTCTTGCCTCCTACTTCGAAAAAGTCAAACCACTCATCAAATAAGTCAGGTATAAATGGGGTTTATTCGAGTCAGTGGGCTGGTTTGTTTCCCCACACTCAAACCACAGCACCAATACGCTACCTGCTCAAACCGCCATCGCAGTGCTAGTGGTAAAAATGTCCGTAGGGAGAGGGATGAATGTGAGTCAAATACTAACACAGTCACTGCACGCTGGAGGGAAATATAAGATTTTTCGGTCACCACCTACTTCGTGTGGCTAACTAAGTAGGTACTAAATGGCTAACCTGTCATTTCAAACGGCTGACAGAGTACATTATGTTTAGTGAAGTTGGTAATTCCGAAATCCAAGAAACCACCAGAACAGACTGAGGTAACAATTCGATATTAAGCAGTCTAAGTTCAGTTTAAAGTGAACGCGTGTTCACATAGAACCAGTGATCCAGTTCAGAAAATGTCAAAGCGTCGGGCAAACCAATCACATTGCTCAAGCACGAACACGTCCACCCATTCAGACGTGACAATCCAGGTGCGTCCAGCGTGTGCTGGTGCAATGGTGGTAACACTCTCGACTCAGGAGTCCGGAGTTCCAACACCGGCAAGGCCACAGAAACGCACTGCCGAAGAGCTCTAATAAGAGCGAAACTCGAGTCCAATGTTTCCCCCGTTTTGTTTAGACTCACGAGAATAATCGCTCTAGGACAGGAGGAGGACCGTTCAAACGAGTGGTGTGGTTGTGAATTTTACAAATCTCTCAAACACCTACGATTAATATTATAGTGGCTATACGCCACTAGGTTTACCGAACCCGGCAACCGAATCTGGAATTGATTTCTCATCATTTAACCCATTTAGCAGATTTCTTTAGTTTATTTCACTCACCCCGACTAACGTAATGGAACGTGAGCAGGTGTTTATTCTAAAAAGAGTCTATAGCAGAGGACAGGCTTCATTGGATGAGGCGAGATCGGTTTATCTTAAATGGAATAGTTTGGAAATATATCTTTCTCGCAAACAAATCCGATGGTATACTTTGTAGTATGACTCTGTTACGGTGTTACAGTTCCTGTAGCATTTGAGACAAGATAGCTGTCAGGTCAAAAGTTCAGTGACAGTCATGTTCGTATATTAGAAGTTGAGAACGGACATCCTGTAGTTTAATGAAAAGCTCCTGCTGTATGCAGGTAAATCCTCACACGGGAAACTATTTGAGTTGAGTGATATTCCTGGAGCTGTTCGAATAAATTTTCCTTTAAGTCACCCTGAAAAAGAAATCCAGGTGAAGTGAACAGATTCAGCTGGGTTCCAGGTGAGTCTCCCGCAAAACCAAATTGGTTTTCAAATGAGTGTATTTCGCTAAAATCACGGGATGTTGCTTAAAACAGGCATCAGGCGAACAACTGAAGTTATCAGCTACGGTAACACCGAAGTATCCCGTATCAGGCGGTCAACGAGCAGGATCTGTGTCATATCAGCGGATCATGACAATGTAGCTCTTGGAACTGCAGTTCGCTAAACCCATGCAGTTACTCTGTTGCAAAATCCTTCCTACTGTACACTTCGAAGTTCTGCACCGGTGAGCTGCCTGACTTAGCCTTAAGTGTGGAGTTTCTTCCGCTTCACAGACGGCCATATCAGCAGAGTATTCAACTGTAACAGATCGAGGTCGACCGGTCCTTCTTACGTCACACACGTCCCCAATTAGCATAAACTTCGCAATCAGTCTCCTGAGGTAGCCTCAGCAATGGATTGTACACCACGACATAGACCATGGAAACATCTGACAACAGCATCTGCGTTCTGTCCGCACTCAACATACTAATTAATAGTAAGCACTCCTTGATCCGTTGAGAAACATGCCAGACAAGCCTCTATGATTGAACCATCGAGGTCTGTCTGCCTTTCGTCGATGCGTAGGGAAGGCAATCCAGTAGAGAAGTAACGGCCTGGCGACCCTTCACTGATCCAACTTTCATTGACACCCACGCCGACAGCCTAATATCCAATCAACTGCAAAAAAAGGTCGCCTGACTCGTTCTGCTTGCAACCGCTTACGGCTTCAAGGGGAGCGATCTTTCGTGCCGGTGACAGGAAGAAGACTGACAGTCCAACTTCGCGTCCTCACTGCACATGAAAACCACCGACAGCCATGGATCGTTAGGCTGTCGAACTTGGGTAGGCCTCGCCAACTTTGCATGTCTGTGCACACTCACCGCCGATTCCGCGCTCCGATTGTTGAAGCTCCACTGGTCTGTCTACCCCACATTCTTAAGAGGATCAGATGCACCGTGCGCCTCATTGTATGACTCAGTTGCACCCATGTGCTGCTGCGCCCAAGGAGCAGGGGGGATTAAGTTCACTTGCCTGTCGCACCCACGAAGCCAAGGGGAGAACGACGCTCGTTGTGTTTTCATGAGGTGGTGACAGATGTGCGCGTGAAAGCATCCGTGAGAAAATGCTACGTGCTGATTGGATGACCAGAAAACTGAACGAGATGTTCGAGTTTTGAAGATGCGGTGTTGCCACAGCAGGCAAAATTATGCATAATTGGCTAATAATATTGATAATAATTAGGTTAACTATGGTCCTCGGTTCATCCAGCCACCGACATGGGGTTTCAATTTTCGATGTCATGGCAACTAAAAACAACAATCCAATAAACTGTACAGCACGATTAGCCATCAACATTGCAGAGAATGATAGTTAATTTCTGATAACGTTCCCGCCGCTTGAGTTCATTGATCTGCTGACCATATGATAAGCTACCATCTAGCTTTATGTGGCTAAATAAACACAATACATCCTACTGATTTGTGATTCGATAATTGAATCAATCAAAGTGTTCTTTCTTTTTTCTCTGGTCAACTCTTCATGCTCAGTACCACTGGCGCAAAAGTTCTCCTCCTCAATGTGGCCAGCCGGAGGGGCTCACTCACGTTGATTCTACTGTCATTTAAACCAGTGGTGCCGGTGGGCAATTCAATGAAAATAGTTGTGGTGAATTTTATGGATCCGTGGTAGAGATCAAGCGGATTTGGTTTTCTGTCTGGCATCAACCACTTGATCTTATCCGACTCGTCTTTTTTTATTTTGGCGTAGCTGGTGAGATGGGGCGAGATGGCTCAGTGGTTAGAGCGCGAATTTATTGACCGGAAGGACCGTGGTTCGAACCAGACCTTTGCATCTCGGCTTCTCCTGTCTAGGCTTGGGGAACCTGGCAGTATCCCAGCCCTCGTGCTTCCTTCTGGTGGCATGGCAGTTAAGCACCAAAAAGGTGCTGCAGCTGAACGATTTTTTTCGTCCAACTTGCCTTGTGCTTTGGTATCCCAACCAAATCCAAAGCTTTGTTACGACAAATATACTCATTTGCAAATCTACTTTGGTTTTCACTTGAGACTCGAGTGAATCTCTCGTTTATGATGTTCTTCAACTGAATGTGCTGCACAAAGGCCGCCTCATGTTTCAGTTGGTACGATATTCGAGATATCGCAGTATATTTTCATGAAGGAAACTACTCACCAGGTTGCTGAAAACTCTTTGACAGCCCACGACAGGTTTCGCCCTTCTTGGGGCTCATCAGCTTTGTTATTAATATAGGTGGGCCACCTCACTCAGTCTGAATAGGTGACAACGACTAATCCCAGTTTACTTCCACATGCGAACCAGTTATTTACCTCGTTATTAGCTAGTGCAAATCCCACCATCAGTTATGAAACTAGTTGTTTATCTCGGCTTGTTTTGCTCAAGGCATTCTGTTTTATCAGACGTAATTCGGGGACAGGATAGGGCAATTCATCGTATGAAGTTGTCCCTCCAGTTGTCAATGATTATTTCGATATGGATTTTACTTGTAGTACATGCACAGTGCACAGTCAAAGCCCTCAATATTCATCTGCTGTTATTCACAACTCCCTCAAAATATTTTTATCATTGGCTACCTTGTCTCAAAATATGAACTGTGTAATGTACGTGACACCTACCGGTGTATGCGTCCGGAAAGAAACGTAGGACGATGTACACTAGTAAGAAAGTATACGCTGTCGAACATTTTTGACGAATATGTAAACCTCTAACCCGTGTTGCATTCTCATAACAGCTTCATGGATTACGTCCCCTACCAAATCACCCGACTGCCAAGGCAACTAAAACAAGCATGATTGTTCTAACAGGTATCATGAGGTATAATTCTAATTTGCACTGCATCCAGCTTATAAGCAAAACAGGAAGATGAAGTTAATGCCATAGCCGTCAAAGTTCTTGATCCCAATAAGCGATACTAAGTGGATCGGATAAATAGAAACACTGACTGGGTACACCACTCAACCTGGCCGACGAGCCTGGAGTCATCCTAGTGGACTACTTTGTGCAGATGTTACACTTATACGCAGTTGAAATATCCTCTCTAACAGACTGATGTTCAGCTTTTGGGGTTAACTGGTATGGAAACAAACGATATGACAAACTAACGACGAGTGGGAGCCAGTAAGTTCGATGTGATGTTCGTTTATAAAAATCAAGACATGGCGAAAATATAATTGTTCCGCGAACCTCAATGAACAGATGTTTACGGAAGACTGCCTGAGGATTGGAGACCTGGAAACTCGACGGTTCACGACAGTACATATTTTATTGGGCAACTCAAGGTCTGCCATCTTATTTCGGAAGCTGAGGTAGCTACTCTTTCTATACATGCAATTTTGGTTCGTATTGATGTGATGAGAGCTGAAGAACCCGACGATCACGCCGATACTGCCAGTGTCTACTTTTTGCCTCATATAATGCTGGGTTAGTTTAGGAAAGCCGGACGGAAAGTTACATTCAGTTGGCTCGATGGGGAGGTGCATAGTAGCCTAAGTTGCGACAATGGGTCAATGCATGCCTGACATCTTGGTTCGCACCACTAACCATTCTTAAAAATACGTAGTGCCGTGATAGGATGACGGTAAATCTTCATACGCATGACCATAATAAGCTTCAGAAATTCAATATTTAGTAATGTGATGGAATTTGGGTAGCTCAGGTGAATTCATTGGTAATTGATCAAGTGAGTGTTCGCCAAGGTTGGCAGTTGACTTGAGACGTTTCGTCACCATTCGAAGAGACATCTTCAACGCATTGAAGATGTCAGTTGTCAAGCTTGGCGAACAGATCAACAGTCACCTGATCAATTAGCAATTCCATATTATATTAACCCGCTCTCTCCGTTTTGTTTCTGTTCGTTTCATAAACCCACGTTCCACCTTACTCCCACATTATTGGGTGCCACAGGCAGCGGCGACCCACACCACCTCACTGTTCTTGGCTATCCCGCTGAGCTAAGCTGAAGAGAGTCAGGTGGCAACTCAAATCCCTGCAGGAACGTTCAGCCAAAATCCATATCCATATTGACTGGTGTATCTTCTTGAGCAAATGATGCACGTGAGGTCATTACGTACAAGGAAATTTCCTACTGACAATATCTAACAAGAACGGAACTCATGTCCAGCCAGACTCTTCGGTGTGGACAAACAGAGGAACGAAAACCGTAGAACCACCGCCACTCTTAAGCAAAGGTTTTGTCTATTTCACTTCCGGGTTCCAGTGTGCAAATTACCCCAGCAGTATGGCGCTAATTCCGTCCTGCTTTGCTGCGCTGACCGTATGTATTCAGAATACTACTATTCTGAAGATGTATGGACCTCGATCATAACAGCTGAGGTTGAGGTTCCAACTTAATCGTTTGTTGCTCCTAGCCAGTGTACACTTTTGCTCCACAGAAGTAGGGGAGCCATCTGTAAATACTGATTATCTAGTTTATAAGTTGTTTCAAAGCTGGTGGTGTGTATTCGGGATGGTTGAAGGAAAACTATTCTCTCCAGCTGCTTAAATTATCTTGAACCTGATAGTGTCACTGATAAGGAAGATACTTGTGAAATAAACCAGATAATTTGACGCTCTTACCACGCTGATCCTTCTTGTTGTTCTGCGTACAGGTGAATTCGGCTGTTCTATTTGAACTAATATTGGATGCACAAGTTAGGTAAAGAGAAATTTTTAGTTGAATATCGTTTTATTAATCTTGCACGCCTTTGTTAGGATTTGTGCACGACTAACACAAAACGTTAGTTAATTCCATGCATAGATTGACATTTTTCAAGTAAGTTCTAACAGGTGGACAAGGAGAAGTCATTTTAAAAGGAATTGTCAGTTATGCTTGGAAAGAAATCAGCATTAGCCTGTTTGAAAGCAACCTAAAACTCACGTAAATTTTGTTTTGTTTGTATCGAATATGCAAATTTCTTAGTATACCACCCTCGTTCAGTTCACCTAGGGCGATCATGTCGTCAACTCCATCCACGGACGACGGATGCATTGGCTTTAGTTCTGTTTGTTTGGAGACCTTCACTACCTTCAAAGATAAAAACAGACGGGATCTTTGAAAAGCGGTCAAAAACAGGGGGCACAAAAAAACCTTAATCAGTTATTTCCTTGGTTATCGCCACAATGTTTCCTGTGAACTGTACTCGCTAAAACGTAACTAGGCAGGTTACCGAGCTGCTGCTGATCCATTGCTTTCAAGGCCTCAATAGTAAGTAACTAGAACCTGACCACATCACGTGCTAATAGTCCGGCTTTTACCCTACACATCTTTTTCTACCGTAATCTGAAAGAGTATTTCTGGAGCCTTCCCACTAAGGCAGGTTACCCCGATCGGATGGAAGATACAATCCATTCGACTTCTTTCAACCCGCGAGCCCTTAACTTTGGTCATCTCCAATAAACCGTAATTTTCTGTTAGGCTGTCGCCACAGCTTTCGCTCCCATTTAGCTTTTTTCAGGGGGTTTATTCAAGCTGATCGCAGTTTCAGTATGACTATGCTTGTAGTGTTTACGTGGTCGCGGCCCAGACAATTGTCAAGCAAGCTTTCGAATACCCCCGAAAATCTGAGGTATCCTCACAACATTATCTTGCCATCGCATGATAACCTGTCTTATGCTAGTGATTTATTGAGAAATGCGATTGCGTTTGATTGACTCAATTTGCCTCGTTAATTCGTAAATGGATCATAACAGTCAGTAGCATTTGCCAATGAAAGCCCAAATGAAGACCGATGATGCAGAAAAGTGAAGACCAGCTCAAGGATAACCAAATGGAGAAACCCATAGGTTGACTAGTTAAAAGCTTTCTTTGGACCATGTGGTCAGAATAAGATTTAAGTGTTCGGGGTCAGTCAAACTTAGTAAGCACTATTGTGTCTAAGGGAATATTAACATCCATGTCATATTTTCAGCTATCATAATACAACGAGGTAAACGACCATTGTTCTAACTAGACATTATGCATAAAAATCTGAAGTTTGGTTATCTTGTTTATCACGGGTTTTATGCTGTTCTCGGTACATCGTCTGTCCATTTGCGTACATATGGTGCAAGATATGCAAGCTCGCCACTTTCATTCCAGACTTCCTTTTGAATGATTGTATGTGTGATTAATCGGTACCATAGTTTTGCACACTTTCAGGCCACATGATCATAACGGTCACCCCTAACTGCCATGGTCTTACGGAAATAAATTTCCAGTATCCAAGACTTGTGCTGCGGCTAATAACAATTGGCGTTATTCTCAGTTGCTATTCGACTTATGTCCTAGTATCAAGGAGTGATCAACTCATTGTTACCACACATCACTCAAATAGGATGGAGACGGATCACGTTTCGGAGAAGAAAAGACTTACTGTCCCATCATCATCTTCAACCAGAAATCCATCAGATTGTACTTCTTTGACTACGGCGCCAATGGGTACGGCAAATTCCGAGGGTTTCTGCGGTGGAAGCCATACATAGTCCCCCTATTGGAGTAGAATGGGTTGGAACAGCGAAAGGCATTGTAGCACATCAGGCCCGAACAGAATCTGGCGAGGAATTGCACAGTACCCTTCTAGCAGTCCTCACTGTAAATGATCCCCACCCTAACATGGAGATCGCAACCAGTACAAAATACTTCTTTGCAGAATTTCACTAACCCCTATTACATCAGGATTTTAGTGGTTTCTTTCAGATGAGCTGATAGAGAGGAAATACCCTATCTGATAGCTGTCGGTCTAGGTCAGCAGTTGAGCCTCAAATTCCCATGCAACCTGTTTGTTCACCTCAGTCTATATCTGGTTATACCTGCTGACGCATATTGTTCTAACGTTTCTCGGGCTATCCCCTATTGGTTCATACTAATTACCGCGTTAGGTTCAATGATAACGTGCATCTCACCCTGTTTCTTTATCCATGATCTAAAATTTGCATTGTGTAGTATCTAATACCAGCCGATAAATTCCACGGTTCACTATCACCCGACCTTCGACTCCTGATGGCTTCTTACCATGGTTCAGTCCTAATTCACCTGAATTTGCTGCCGATCAGTTCAGTTGTTTATCCGGCAAGCAGTTTTTTCGCCAAAGTTCACGTCGCTATTAGACATATTCCCTTACACAGCAATGCAATGGTAACAAAACATCACATTCACAGAATGATGCTGTCGGGCAACTCAACTGCCCTTAGTTATCATTTACGCCGCGAAATCAAAAGGACTGCGTTGCATATTGGAGATCTGTCGATGCGGTAGTGAAAAAGCGCTTGGAGTTGGATTACCACACTTCCCATACATCCACTACCCTGATCGTTCCCTGTATGGTTTTAAAAATTCAGCTGCATTTTCCCGTACAGCTAAAATCCAAAACTTGTGTTAGACTGATGATGCTTGCAAAAAAGGTACTTCATTAAAAGCTGTACTGTGTAAGTGACTGCTATGTACAAGGGCTGTAGAGGAAGAAGTCATATGTCGCTCACCAGATGAAGAACCAGCATTCTGACCGGGCTAAAAATGAACAAAATGTAAAACTGAAAATAATATTCGGCCATTGATTTATTGCACGTTACTAAATTTATCTGGAACAAATAGAACTCATCAGCCGAACACTACAAAAATAAGCAATTGAGGACACTGCACATTTCATCTTGCTGCGTTCGATGTAACCATAATTTATCGTTTCAGGAGGGCTTGGTGAACAATTGATCTACCAAGCCCTTCTGAAACGATAAGTCCTCAGTCGGTTCCAAACTGTTTCCAATTGCATTCTGCCCTCTGGCTTTCTCTCATGTTTTCCGCCCTCATTTAGTAAACTAACTGCCATTTATATCCCTTGCAAGGTTTTTGAAATATTTTTCGGAGTTTTTCAGGCTCATAAAGTGCAGTAAAACAGGCCAGCGGAGGATGCCAAAGGGGAAGGTAAAATGTCCCTGAGTTTGGGATGTCCTCAATGGTCTGATTGGTATACTGCAAAACTTGTCCAATTAGCTTTAGTTTGCTTGACGTAATAGGGCGCAAAGTCTTAGAAGAGGAAGTCTTTGATTTCTGGAATAACCTAAAGAGACGTTTGCCTTTCCAGGCATTTCGAACACTCAGTATCCGGAATATGTCGTATCCGTACCAAGTGGATATATCAAGTTTGTCGCATAGCCGTGTTCCTTCTTAAAACCTGATATTTCGACAGATATTAGAGGCCCGCCTCCAACAGCCTATCTTGCCCTTCAACATTGAGCGACTTACTAGTGTCGGCGTAAAAATTATACGGGTTTCGTTTATAACAAAAAATCATCTGATTCTGAATGAATATAGTTATTTTTTCCAATAAACTATTGTGCATGTGGGAGCTTCTTGTGCTCCACCACCAAACAGGAGAAAAAGATTTGGGCCTCGCGATTCAATAATTAGTGACCGTAAGATCGGTGTGACATTTTTCACATGTGCACTCCACTGCTTATCACAGAAATGTGCCGGACACGGAAAAACCTTTTTCAAGTGTCTAAGTATGCTTATTTTCTATCACTTTTTGCCAACGTATTTGCACTCTTACAAGCCCCACGTTTACGGTAGATAACTCCCGTTTCACTAGCCATCGAAATGTAGATTTGGCGGATTAGCAATAATCTGTATTAACTAACCACTTGGTGTCGATTTTTCGTAGCAGTAAATTTGTTTCTTTTGACCACAAGATATGAATAAGCGCTCTCCGAGTTTACTACGTTGCTGTACTCTACTAATGTACAATGACAATGTAAACCAAAAAGTCCCGCGTCGATTTTCACTCCTCCTGTTGAAGGAAACTCGGCAAGGAATCTCTTTATCCCTAATCTGTCAACTCACACACGTACAAACACATATGCGGTATTTTGCTCTGAGGAAAGATCTTCCCCGAAAAAGTCCCCGTTGAGAAAGCCTGTCTGAGACATGGAGAACTGGGTTGAAGTGCGACACCGTTGACCCGGCTGTTGGATTCCAAGAGCGGTTGGTGGTAGCACCTGAGAGAGATGAACCCATTTACCCACAAGACCAAGTTTAAGAATAAAAATCTGAAGAATATTAGGAAGTCTGACCCTTGAGCCCACAAAACAATGTTCATTTAAGAGGGGTTAATTGGCCTTCCGAGGTTGTACTTAATGCTGTTCGTCCAGTTCACTAAGCCACTCTACGCTACCTGAGCTACCAACATTTTCCTCTATAGAAAGCCACTCTTTATTCTAACAGGAATTTCAACGGTTCCGCCGAGAAAACAAAAGTATCAAAATAATTCTTAAATACGTGTTTCTTACTACAAGTGAAGCCAATCTTTACTGAAGAGCCGAGAAGCACTGTATAGCCGGTTCATCCTTATCGGGAGCCATCAGGATCGCGCATCCCTCGGGGACTTGCGACCTCCCGGTTTGTAGCTTGAACAATAACGGTTTGACCATGAGTGGCTGATTAGCAGTGTGAGTGACTCGCACTTATACAGGATTTAGTGTCGCTCTTCCTTCAGCCACGGGATCCACATCGCGTAGCCCCATGTGTTGGCTGGCTCATCGAGCCGCGACTTCTCAGATGGAAGATTCACCCGTTCGATGAATTTTATTCTTTCCTCCAGCTATTCATAATTTGTTAGTAGTGTGAGTAACTTTTATTCTTTGTTGGCAGTGTGATCCTCATGCCACTCGTGACCCAACGTTAAGTGTTCAAACAACTAGCCGAGATGTTATGGGTTTGAGACTACGTGAAGTTTCGTGAGACGCGCAATTCTGATGGCTCCTAATAAAGACAAGTGAGCTGTAGAGTGCTTTTCGGCTTTTCTGTGTAGATTGGCTGCACCTTCAGGATGAAATGTCTATTGTATCACTTATAAGCTGCTATCCCTCCTACTTAGTATCATCACTTTTCTCCATTTTATTATTGGTCGCATTACTGTACAAAGTTTGTTTTAGTAAACAGACACACAGGCCTTTGGGTTCGAAAGGACTTAGCACTTTTTCTGAGTGACTGTTGTCGTGAATTTTCTGGCTGAACAATACTCTTTATTGCTACTCTCCAACGCCAGCAAAATTTTATATGTAAACACTGAACCAATCTTTTCACATAAGTGGATTGATATTGCGCTTACGGGAGTGTGAATACCAGGAAAGTAGAACCTTCTCTTCGTGCATGGTGTTTCGACGGAATAGGAACCTTCGGAACTGCCTCTCGTGAACTGTGAGTCAAAATAACCTTGGACTGTTTTCCCTGTGACTTATATCTGACTGAGATTAATAGTTAACTCTGTTGAATAAAGACTCCTTAGGTCCGCGAGGTTGAAGCAGTTCCACTAAGAGATTGGTCAATTTATTGCCAAAGCGGCCCGTAGCAGCTGTCAGAAGTTAATTTTCTGGGCTTTTGACCTAGTAATATTTTTTTCTGTAGGCTGTTTGTCACTAACTTATGGTCTTGCTTTTTTAAATAACTGCTGACTTATAACTACACTGAATACTAGAGAAAGCCTAAGTGGCACAATAATTTGGTGAACAAATACGTGTTATTTTTTGGTTTACGTCCTATTCATCCTGTTATCAGACATTTGGAGTATTAGCTCGGATGATAGGCTGCGTGCTAAACTTAGCGGCAATTAAAAACATTAGCCACAGGTGGGCCGCATCAGAGTGAAGACATACACCATCTCTATGCAGAAAACTACAACGTGACACCAACATCACACAGTCAGCATCTGCAAAACCAACTCGGTATGATAAGGACACTAACAGAGAAACCTGGTTGTAGTAGTAGAGGAAAGTGCAACGAATCCTCTTCCACTGTTGTCGAACTCTCCGTAAAACAATGTGAGCAGAAGACCGAAGCTCGAAGTCTCTGTTACCTTCACATAGTTGTGTTTTTGTAACGTAGGTTGCACCTTAATTCCCTGCAGCTTCTCAGAATTCAAATCTGGTCCTTTTTGGACAAATATTCCTGAGTAATTATTAGCAAACAAATAAACCGTATTACCCGAATCCTTGTATAATTAAGTCTTTATCTTCTCACCACACTGTCCTCTCTCGTCTTGACTTTGGGCCAAAGATTCAAGGCTGAAATACTCCAAATAAGCAACTGAGAAGTATCATTTGTCCTTGCGAACCTTTGTTTACCAGCCATCCTTCTGCGACTTTCCGGCGTCCAAAATTTAACAGATTTCGGTGACCGAGCTTATAGCTGACTTTGATTTCAGCAACCCGTGGAGTCTTTAGCCACTGGGTTTCTTCAAGTTTTGTCGTCTGAATTTAGTGCCTAAGTGAAGCAGTTTTTCTTTTAATCTGTTTTCATATGTTTGCTTGATACTAAGGTTTGGAATTTTCTATGAACATCCAGACAGATCATTAGCCTACTAGTAGCTACTGGTGCTGTGTCTGTGGATTTCAGGGTTATGCTACGCAATCCATCTGTGAGCGCATGAAGTGCTTTCCTGTATACCTAGTTCTATTTTCCACCGGTTGCTTTAAATCCAGATTCTCAGCTTTGTTTGACCGTCTATATCTACAACTTACTCTGCCAAATTTTGCAATAAGTCTAGGAATTCCCTATACCACACGGGATTTTTACTCTTCTCAAGCTAAGAGAGGATTTCGGCGAAACCAGCCTGGTAGTTTAGATGAATTAGAGGTAATGCGTTATAAGTCGCAGTGAACCTCAGTACAAAAACGGTCCGTTGTAAACACCCTAATTAGCTTGTCAAGGGTAGGTTTTCCACCTTTTCACTGCATTGGCTTCAGATTGAGAACGGTTCCACCTGAATTTCTCCTGGTAGTATAACGTCGTTTATGGAGTCAAACGTTGTGTTAATGCCCACAAACGCGGAAAGGAACATCCGTCAGGTTTATCGAGATTTACAAATTGCTTTTCTCATGGTTAACAGGCTTGTGTTGCAGGTTCAGATCCATTTTGAGCTAGGTGAAGCCCACCCCCAGGGACATAAGGCAGGTTTTAGTGTCCTTGCAACCAATCCCTTAGTGATTCAAGTCACCGATTTGGCTGTAGTTCTTTGGAGCCCCACCGTTGTTAAATTTAAGAGGAAGAGTATTCACAACTGCTTCCAACTCCCTGGCATACCCATCCATGAAGTCGTTTGTTTGTCGTCTCGTGCCACACCAGTGGTGGCACGAGAATGAACTTGAACTCATTGAGTAGACACAGGTGCTGTTAGGGTGGCTCAAGTGCTTTGATGGGATTTGCATAGGGACAGTGTCATATCACGCGTCACGCTGCATCACATAGAATTACTTTCTTATCCGTATTTTCGCCTTTTGTTCCATCAGTGTGGGTGTCGTGAGCTTGGAACTACATGATGCATGCACGTTGTGCAAACGAATATCCAACTAATTGTAATAAGGTGGTAGCTTCTTTGGATATGAATGACCTCATTCATCCCTCTATTACGCACACCACAGTCATGTCTCTAGATGTCGTTGTGTTGTTCACAGCTGGCTAAGAAGATATATATGCATATTCTACATGTTCTTCCATCCTATCTAGTCTCTTATCACTGAAGCCTCGTTAGGTGTTCATGCACCACTGATCTTTTGTGCTGCGTCATTAATTTCACTGGCGCAATATTGGGTCGATAGTTCAAAAAACTCCCGAGAAAATCCTTGCAATGAAACCATTGAGATGCCACTTTCTCAGTAGAACTAAGACTCTAAAAGTGGTCAAAAAACGTTTACCTAAAATAAAAATCGGGCATAACTTGTATTTCTATAATCAAAACAAATAGCTGATTTGTTTGTGCCGAAATCCTTTCGCCTTTATTTCAGTGTCAGATATCACATACCTTGACAAAAATATTGCAATGGGATTATAATGTAGTGTTTGATTAATTAATAAGCGTGTATGCTTCAACGGCCAGCGGAAACAAATGATAAACTTAAAATTGTGTAACCCATTTGTGTGATCAATTTAGGAGCTGCTAAGCATTAAAACAATTGAATCAGAAGGCATCCTTCACGTGTGTGAGTTGTTCTCCGAACAGCGGCAGAGGTATCACCAAAGCAAACCCAAGCACCATAGAGAAAGCTCCTCATTGATGCAGCCAGCACCATTTGCGAGACAGGATCACAGAAGGGGTGGTTGAGGTAAGAAATTCCCGGATTTTTGTACTGGTTGGATCCAAGACATCTTTCAATCTATACGTAGAAACACACACCTGGAAGTCTTCGGAGGAGAAAGTCTTCCACAAATTCCACTGTGAGAAAGGGTGGTAGAAATGCGCCAACAACATAAGTGGTGGCCGCCTATCTAATGAGGAATCCCACATGGTATATCCTGTACAGAAGCAAGCGAAGCGCTGAGAGAACCGCAAAGAGCTCACAATAACCTTTGCAGAGTTCCACTACCGGGTTACAAAGACTAGCCACGCAGCATTCATGTGAACAATAAACATGGGAACTGGCCACGTAGATTGGACCGTCACCGTTAACTTATTTCGGAAGCTGGTGTAGTGGAGGTCAGCCCTCACACGGGATTCTACCCTTGCCTTACCGATGGTCCACTCAGGTCACTTTCACGGATCACGGATTCACGGATTCACGGATTGATACACAGGATCGAGGCTTTTGCCCAAGTTTCCCGGGTCGGCTTTGTTCTTGTCGTTCAGCGGCTGTCGTTCACCTGAAAGGCACAAGCGAAAAAAGGGTATAGCACTGCTCTTTAAGTTTCCAGCGCGGGGCAGTATGTTTGTCAGCACGAGGACACGTATAGAAACGTGTCTAATAGTGCTTTGAAGTGGGTTCTAGAAGGAGCGTGAACAACCGTCGGAATAAGGTTATTCCACGCAGCTGCTGCAAGAAATGAGAAAAAATTTTGCCTAATAAAAGTGATCGCTCTGAGCTTGAAAATCTTCTTACCATGTCCCCGCCGTGTGTTTGCTGGCTCAACGGTGAAAAACCTGTTGGCCAAACCTTGTTCAAACAGGGCATAA
>SJOL01001501.1:501023-620566 GCA_004794785.1 Opisthorchis felineus | reverse complement strand
TATACAGGAAAGAACGCCTCTGCGCGTTGGCGGTTTTGTCGATAAATTAAAGGCGATTACAAGTGCATCGGAGCCCGTATCCCACTGCACCCCTAGGGCACGCTCCGTTGGCAATGGGTCCGTAGTTATCTTTCTCACACCAGACGTGAGTTCGGTTGGATCAATTGCTGACAATAACCCGCGATCATTGGAAGACCAGTTCCTCATGCGGAAACCTCCATTTGATAGCAGAGCACTAATCTCGTTAACGAAGCATTTGGCCGTTACAGAGTCCGGCAACGACTTTAAGCAGTCATCAACATATATATTATTGTCTATTGCACTGCAGGTTGAGATGGCATAACCTGAACTAACTTCTTCAACCGTCTTTTGTAGGGCGAACGTCGCACAGAAAGAGGAAGAGGTGGCGCTAAACGGGTGGGATGTTCATTGAAATTCAGTAGGTTCTCCAAAGAACTCATGGTTTTCCCGCCACAGGAATTTTAGAGCACCTCTATCGCAGGAGTCAGCCTTGACCTGCAGGAACATCTCTTCGATGTCCGCTGCCACAGCAACTTGCTCTGAACGTAAGCCGACCATAACGTTCACAAGTTTTGAGGTTAAATCGGGGCCCTGATACAGGTGATCGTTCAGGGACACACCATGACATTTGGCAGCGCAGTCGAATACAACCCGAAGCTTTTCTGGCTTTTTCGGGTTGATGACCGGATTGTGTGGGAGGTACCACTGCTTTGTATTTGATGACAATTTGGGGGCATCTGCCACCCGTTCAATGTATCCTTTCTCCAGGTAAGCGCGAAGCACCTTATCGTACTTTCTGCGCAAAATGTGATCCTTGCACAGTCTAGTTTTCAGATTATCCAGACGTTTTCTAACTATCTGAAAGTTATCGGGTAGGGGAATTGCAATATCCTTCCATGGGGGTGGTAGCCGATAGTGTCCACTCACCCACACCGCACCAGTCTCCGCTATCAATAATGCTCTTTGATCATCTAAGGGGAGACTAGTGTTCGATGCTGAAGTGTCCGCGAATTCTGCAACCCTGGAGCGCGTGTCCACAAACCCTGTCAAGTCAGTGAACGTTGGGTCCCGGCCAGTCATCGATATCTTATCTGGCATCTCAGCCCATTTGTGCTGCAATGGCGAGGGAAGAGAACGCACGATTCTCTCTACAACCGCAAGTGAGTGCAAATCTGAAACGTAACGCATCTGCGTTAGCGCAATTTCACAGCTTCGCACTTTTATGCACAAGTCCAACAGAGACTTGGCCGCTCCAGTGGTCTGTCGTGCCAGTCGGAACAGGCTTTCGAGTAGAGAGCGAGCAACAATATGAGGTTGACCGAAAAGATTGCGTAGGATCTCCCGAGCCCTGGAGTATGCTACTTCCGGCGGGAGCACCACACATTCTTCAATGGCTGCCTTCGCGTCGCCTTGACAGTAGTGGATCAAATACAGGAGCCTCTGACCGGCGTCCTCCACCTTGCTTTCAATATATATCTCAAATTGTCGTGTAAACCTCCAGTAATGACTCGGATTACCATCAAAATATGATAGTTCCACCTTGGGTAGTTCCACAGTGGTTGCCACTGGAGTGGTGGAAGTGGCCGGTTTTGGCCCTGGAGATGACCGTCCGATATCATCAGCATATCCTAGAGGTTTTTCATCTATCTGTGACTTCACTTAATGCGGTGACTAATCAGCTGAGACCACTGGTTCCCAGAATTCATCTGGTGAGTCCTTTGCGGCCTCTAGCTCAATTTTGGCTAACTCGGTTTTACGCTGTGCTTCTAGGCGAGCCCACTGGAGCTCAACCTCCCGCTTAACCCGATATTCCTGGAGCTGAGCAATCCTTAATGCTTTCCTAGCTACATTACTTTTACGAGTAGATGCACAAAGTGACTTACAAGAACCGGGGCGCGAAGCAAACTGCATTGCAAATGTTTCCTCCGCAGCTTCAATAGGTTCCGCGTCCTTTGATCCTGTTTCCTTCATAATGGTTCCAAAGGTTGACATGTTTATTTCAACCAAGACGACGCAATGTCGAGTACTGTAACGAGCAAACGGTATCTTCGAGTGACGCATAATACCAGAACCTCCGGGAAGGCAAAACAAAGTCGGAGCTGGGTTTCTATACGGTACTATTAACATAAGACATCACTTCACAAAATGTACAAACCTCGACAGTAGATACTCGTCAACAACAAATGGTCCACTAGGACTACAAAAGTACAAACCAAAGGAGCAAACAGGCTCCCACGTGAGACAGTCACGCGTGCGTAAGGTCGGCCACAAATGGCTGGATGACCTCAAGGCCAAATGGGTGAAGTGGTAGGGACAAACAAACGTCAGTTCATATAGACGCACTAAACACAAAAGTGGGGCGGGGGTTACAAGTAAGGACAAGAAACGTGGGGAATTTCAAATGTCAAAGTAATGGACGATACAGTGTACTCAAGGGAGGCTGAGCTCCATAGGAAAATGTGCTGTAACGAAGTTCGCGGAACAAAACCATCTCATTTGTTAAATCTGAGGAGTATAAAGCAAACCATCGTCAATGACCGGCTTTCCTGAGTGGGATTACAATTGGAACTTCTGCAGATGTTATTTCACCTTCAAATAACACCGAATAACGCCAAAATATGCTAAAGTGTGACTTCTTGACTTATCCGCCGTAGACCGGTGACAAAATGCGAATCGGTGATGGTTCATGACCTTGACATTTCGCTCACATAAACAAAATGCTATGAGCAATATATCATCGGAAGGTGCAAACGGATTAGACTAACACCCCGTAAAATTCGCAACTTCGACAAACTCTATAGTTTCGGTGAAAATAATTTGGGTGTGCTTCTAGTGAGCGGCCCAAAAGGCAAGCAAAGCCGATATGGATCAACAGTCAACGCGTGATCGAAACCGGGTCGCAAATTGATGCGTAAAACAAATTTATGACCGACCAAAGTTTGATACAATAATAGTATAACAGAAGCGGCAAAAACTATTTGCGTAGCAAGAAAGATGGAAACTACAAATGTCTTTGCTAAACTGAAATAGAGTTCAATTATGCCAAAAGTAAAAAGGGCGGTTCAGTTGGATTGTTAACCCGGAAGGCAGTCATTCAAGATGGGATGCAATTTTACACATATGCAAAGTTGCAACATCCCTATTGTTTCTGTTGCTCACTGGTGATCTGGAGAAGCAGTTTATTTTTGTTGACAGCTGCGTACGACGTGAAGGCAGTTGACAGCCCTGATTCAGTGGCTGTTCGGCGTAACTGTGTTATCCCGTTTGCTCATTTAAAAGCAGACTGGCCAACCTCACATGAACTTGGGTCCCAGCAACTTGAACCTGCTCAACAGCAGGTAACGCGCAGACTCCCAGGGCAACAACAGCCTGATTAGAATATTGCGAGTAGTTCCAGTCCAAATGTTATATAAGTTCCCTTAAAACGCAATCTAGAGCATTGTGTATGAGCAGGAATCCATACGCAGCCAAAGTAGACGAAGCGTTGTCAAGTTTCAGACAGAAGTTCCCGTCCGTTCAAATAGCCGATGCTTGAAATACGAGGAACAAATTTTTCGACAGGCATCTCGCTCAATAATGAAAAAAATGGCCTAATTTTAAAAGCCCTAACTATGACGAGACGATCTGCATTGAAGGGGCTGTACCCTTACATCCTCGCAGAGGGACTGGTCGAAAGCAAGGATAAGTATGCCTGCGGGATAAGTAAGTAAGTTATGGGTCAAGCCACAAAGGAAGCCGCTGGGGCGATTGGCGAGGTATTTTGCAGATATTTCGTCAGTGATCTCGAAACTGTTCCTGGTGGCTTGTGCAAAGAATGCATCAGCCGCTGTGGTGTCTCCGTCCATTTAGCTGCATTCATTCCAATTTCGTTCATTTTCACTCTTAACTCTTGTCTTCGTTTTGCAATTATATTCCTGCTTATCCGCGCTCATCTCAGAGCTGGCTGCTATAGCTGCTCGCAAAGACACTAACCAAGTGAAGAATTTTTAATTTTTCAGGTGCAGTGCATTTACTTCTTCCTCCAGAAACAAAGTTCCTTGTGTCTTTGCAACATCAGGTACTCTTTCGAAGTCTGAATGAAATGATCTGGACGCCGCCTTTCATGTCTTTGGTTTATTGCAGACGCCACAGTCGACCAGAAAAAGCTCTATCTTGCCGTTAAGAGGGCCTCTTCTCCTTACTCGCAGTGCAAAAAATGGGGCTGTCTGAGATAAACAGAGGAATTCACGGAGTGCATGTTTAAATTCCGTTGGCTATCCATTATGGGTAGGCTAGTGCACCTAAATATCTACAGCCTGACTCTCTTGATTCACCAAAGAAACCTTAAGCGTGTGCCACACTTCGGCCGAGGCCTTGAAGAAAAGATATGGTCGATTACCCTCAGCCGGACATAATGGGGTAACTGAAGTCCGCCGGGAGGGCCTTTGGCCGAGGGGTAGAAAATTTGACTCCGATACCGTTTGTTCTGTTCGGCGCGAGCAACGTTAACAAATTCGTTGAAGTATTCGAGGGTGCAACATCACTAAACTGCCGAAAACTGAGCAGTCGGTTCAACACCTTCACGTCAGGTTCTGAAGAATGCAGCCTGGCCAGAAGTTGCCATGTGAATGCTCGCTTACACAAGTTCGCACTTTTGCTCCTTTTGCAAAACTTATGGCCGCTGGAAGTGCCTGACGACCATATAATAATAATATGTCATCCAGGTGCACGTGAAACGCTGGATAGCAGATTGCCGTCGGATGAGCCGATTCTTTGGCAAAAGGGTACAAATTACCACTGGCTTTTTCTCGATGACCGTTGGAGACCTGAAATTTTCGTCATTCATGAAGCTGCCTTTTGCTTTACTCGCGAGTGATCATCGGAAAGACATGGCGGGTCCAACGTTACAGCTTGCCGAGATTCTTCAACCTTGAAACTCTGATATCAGCAGGCTCAACGTGGGTGAGAACGAGGTGATTGTCTGGAGATCATTACTCATCCACATTCAGCTTAATAGGGCGAGATAGAACCCATGTAGTTAACGCTGTACTGGTGTGTCCGTCTCACAAAATCATGAGAAACGGATACCTGATGACGAGGAATACACGCGTTTATTTTCATGAACGAATTCGAGAAAATGTTAGACAAGGTGCTCCTTTTCTCGTATGAGCTTCCACCAGATGCGGTCGGAAATACTTTGGCACAAGTATGGTCCAAAATGGACTGACTATTTGAGGCGTTTGTTCTCAACATCCATTTTGAATCAACGTCCCAAACCATGCTTAAGATCAGCCAGCTTCAAGTGGCTTGGCAACCGATTTTTTATGAATATAAAAATAGAAGAACTGGGGAACCTCCAGCCGAGAACGGAATCAGTGCACCAAGCAGAACACACCCGAAGGCATCTTGGCCCTCCAGGAACTGCAAGAAGGAGGGGGAGCACAAAAAACACGCAACATTTGAGAATCACTGGAACTCCTGCACCACTCACACCAGAGTCCACCCAGAGCAGCAACGCTAGGGCCTCTGCCCTCACAAGTGAGAAAGACCATGGAAAGCTGAATGAATTATATCCTCGCTCGTGCAGGAAATAATACGATTCTTCATGTATACTGCAAGGACTTACCAGCCTTCCAGGCTTTCAAGCTGGAAGTGCTTTCCGCCTTTCAGGTTAGATCCCAAAATTGCATTTGTTCCTTCTCACCCGATTAGATAAGCAAAGGTCATAATCTCCAGCCGTGAGGCAACAATACCACTTCATGGCTGGATCCTTCGGACAAATCGAAGTCCAGTGGTTCTTCTGAGAGCATCCTAGTCAGCTTTGCGGTGGGCAAACACTTTGCTCCCAAAAATGGTAGTGATTCCTTTTACACAAATGTATTTAAAGACATCCCGACTTTTAACTGCATGAATTACAAAAATCCGGACCCACCTATTTCACTACATGGCTTGTTACCTGGCCAACACTGACACTGTTGCACTTCTGGCCCGAATTTTCGTTTGAATTCTTTCGTTGGATCATATTTTTACAGCTGATTAGATGCGTACTACTCCAAACCCCGAGGTATTTCTGCGCCGAGAATTCACCCCTCAGTCGTTATCGACCGAACTTAACGAAAAGGCAAATGTACAGACCTAAGAAAAAACAACGCGGAACAATCCATGCAGATGCTTCACTTTCTGTGGTGGTTGTAATCGTATAGAAAAACTAACCGGCCAACACCACCCGTGCACCGCATTGAGCTAGTTGAACTAGACAAACTCCGCTATAGGTTCCCGGACTACTCGATGGGCTCTTCTGCTCACACTCACGAGACGGATGTGAACTTTGAATGAGGATGATTTATACCGTCATTCATCTACTCTCACCCTTATGGAACACAAGCTGGAATAGATAGGACCCCTAATCCTCTAACCCGTAGACAAATTGCCGCGACATTGTTTTAGTAGGCCAAGGCACAATAGCTGGATTGTCCGGCATTTCGAATATTTTGCTAGTGCTCGTGAATGTCCAATCAAAGGACGCAAACATGTAAGATGATTTCATCACACTAAAAACCTCCTCAAAATGATAGTTTCGTCGAAGCTCAAACTACTTCAAGAATCGTGTTCTAAGCTTTCTGGCATTACCGGCAATATACCGTCGTCAAGTGATGTAATAAGTTATCTGAAGTATTTTCAATCAGCTCTACACGGGTAAATTTTGTATAACTCACATGATGGAAACAGGTTCGCAAAAGAAATCCAGGAACTGCAAATATCGCGCTTCGAAAACCGCCTGAATGATCATGAGTGGCGACTGCAGTTCTTGCCTCAATTAGCATATGGCGACCTATACTTGTGCATACTCAACCTGTCAGAGAATGCACAGAAGCTCGGCAACCAGTCGGGTAAGTGTGCGTGGCCCATAGATACTGAATCTTTATGGCTGAATTTGATTTTAATTTCCTGCTACATGTGGAGACCTCCAGGGATTTTATGAAGTTGAATTGAAGAAACTAGATGAAACTGGACAGCAGTTTATTAAGCTGAGACAAATGTCATGTACTCTACCTTCAGGTGGTGGTCTAGAGGTTTGGTCGTCGAGGTTCATTACAGAAGTGGATGTTAGGTGTGATTATGAGTGGTGAGAGCGTCAAACGTGAGCACAGGGTCCTTTCATGACGTCCTACAATTCATGGAGTATAATGTTACAGCACTAATCCGTCCGACGCAGGTTAGGTTGTCTAGCTCTTGGACGAATTCAGTGTTCCTCATTTTATGCTTGCTCCTGGGTTTTCTGATCGCGCTTGAGCCATGAGTTTCAAACATGAATGAAGTATTTCACTCGAGGTAAGTTGTATGCAAATAGTAGTGGGGTGATAAGTTTAGGGTTAAAAAAAACCAAAGCACAGCAAGGCAGCCGCAGGTGCCTGCTTACATCTTTGCCGGCGTAAGGGCGTTTCCTGTGTAATGACGATTACCAACACACTCACTGGAGTTGCATTTTTAAAGAGATGGAGACGAGTGGAGTGATTCCGAGTGGTTGGATACATGCTGAGGAGAATGTGACAATTTCTGACTTTGAAAAGCAAATTTTTTGTAGGGCGAGCAGACCAATTATATCAGCTGCCACCTCGTATGTACAGTTATTCACCATATCTCATCAGACCATTCGAAAACGAAAAGGTGGCAGTCGTAACCACTGTGCAACAACACAACTGGAGTTGCTGATGATGATGGAAGTCCCCCCGAAGCATAGCGTCGACCATGTACCCCGGATCCTTATCTAGCATTGAGACATCAGCAAATAATTTACATGGAGTTGACCGTATGGTAGATGAGTCGCTTGCGGATACAATCAACAAAAATGGGCCAAGCACCGAACCTTGTGGTATACCACAATGGATGGGTTTGGAATATGTAAAAATCGTCCAGCTTTAGCACTAGCATTTCGGACCTTCCGGTAAGTGAGTTCGCGTCTTGAGCACTGACTTATCTCGAACGTTCCACTCTGATTGTAATTGTTTGTTGGCTTGGGTAGTCTCTGATCAAGTGCAACAATGGTCCATGAACTCCGTAGGTCACCAGTTTTACCAGAAGGATGAGTGCGGATAGGTGGCGTTCACCTCGTTTCCGGCGTTTGGGTCTTTGGTTCATTTGTCATGTTTTGGAATGATCCATCACGATGGATTCCAATGGGTCCAAATTGGGGGTCACTAAGCCAGCATTCGAATACTGTGTGGGCTGAAGGACACTTGAAAAAATAAAAAAGCGAAACCATTAGAACAGTGTATCAGAAATGGGTGATACTTGTCTAGTACAGCTTCCCGGTCAGCTGGACCACAGTTACCATTGCGACTATCACGGCCATCAACAGCGCCCTGGAAAACAACAGACCTATGGCATTAACCGGCTTTTAACTGCTATGCAACCATGGGGGACAAGTCTAGAAAACGCTGGAGAGAAAGAAGCTGAACGTGGGGTGTACCGTAAAATATCTGCGTTCCCCGGGGAAAACAACCCACGCAGTAAAATTCTATTGTAGTATACGAATGTAAGCAACATGTCGAGGTAATGCGCCATCAGCGGGATTGACCTCATTTACGAACCCAAGCCAGAACAAGTCCAAGAAACAACGATGGACAAGTCCACCTGGGAAGCGACTGCGAGCTCACAATTGAGATCGGTTACGTGAAATGTCTTGTATGCGTTCTGACCACGTGCAAGGTGAGCCACGATAATCCCAGCCAAGGGCGCGAAGATACTTTAGCGCTGAACTCAACAGTAACCACTTTAATTTTCCGTTAACACATGACGGCTTGTGTTTGATGAAGCTTTCACCAATAAGTATTCAAATTTTAAAACAGGGCCTTGGTGGACGGTGGTCAGTCATACGTAGTACATAGCCCAACTACCCTAACCTGACCAACCTTATGTGTTGCTCAGTAGAATCCCACTCACTGCCTATTGCTTACTTGCGCATTGTTTTGCTGCGTGAATTATGCAGCTAGTTGAAGGCTATTATACTATGGAGACGTCAGTGATGAAATATTTGAAGATATTTAAGGTATTCACATCCGAGAGGCAGCGCTTCATAACCACACAATAGGACCCTGTCCCGATGGTTTTGGAAACGTGATCGTTTTACATCAGTATTATTCGTTTCTGACATAAGAGACGACGCAATTTAGCGACCTTCGCTCATGGTCTGATGACGCGTGCATTGGATTCATCTGCTACAGCTCGTGCGGCTGCTAAGGTAAGTAAACCTATCGACAAACTCAAGTTCTACATTTAGAATGTTTGAAGACAGCACTTTGACGCGCAAGTTGAAGCAGGAGCATTTCCCGTATTCTGTTAAGAGCAACTCTTGCGAGCATATGATCTGCAGGTAACGGAACTATGACATCCATACAGTTCAGCCAGCTACTACTTCAAATGTCGTTTCGATACCCAGATTCACGGGCGCCTGGAGAACGCACTTCATGACGTCATTGATGAAATTGGAAAAAAGCAAGGAACCCTGCTGTTTACGAAGAGACTTTTTAACGCTCCTCATAAACCCCAGGGCGCATAGAAGTGTGGATATAAAATACACAAATGAAATTCACAATTCATGTCATCCTTCTTTGACCGAGTTAATGTAGAAGAGCCAACGTATCTACGGAGTCGAAGACTCTTTTGATATCAGGGTAAGCTGTTACATTTGGTCGGCAATGTAACTCTCGCTAATGACTTATGGTAGATCCCTGGCTATTCTTCTTCTGCAGGACCGCATTCGTGATTTCTAGCGCCAATTCACCATGAACAGCAATACCAAAACTAGTGACTGATCGTCACCCAAGGAAACATTTGCGAAAATTGAATCCCTCTAAAGCGCGGTTTGCAATCTGCGCATAGTTTAGGAACCGTAGATAAAAAACCCAATCTTCAAACTCCGACCACACGGAGGAACACGGTTAATCGTAGAAACAGCATTTATAACCTCAAGGAAAATCGAATGCGTGATAGTTCAGTCTGGAGTCGATTGGTCGTATGCTGTCAGTGTGAGTGTGCAATGCAGACGCACTGTTGGTGGATATGTATGTGCAAAGATTTGGATCAGCGTTGAAGGAAGTTGGAGCCTTGTTCCAGTGGGCGATGGCTGGTGAAACCATTCTTTTCACCACTAAGCTAGCTGTTTCAGCAAGCCCACTAAAAGATTAAAGCGGTTTAAAAGCCAGGCGGTAATAGTTCATCTACGCGAGATTACTGCGGTAGCCAGGCAAATCCGAAGATGATCCACGGTTCTGTAGGTGTAGTATAACATGACCCGATAAACCCGCTGCGCAAGAAACTGGATCAATCTGCCAACTACTGTTTGTAAAGTAAATCTAACTGACTGGCTCGAAAAGTCAGAAAGGGGTCTTTGGAAGTTGATAGGGCTTTGCAAAGTTGCTAGGATTGTGTGTTTTGATGGTAGTCAAGGAGGGGATGGACAGGTACTGGTTCCAGTTATACCGTTTAGACCATTCTAGTGCATGTGCCAGTTATGTATCAACAGAAGGAGGCAACCCGATCGGTTATCAGAAACAGAATTCGAAAACCAGCTAAGCTCACGGTGATGTCTGCTTGCCTCAACAAGAAAAACAAGCCGCAGAAGTGGTGCATAATTTCAGCATAAGGTGTTGAGTGATCTGCTGAAGATCTCTGAAAATTTCTTATTACTCACATAATTGGTTTACGGCGGACGGGAGGACCTGTAGGTAGAGAATTATGATAATAATGGATAGCAAGCTGCTTCAGGCCATGGAACTACCGATAAGAAATATAAAAATGAAATCGCATGTGGGAGATAAACAAAGCATAAAATTTAAACGGATGTGAGGTGTTTTCGACGTTTGGGAAGATGACCGTTATCAAGGGTCCTGAAAATTTGAGGATCTTAAGAAGTTGGAAAACAGAAAACGTAACTGAATGACAAGGGTGAATAATTCTGAGAAAAATTGAGGAGGAGGTTAGTTTATGTATCAGTGTGGATTTGAAGGGTATAGACGCACCAGGAGACTAAACGATCCTCAAAGTGGTACAGATGAGTTGGAGCATTTGCCGTGATAATGGTGACAATATGGCACAAGAAAGACTGCAACCCGACGACGTGAGAGTTGTTTCAGATCGTCGGAAGAAGTGCGAAAGTCAACAACTCAAACAAATGCAGAAGTAACAACTTCTTCAATAAAACAGCAGTATCCCATTGTGAGGTGGAGTTGGGCCATACATATTGGCCTTTGATGGGGGAACGAAGGGGGCACCTGAGCCCTGGAGGCATGGGCAGTAAGGCTTTTAAGTCGGCAACAGACCAAGATTTCTAGAGAATGTTTGGGAAGATGCGAGCAGTTGGGTGATAGAGGAATCGGGTCGGAATCAGTAAGAAGTGAAAGACTGGCAGATCATTTGGAATACAGAGTTGATGGTCGCGAAAATTCGACCTCAAGACACATGCGTCCGCTTGCCATGAGAAAGTTCGTCCGTCGGAGTTAAGGGCATTCGCATCGCTCAGGATACAGTGTTCATCAGTGCTTTCCGAATGCAGGTTGTATTTGCAGCTAACGCATACTGAGGAGGAAAGTTGTACAGTCTGGTTGCTAGCTGGTATCCGCAACAAGGAACTTTCAATCTGAGGACGGCAAATTGTGGGAGAAAACTTCTCAAAACCAAGCGAACAAAAATCAATGGATGGCACTAGAAAACATAAATCTGGGAACAACCGTAAATCTAAGCCTCATTCCCCAAAAATAAAAGCAATTGTGTAAAAATTAACGAGGAAATGGAAGAAATATGGGACCACTGTTGCACGGTATTTGGGTCCTAATAAGAAAGAGAACTCATGAGGCAGGAGGTGATAAGATTTGTTGGACTGAATTGTCGTTGCTGTTCACAGGACTGCCATTATTGACCGGAGCTTTGAATTTGCGAATAAAGCAGCGATGTTTTATCTGTTGTTCATGTTCACGATTTTTATGATTGACAACTGGGATTGGAGTGGCAGACCGCATGCGTCTCCTACAGGCTGATCGGTGGCGCTTCTCGGGTAGACCACCTCCTCTCAGCTGTCTGTCATCCGTGAATACAGAACAGCGAGGTGCCTTGCTATACACACCAGAAGAAGTGTGAAGAAAGGTATATTGAACTGTTGAAGATGCAGTATGATTTTGAATGAAGTCTCGATTACTTTCTCTCAGACTTGGTGCTCGAGTACCACCGTGAACTGTGATGTTCAGCAAAAACACCCGAAGAGAATTGAGACGGAGAAAAATGTCTAATGCACCAGAAGTTAACTGACAGCTGAGCGAGTCTGCCATCTTGTAGGCCAGGCACCGTAGTTTTCATAATTATAGTGGAATTTAAAAACGCACGAGGCTGTGGAAAACCGAGTATCAAACCAATGAATAAGTAGTTCACGAACTAGTTCACTGACTCAAAAGTGGGACTTTTTTACCGCCGCTGGTTTGGCCAGTCTGTAGGAAGTTGAGCGTGGCGTAGAACGGGACCTTTTAACATGTTTGAGGAGTCGACTGATCACTTAGTACTGGCACCCGAGTGACATTAAGTCGAGCCATAATATGATTATTCTGAGTCTTGTAGGTAAGTGAGATGCTGTCAACCGCGTAGCTTAGTCTCAGCAAAGCTCACTGCTGATAGGTCCTGGTTGGCAAGATCAAGTACAGATGTCCTCCTCCTTCAGTGTTCATTGCTGAGTGAAACTTATCACACATTCTGGATTTGTTTTCATGTTTATCTAATCGGCTAAACAACACAAACAGATAGTGTTTACCATGGCGGACAATCTAGATAGTGGAAACGACCCATAGTAAGCATCATCTACCTCACGTCGTCTCTTGTGAGGTTTTCTGTGTAAAATAATTCTGTTCAAGGGAGATTAACCGTACTATCTTGTCACATCACTGTGTCAATTCCTGACTGGTTCGTCATTCCTTGTTGCCAAGGATGACATCTTTTATGAATGATAACGTTTCAGTGACTTAGCAACACTGCACTGAACGTAGTAAAGTGGAATCCTGTTTGTTCCACCTTAATAAGTTTTACCAATTGTGCACTGTGACGAAGTTCGTCGTAAAGGGGTTGTTTTCACACATTCTGAACGACGCTCATTGGCACTCAAAATATGCTAGTTTTGACGGCATATCGCTTTAACGGCGACGCAGTGTGTGATATTTGTTAAGTCGTTGCCTACAAAATGTGGTGTTACCAGTTGGAAAATATGCTCTGACAGTCATCAGGAACCCGAACGACAACATGTACTCACGCCAATCAAGGGTCTTATAAAATTGTGTGAGAGTGGGCTCAAACGAGTGCAAAGTTTTTTGGATAGTGCCTAGTACTTCACACCGCATATTTTCTCTTAATACAGTTTGCACTAGTCCGTAGCATACGGTACGGTTCTGTGTGTGCATGTAGAGAACGGGTGTGCTATTTATAATTGGTGTATTATTGCCAATGCTTAGGTGGAGGAGCAATTTTGAAATGTCTACTATTTACTGACAAAACACGTTGAACTTAGCCCAGCCATGCTTCTGTTTCATCGGCCAAGTAAAAAAGGATCTTGTGCCCTCAAAGGGTAAATGTTTAGCGGTTAATTGGCAGGAAGGACTCAAATAGCAAGGCCATATATGCTGAAGACTGTGCTCAGCTTCGGAAGTAATCAGTAAGTGGTGTGGCTGTGTTTTGGTCGATGTTTGACTTTGATAGTAGTTGGTGAAAGTTCGGTCTGCTTGGACTATAAAACGCATCAGAACAGTCCAGAAACGTGTTTTGGACTCTATGCATATCAGGCGCAGTGGCGTACACAGCATAGACAAGTGGATTGTGCGGTTGGACTGATACACAGATTGCAACGGCTCATCTCCTGTCAAACCGATTTTCACTTTTTGAAGAGGCTTTGAAGACACAGCTAGTCAGGTGGTATTACGCTGCAATCTTATTCAGTGCCAACATTATAAGAGGCAACATCCAAGAACGCCGATCCTCCAGGGAGACAGGCGGAGTTCGGACATATCAACGATGGGAGAACACGATCCTCTTCGGTATCCAGAGGTCTGGGTCAAATGCGTTGCTGATGTTAACTCAGGATAGTGACTTGTGTGCTGCTTTGATCCGAGATACTCAAGGGGTATGTATGTGAATGAACTCGGGTTGCCATGAGGAAAGTATTACTGACTGGGATGCTCAGTATCGGAATACTTGCTTCAGGAGCCTCCACATTTTACAACAGGCCATAAAACCCAAAAGTTCCTCTACGAGGATTCCTTTTAACTGTATGGTTGCAGTTTTCTATTTCACAGGAGAGACACTGTGAAGTGTTTCGTTTTGCACCCCAATTTATTCCTCCTTAGGAGCTTTTTGAGACGCAAGAGTCGAACTTTTTAAACGGAACTGGTTTTCAGAAAACAACATAACTCGAAGCCGAATTTCAAGCACTGAAATAAGCGATCACAAAAGGTGAATGAGCCAGGCTGCGGACTAATTCAGTCGAGTCAGTCATCACTGTGACAGGTGAGGTGAACAACGCCGCACACCCTCCTTCTGACGGTTTACATATTCCTATGTGAGTGGGAATGATATGCATTAAATGACGGTTAACAACAGATCCTGAAGTGGAGGAAACAGGTACAGTGATGATAGTTTGAGGAGATTCGGTCATTTTTCAGTTGAGATCATCAGAAGTGCTGATGATTCTAAAGAAGGACGAAACAGCTGTACAGGGTTTCTCCACTTTTCGGCAAGACAAAATCTTAGTCGGAAACATGTACTCTGATAAGTTTCTCGTCGGAATTTTGACACAAGGTCAGGATGGTTCGAAAAATGAGGTTAATTTGGGAATTGAGCTGGATTTGAAAAGTTAACCAGGTTAGTACGCCATCGTTTTTTTCGAACCGAAACTTGGCTTTTTTGAGAACGACAAAAAGTAAATTGTCATGTACGTCTAACGATTCACCTTTTCTGTCAGCAATTTATCTGTTTTACTGAGGATTCTTTTGTCGTTTGAAACCGACTTCCTATTTGGAACACGAGACTGGGAAGCATACAAACCTTATTAGGAACATTGCTTCTTTGATAAGTCCGTTTCAGTTTGATGGTGTGTTTCAATGCTAAATTTGAAAAGCGAGTTGGATTCACTGAGAAGTAGAGATGCACACTTTGAGAAGCGTGCGAATAGCTGTTGTCAGTTTTGTGGTACAAATTTTGCTCGAGATATCTCAGCGGTTAAGACGCGAGCCTACTGACCAGAAGGTCCGTGATTCGAACTCAACCTCGGCATCAAGACTGCTCCTGTCCAGGCTTGGTTAACCTGGCAGTATCTCAGCCATCGCGCTTCCTTCAGACTGCATGACAACTAGGGTATTACAGCCAGACTATTGTTATTATTATTCTTATTACTATTATTATTTTGTGGGGAATTATGGGCCCAGAACACCAATGTTCCTAACTCTGCTCTCTGCCATTCTGTCCCAGCGGTTTGTGATCACCTAATGAGAACGCTGCACAATCTGATGATATTTTTGGATTACGACTGCTTGGAGGGTGTTCCGTTGGCCCTCTCCTGGATGCTCACCTATTTTCCCGCAGCTGCACAGTCAAGCGTGATCGAACTCATGTGCGCCGTTGTTATTCCTTTGGTCTACAGTGAGTTGATCGCTTTTGGTTTTTCATGATTTCCTTCACATAGCTTTAGGGTCCAAATAGAAGAGTCATCTGACAAGTTGTCTATTTAATCTGATAAACAACTACGGTCGTAATTAAATCTCATTTTCCGTGTCCATGCACGCGCGTGCCCAGTTAGCGTTTCGCAAACGCAGATAAGCAGACACCCCAGTTGCCAGTACAGGCGAGTCTTCAGCAGCTATTTTTTGGATTTGTGAAGTTGAGTGTGGTAGTGGTTGGATATACGGAAGTAAAATGAACTGCACGAGAAAGCATACTGAATCCGTTGAAAAATTCCCGAAAGACTGAGTCTATGAACCAAGTTGTGTCTAATGCTTAGGATATCATAGACGGGGCTTAATGAACGCTTACCTGTGCGCAAACGCCCATACCGCTTAGCGGACTTTTCGCTCACCAGCGGTGCATATCGAATTTGAGAGAAAGTGAGGAGTAATTGATTCCCGATTTGAATCAAAATTCTCTTCAGAAATTCTCTTCCTAATGCTCCGTTCGGTACACACACCAGGGTCCAAGCGGGAAGTAGATGTGTTAGGCTATCCATAACTGCAGACTTCGTGGGAACGATGTTACCATCCCAAGCCTTTACTGGATTTCATGCCAATAATTTCGCTAACACAAATCCTGTCACTACGTTTCTGTACGTAGGATCTCGATTGTTCGGTTTCGTTTCTCAGCCATGCGAAAACTGTTATTATTCTTATGAGCTTTTACGTACCTTAGGACAGTATAAGCGTCGTTAGTCTAACATTTCGAAACCCTCGTTTATACCTATCATGTCCAGAAACATTTCCGCGAGGAGCTGCAAGGGTCTTGACCTATGTTCAATAGAAATGTCAGGGGTTGAGAAAATAAGTGAGTGAGAATCATCAGAAACTACCGCTGTGCAACAACGCGGTTTCTGTTACCAAGTCCGAAATGACTCAAGTTCTCCAGATTTAACCATCTGGGCGACTGTACCCTTTTTCATTTGTTTATCCCAAGTAAACAGATCCAGTCAACACCTCTGTGCCTGGTCCTTGCAGGAAGGTCTTACGCAAACGGGAAGACCCTGTCGAAAAACATTCCTCAGATGGAAGTTTCCATTCAGTTCTTGTTCTCCTCCAATTACTTTGGGTTTGTTTGTCGTTTGTCGTTATCCGAGCGACACTGTCAAAGTCTAGCCAATAAACGAATCATGCACTAGGCATTCCTCTTCATCGTTTCACTCACTTTACTCATCTGCAGAACAGAACGTTTTCACTTTGTTATTGACGACCTATTCCTCTCAGTCTTTCTGTCTCCTACAACCCGTGCGCCCTATATTTTCCTTTTTCTCCTGAGAATTTTCAGCGGACTTAACGCGAAACTTCTGCGATCAACAATCGATTACTAACAGTCAGTTTAATCCCATTCCGTTCACACAACGTGCCCGAAATTTTCAAACCCAGCTGTCTACGGCTACCACTTCACCTCATTTCGTGTCGGCCGCATTCAAATCGATTTCTCCGTGTCCTGATTTCCCACCTCACTGGAGAGTGGATGTACACATAAACGCACACACACACACACACACACACACACACACACTGAGAGATAGAGAAACACTCACCAGTGTAGAGTAAGCAGGTGATTCGATAAAGCATGACCCTGATTAACCGTTAACAAAATTCATACGTGCTTTGATATTTACCCAGTACTGTACGTTTTCTCAGCTTGCGAATGTTGTTTAGACATAGATGATTTTGGTAGAATCTTCCGGAAAAACATGCGATATGATGACGAATGTGTCAGGACTGTTGGCGTGCGGCTGGTGACATAAACAACGGATTAATAATGATGGACGTGTTCACTGTTTCGTGATGTCCTCTGTCCAGATGCACTTGAAGAAATCCGATTACTGACCAAAATATGTTTAAAAGACGGCTGTATATCATCAGGCCTGTTTGCCTCTCAACCGTCTAAGTTGCTTGAAACAATCGGCTCTCCTTTCACAAAATCCAAATGTTGAAGTAATTGGTAATCGATTTGGATTGTTCAGCCGTTTTCCCGAAAATTGGACCACACAAAATAACTGCGTTTTCTCAGTGAAAGAAATGAATGAGCTGACTAGATAATCCTGCCAACGGCAGATGCCGTTGAATGCACTACCGTCCTTCTGGTGCGTTAAAGGCACACAGAGGATTTTTAGCGGAGGGAGTGCTGGTCACTATCCTGAATGACAACAGACCAATCAATTGAATCAGGTTGCCATTTTAACTAGGGAGATTTGGAAGATTTGTTTTCCATTTCAAAGAGCGGCATACGTTCACCGATGGTCTCGAGTTCTTTGGAAGAAGCGAAGGTCTGTAATTTGCCAAACGAATTCCGTAAGAGCATGTTTGGGCCTCTTTATCTGTCGTGACTTCCGGACCACGTAGCCACCGACCTTACTTGTATGGATGATTTATTTGATTCGATGTGTGTCTCTATAGGTGCTGTTTAGGTGGGAGTTCCATTAGGGGACTCGCCGCTGGTGAACATAGATAATGATCCCCATAACGAATATAATATTAACTATGGCATAGGCGCGGGAACTGACCTTTACTTGGCAACTTGTGATGTCTGGTGGGTCCAGCACCATACCTCTACAAATGCACTGAGGCTTGTTTACGCAGGTGTGTTTTTGTGTTTCAGACTGTAAAGATGATCAGGAATCATACGCTATTGATTCCATACCGTCGATCCTTACGTTGGTCTTCCAGCATGTGGAAAAAATTGGTGAGTCATGATTGGTTAAAAAGGAACCTGTTTATTTCTCCCATCCAAATAATTTCAGACTTCAGTTTACTCATCTGACAACTAAAGTTCAACGCACCAGTTCACTCTATTATCAGCCACATCTCTATTGTTATACAGTGAAGTGGTCTTCGCATCAACTCATTTTTCCTGTGGCCTTTAGCATTTTGTGGTCCAAAAGCGTGTATGTTCGCAATTGTTCCTTTTTCAAAATACACTGATTGGGAGACAATTCAGCTGTGAAACCGATAACAGATACCGAAAAAGTTACCTTTCAGCAGGGCTTAAAATATCGTTGTTTCCAGGTTTATCCAACATTTATCGGTACATCTGGCTTCATTTTGTCCTTCAGTGATCCTGGATTTTGCACAAAGTCCGCCACCTACTAGCGTCCCTTGTTAAGCAGTTCAATCGAGTATTTACATTAATGACATCCTGTGAGTGATCCAACAACCGTTACCAAAAGCGATCTTCAGTGTGTGCCACTGAAACCAAAGTGACTGCTACTTGCCGAAACCTAATAAAGGGTAACAGATCTCCTGGTTACTCAAAATACTTGGATACTAGATCTCAATTGCATATGATATGCTATTGTGCAGATGCGACCGATTCAGTGCCAACTACGGAAGCGAGCACCACTAAAAGGATTGGTACCGTATTGCCCGCCCTAGGAAGAATGAAACATTTATTAAACAGGCTCTCCTCTATGAATTCTGCTCCAGATCCCATCGATTGTCCGATTCTTCACATCCGTCGGGTTACTTGAGGTTGATCTGATTGGTTATAAACTGCTGGTACTATCATCTCATCGTGCTGTTTACGTTCACACTGTGCACGCCAGAATGTCAGCGATAAGTAGACTTGGTGAATCCTTATTGATCTATTGCTATCAGTGTCGGTGCAACTCGCCTTCCAGAATGGGGTCCGCATGACCCACCATGTGCACGTTTGTAGACACTGAAAGGTATGGCTGCTAATCAATGTCAATGGCGTTCTTGTTGTCAGTTCTTATCCAGTGTCTGAATGAGTGTCTGCAGATGAGGCACCTCGGGGTGATTGTGATAGGTTAGCACTAAGTTCCTTCCTCGTCCACTTTCACTATTTTTTTCACAGTAAGGCTTCCAGATAAATTCTGGTTGTACAGAAACGAAGCATTGGCGTTGAACACCGATTTTGTTCTGTCGATGATGACCACTCGCATTGCATTCACAGTTCAACCTAATCTTCATTCAGCTGAAACCTTGTACTCTGATACACTTAGATGTGGAGTGACTAACAAGTTTGCACCATCTAAATGGAACTATGTGTTTGACAGAAAACTGAGTATGAAACCAGTCAACTTCTACGTTCTTCCGTCCTACGCTTCCTGTCAATTAGCATAGGTGTAGAACTTGACGAACTAACGGTGGTTTGTCTCTCACTTTGGCATGCGTTTTGCCCTGTTGGACTGTGATCTAATGTGGTCGAATCAGCCGACATGTCGAAAATCGGACAGCTGCAACAGACTACTGTTGCAACAGACTACTTCTCAAACCTCCTCGTGTAATTATTGCCCTCCCTTTTTCTAACTTGTCGTCACTTTCGTACACTTTAATCGATTTTCTGTATGGAACTGGTGAGTGGACTGAACACGTTAAGTGCCAACAGCCTGGTTGTCGAATGAGGCACCCGATAATGCTTTAGGATGACAGGAATTATGCAGAATCGCTGGCGAACGGACAGTCAAGTGATCCCTGCTGTCATATCTCGCGATAACATTCCCAAAAGCCTCAACAAAACTCAGAAGGGTTTTGGTGACCACCGCGGACTGCACTGTTCGAGTTTCCTGGTAAAAATAACTTCAGTCCCACCTTTTCTGAGGTAACTCACTCCAGTGATGGGATGTGTCCGCTGCTTAGAGATCCCATACTGTTGCTGCTCGCACGGGTTGCTACCTGATTCGGATCGCAGCAAATTAGTTGACATGAACAGCCAGACGAGGTTATCTTAAACCTTTATGAAGCATTTACTCTTTCGCCGATTTCGTACTCGCATTCGAATTTTGTGGCATATCGCGACAGGTGCACGTAAGCTAAGTTGTCTTCTACTGCCCTCCTATTCTTGTAGAATATCATGTGTGGGTCGTAGAAAGCTTTCTGAGTAAAAAGAAGGAACTGCACAAAGTAAGTCCTCTTTTGAATTCTGTGATATTTGAGTCCGATTCGGTGGCTAATTTTGCAGACCTAACTGCTCGGTTACCTTTCCAAAAGCTTAATTGCAACGTTTTAATAAATGAGTAATTTTAGAAGGACACTGGGTACAATAGAATTTCCAACTGTGGATCATCATTCTTTGTTGGTAACTTCTTGAAAGGCTTAACAACTCATCCAAAACAGATGTGATTGAAAAATGCGCAGCACACCCCCACAAACGGTGTTTGTGCGTTGTCATATGGACCCCCGCAGAGAATGTTTATTCGACGGCTACACGGTGCGGAAGTTTAAAACCGGAGTTTAAACTGAGTTAAAACTGAAGTTTAAAACTGAGCGTATGCCACTAAATTAAGAAGTTCCAATTAAGGCGCATAAGAAGCTGGTGCCTTTTGCGTCGTTGCGGCTGAACTATTAAGGTTGGACTTATTAGCCAGTCAAAATGCAGCCCGTCGTATTTTCAGTCGGCAGAGATTAAGTGATCAATGCCCATGAGATACAGGCCACAATATGTTGTCTTCTTCACTGAATTAGTGATCAACTAAGTTTCAGAAGGGCCGGCAGCGTGGCAGGGTTTCAGCACTGAGCGGATTGCTCTTAAAGCCATGATTTTGGTGCCAGCATACTGCGAGGCGGGTAGTCAGTTCTATGCATATGGATGTCGGTATGGTAACTGCAAGCTTGGGTGTTTTCCTGTCTCAGAGTAACCAAATTGTTTGGGCGAGTAAATTTGTTATGGAATGCCAGGTTTACAGGACTTCCGTCCACGTTCGTCCACGTGCGTCCACGTGCAACCTGAGTCGATGACCTCGGCCTTCACGTGTGGGGACCAGGCACGGTCCGTCCTGTGTTTTTCCTGTAGATAATAGTTGTCGCATCCGTTGCGGTTCTGTGGTTTCCGACAACCATAACAATATTGACAAACCCAGGGAATGATTGTCATAGACTTCCCTCCCACGGGTCTTCATTCGAATGTGGTGTTTTTTGGACAGACGGTAAACGCCTAAGGAACTGACGTAACTAGAATTCACAATTATCTGAGGTTGTCGGTCGCCTCCACCATTCTTTGGTTAGACCAATTTTTATCATCTGAAAGTCTAGAACAACGAAAGTAACAAATAAATTTTGGTTTTCTTAGTTCATTGCTTTCATAACTTCCTAGGTATATCCCTTATACAAAACTTCATCTCTTTTATAAATCTTCCTCTTTTGTCACGAAGCCGCAATATGGCACCAAACGGACTGAGGAAAACCATCAGTAGGTTCACGATTAAAAGCGTCATACTATTTAAACGTAGAAATTCTTGCTGCCTTATAACCTGAGGTAAATCAATCTGATTAAGACTCTTTGGTTTTTTTCGCTTGTGTTCCGTCTCTCGTGACATATTTATACTCACTTTACTGCAACGTTCCGCCGCAAAATAAGATTACCTGTTGCCTCCAAAACGCTAGGATATTCGCTCTGAATTGTGTAGGGATTAAAAGTAATGTGCCATGTCACAATTTTCCTATAAAACTTCAAGCCAAGTTGCTTCAGTATGTTATAACAGTCTCACAGTTCGTAGGCTTTAACCACTTCCAAATAACAGCAGTAAGCTCGAATGCCCAGGTGACAGGGGGAACACTTCATCAACTTCCGTTGACAGTGTTTCTTAAAGGCCACAAGCGGAACAGAGCTGGAATTCTCGGACGTGCAAGAGCAGGGCATGAAGTTTTGTGGCCTGTGGTGCCACGAAGTTTCGGTGGCGGGGATGCTGGAAGCCAAACTGGATATCTAGTAAATGAATAACGAAGAAAGCTGGTGTGTTTGCACTTGGAGATAAGTTGTTAGGACACGAACGGAGGTAGTAAAGAAGTATTCTTATTTGGACGTTGGTTGACCGGCCGTAAACAATACCCTTGTTGTTATGCACTGTTGGTGTTTGGATTTTACCGTGGTTTCTAGTATGTGGAAGGGTCAGGCAATGTCTGGAATCTTGGCGTCTAAATTCACCTTATACCCTGTCACCTTGTACCGTCGAATAAAGCTTTGTGGTGTTCAACCTGCCGGGGTTCTGGCCAAAAAAGTTTAACATAGTCAATATCTATGAGGTGTAGGCTACAACTGCCTATCTGTCTGGTAAAGTATCGAAGTCTGATTCCTTCTGTTTCGTTTCCCTCCTCATTATTGTGATAATCAGTTCAAATATATAAGTACCTAAGGCCTTGCACGTGTGCACCACAAAGGAGCCCATACGGACAAAATCCCACCACTCTTGGCATATGTTCCAATCAGCATGGCACGCACACATAGTCTAACTAGAATTCGGTTCACCAGAATTATGATGCTAAGCAGCAAAATGTTCACTGGCAGACTATAACATTCAAATACACATAAGCTGGACGACGACGCCCGAAGAAGAGCCATGACTTTATTTTTGTGGTTAGAAAAAGTTTACAGCAGCGTATTCGGGAATCTCAGTGCCAGACTTCTTATCGACCGGGTGAATCACCCTAGATTTTTGCATTCTACTCGGCAACGCAGCGGGAGTAGATGAAACCTGGAAGAAGTAGCTTACTTTTGACTTTCTTAGCCCTTGTGAATGTTTTGAATTTTTGTTGTTGTTCACAGTGTCACACTTACCCCGGCCTTCTGTGCACGCTGTATCCCATATTGTATCGACGGTCGACAGTCCTGAAATGTCATGTGAAGGTGTGCGTCAATAACATTCGCTACTGATTCGGCCAGGGTCGGATCACTTATTCCTTCAGGAGTGGATTAAACAGTTAACCTTGACCGAGATGCTTGATGGGTCTAATAAGAAAACTGCGTGCTTCAATGAGTAAATTCCAATGAGGTATACTGGGGAGTCCAAAAACTGCAGAAGAGTTTCCCGTTGTTTATCTGGAAGTCCCTGGATTAGAATGTACTTATCTTACCTATTGTGCAGCGTATGACCTCAACAACGCCCTTCTCTATCATGTACGAAGCAATGAGTCTAAGTGCGTACGGAAATTCATTTGAGTCATCGTCTCAAAGCGTAATCCAACGTATTACATGGACTCTTTGTTTCTCAGTCCGCTTACTGTTCTTGCACGTAATCTTAATTTTTTGTTCGCAGGACCTTCTCCTGATTATCGCATACGGTCCAACAGAAGCACGACTGCCAGCCGTCTGTTTACTTTTTCACTACTGGCCCGAAATCTACCCACCTGGATTCCATGCCAATCAGACCTTACGTCCGCTTCATTATGTGTGGGAACGTAAGCTCTAAATTCGGTTCAGATTGTTTCGAATTCGCTGGCGGAATTCTTAATGTACAGTACTGGAACTGAATATGTCCACTTATCGGGCGTTCGCCTAGAATTTATCCTGGAGGTGCGTGGCCGAATCCTGAAGACATCTGTCACATCAGTACTCTTGTCCTTGTTTGAGCTCACCAACTCTATGCACAGGGTTCCGTCACCCTCTGATTAGGGTTCTGAGACCGCTGAACTGCGTGCCACCGGCCTGTTCGTGCAGTTTGGTTGTTTTATCTGTTTGGTCACCGATCCTTGCCGATCTAATATGCGCTCTTTCAGGATAAAGACAACTTCTCCAAAAGGACCGAAATACCCATCCCTGCAATGCCACCTCTTGGGAAGGACTATTGTATGTATGATTGGTTAAGGTGGATAACTTATCTGCCATTAGTTTACTCGAGGGTTTGAAAAAACTTGCTGCACGAATAAGCATTGTGATGGATTTATTGAGAAAGAATGAAACAAAGAACACTGCTATCAGAGGCATTTAAATACCCGTAGGAGCTTGTCATCTTTAAATATGAATTCAACAGCACTCATTTAATTAGATTGTCAGAAGATGGATATCGAACAACGCTGGGCCACCAGACACTTCCCCAAATCAGACAAGATAACCTAAAATGGTATGGTAAGGTCGATCAAAGTTCGCCGACAGCCCTGTTCCGCAATATCCGGACTTCAGCTCTAGGAATTTAGCCACTTTTTGTTTTACCTGAACTGAATTCCTCAATGGAATACAGTTGTAACTCTTTTACGTTCCATTTACCGTGTGAACGGGAGACTCAAACATTTGCCGAATAGTATTGTTGGTAGGGATTTCCTACACCTGAATGTTCAGTTTTTGCACTGATTTGATGAGCCCCAAACAAATCAAAACTCGCAGTGGACTGTCGGAAAATTTTGATCAATAGAAAGGGAGACGAACAATCTACTTTCTGGAAGTACCGCTGACCAGAAGAATCTATGGCTCTATTCATAGAGGCGTGTAACACAAAGGAGCCTGGAGTGGACAGTACACGAACTTTGGCAGTTTCTACCTCTGTGGGAGAAATAAACTTGGTCCACTCTAATGCTTCAAGGGCTAAAAGTATGTTCAGATGATGCGCTGTAATGCGAATTGGATGGAAGTAGAAACACTGAAGGAATACCGTCAACCTGATCGGTTTATCTCACTCAATATGCCGAACAGAACCGAAACCTAATTAGCCAGGGCAGTTAAACCCAGTCAACTTTTCTTAATGCTCCCTTTTAAAGAAGACTGGGCAGTCGAGCTGTCAAGCAGAATCCATCCCACAGCAGCGTGATCCAAGTTCAATGTGGCTAAACTTCAGTGCTTCTTCTCAACGGCACCTCTTCTACGTCCACAAAATGAAGACAAACTGCCAGTGTTTCTCCCGTCGATTATTGCTTATCAATTCAAGTACGCATGTGGTGTCACTTGTGTGGGTCGTACGGTACTTGGCTAAGCGGTCTAGAGAATATTGCCCGAAGTAGCTCGATTTGGAAGTAAAAGCAAAATCCAGAGTTCTATTTTAGCCCACCTAGTCGACATGAGATACGTAGCTGGTCGGGACACTGCATTTCGGGTGGTGTACCAGCTAACACGAAACAGATCCAAAGCAATCATATCAAGTTCTCTCACAATTACCGAGGTTATTGCCATCCGACTGCTCACACCTGAGCTTTGTGCACAAATGAGATTTGTTCATTCCCTCCAACTGAATTAGCCCAGTGTTCGTCTCTCGTCTGACGATAGCGTACTTCAGACTGTATCTCCCACGTGTGTGTTAAAGACCTTTGACCTTAATAACGCGGATTTTCCTACCCTTACGTCTCCCTAACAGTATTGGTTCACTTTTACTACTTGTGATCCCATATATATATATATATATATAATCTTTACTGACCAGAAGATGCATCTCTGAAAACACATTTTCACCGAGCGTTCTCTTTTTCAATTTCCTGATGGAAGTCCTTCACCGGCTACCAAAATGGCCTATTTGTTCTTATTTCAGCGTGGAAACCATTGACCTGCGATAGGACAGACTGTCCAAACAAAGCGGGGAAGGCATTTGCGATGAAAGTAAGCCCACGGATTTTGAATGTTCTTTCGAATCTATTGGTTTTTGCTTGTAGATTCTAATCGTTTGTTCATCGTTCTGTTACTGTCTTATTTCAAGTCCTGAGCATAATATGCCTGGTTCAGTTGTATATCCACAAAATTCGCTGCTTAGGAATGATACCCATTATCCCAGATATGTCCGAGTCTACCACTACGTCCACTTGGTTACACACGTACTCGTGTTTGGAAGAAAACACCGTGTTGTTCAGGTCTTTTGAACTAAGCAAGATTCTGTGGCGCGAACTAGAATAAGGTGCGCACGGCTCGGGTATTTACTGTCACTGTTCCATCCCAGTACACGTATCCGAGGTACCAGCTTTTTGACACATGACAGACACGTAATCGTTCATCGCAGCCCGCGTTACGTTGGAATATGACCACTCGGCATTTTGCTACACTTGTGCAAACTTACGAAGGTACTGGGACTATGGAGCATTTCCTCCGATCAGTCCATACATATTCCGTACTGAATTTTTGTCTCCTAGGTACCCGAGGTGCGAGACGATTTTTTAAATCACCATATTTAAGGAGAACTATCTACCAAAGGAATCAACTTCGTTTCCATTTCCTCGCCTGTGTGGAGGAGATTATGTTCCAACCACAACTGAACGATGCAGTGAATCTTAGTTCCCTGCTTGACCGAAGTTGTTACTCCAAGACCGGATGCGAAATCTTCGTCATCTATATGTGCACGCTGCTTTCATTCACCATAGATATAAGTGTTTGGGTGCTTTTGGTTTATGTACGGTCTATACCTTCTTACACTTTAGAACAATGAAAGATCAAATGGTCACCTGAATTTTCCATTCCACAGATGACGGTCAACCCGCGGATCGCTGCTCAGCATGGCGGAAAGCCACCCCCACTGTACGTTTGCTTGGACTGTGCGGATGCCCTGAATCGAAGGGATTTCGATCAGCTAGTGGATATTTTGCTTCCTAGTAAACAGGTAAATGCACACCTCTAGTAACTCAGAAGATACTGATCAAAATGGCGTTTCTGTTTACCTGAGACTGCACATAAAAACGATTTGTCAATCGAACGATTGTTTTGTTCGTCAGAAGCACGCTCCCTTGATGTGAGTAGTAGCGACATTTTGTCCAGCTTCCACCTTGCCTATTATAAGCGTGAAATCACCGGCAAACTACTTTACCTCTTCAGTTCCTGTCCCAAACACTGGATCTTGGGACACAATGATTCTCGTGACTGGACAATTAGGTAGTCACTGAGGTCTGTCTTGTAGTGTAGATGGAGTCGTGCAGTCAGTTCCCATAAAATTTAATTTCTAAATAACCTTTTTGAATCGAAATTATCACTGGGGGTTCTAGGTCTGTTTGTGTGAATAGATATCCGTTTGTGTAATGTCATCACAAAACCTGCGCACTGGGGTAGCGACCTAGTTACAATTTGCATAGGTGATGCTGGGTTGCAAGAGATAGTGAGGCTATTCTTCAGTGTCTTTTCGGGAGGGCTCGGCCTCTATGTCTCAGCAGATGTTAAAAAACCGTAGAATCATACGACATCGTCAGTCCTTCTCGCGTAACTATCCAGTCATCCTTAGACAGCGGAATTTCTGGTAAATACTGATTGATGAACAGATTTTGAACACTGTCCTTTTCTCCGAAATGATTTCGAGGCCGTTGGGGCAGTTAAGGCGTTGTTTTTCTGCTTCTCGGGGTAAATACTTATGAGTTGGTTGTTCGAACACATATCGGATGCATTAAATAAAACTGTCTGAAATTTTGACCACCGAGGGTGGCTTTTACCAAGGAGCCTATTGACCGAAATCAATGCAGTTAGCCAAAAACTGGTCAGTGTGCTCTTGATGAACTATGCTCAGTATGGTATCGTGTGAAGTGTGATTGATGTGAATGCCATGTGTAGCCTGGTACTTGCGTATGTTATATTGTGTGCATGTTTATCACGTTACCCTGGGATTGAACTTTCATATCACATGCGATCCGTCGTGGTTGATGCCTTGGTGATAAAGTAAGCCCGACCAAATAATATGTAACTCAAAAGTGTGAGACCTGTTGACGCACGGTGTCGTGTGAATTATCACTCACTACACATCGAGATATAACTGCAGGATATGGGTCTTACCAAACTGATCTGATGGCCCTCTCGTAGTGCGTGGCGTGTGACCACTTAGTTGCCTTCCAATTTGTTTATTTAGCTTGCTTCTCTTGGAGCGACTCGGTTATGTTCACTGTTTCGAACACATAATTATCCGCTGGTTTGTCGAATGTAAACATTCGCAGTCAGTGCGACCATTCTTATAGACAGTTTCTACGGTCACCAGGCTTAATCTTGTCTTTTATGTGAAGTGGTTACCTCTGTCTTTTGTGCTGCCCATTTGGAAGATGGTGCGGATATTTCAGCTGGAGAGGAAACAGCATATAGCTTTAGATGTGCGCTGTCGGTGCGGGGTCCGCACCGTGTCAGTTGGTTCAATCCTCGATCCGGCTGCTATATCTGGGTCGGGGTGCTGGGCCGCAGTTTCAGTGGAATGCACTGGATAGCCTTTATTTCTGTGTTTGTTTAACATGGGTAACCTCGATTTCAGACGAATTTGTGCTATTACAGGCCTTAATCGCACGCTAATTGCTGTCCCTTTTTACATGGTGGATGAGCAGAGTTAAAATTTAGGTAGCGATCTGATTGAATTGGTTCATGTGGTAGGTAAAAATAAGGCTCTTTCGGACATTTACCCATCTTCCCTCTTCTTCTGACCAGATAAGTCTCATCTGTGAATCAAAGACTTGCCGGAGTAAAAACAACCAAGCTGCTGTCACATGCTACTCCACTGATTGTACCTTCCTTACCGGGAATCGGGCAATTCGTTTTTGTGATGCTTGCCACACTCTGAGACACAGCTACGGACAAGCCACTTCCAGTGCTTCTGTTTCCAGTCGCACCGAGAGCAGAACGACCACCAGCGAACCGTTGGGTGGAACACTTTCGACTACCGTAAGAGCCAGACATTCAGGACAGCATATTTACCAAGTGAGTTCGTGACGTGCAGCACTCAGTCTCTTGAGGTTTTCCTTCTGAACAAGGGTCACTTATGGGGACTAGTAGTGACTACTAACAAGGACCGTCTTTGTTGCATTGTGCTAACTAAACCTGCCTCAGATTTATCTGTTTGTACGATTTAGTCACAAGAAATGAGTAAACACTCCAATCTTCGTTGAGTTAATTTTACACCCCTTCTGGTGAGTTTTAGATAGGATAGTTCGTTTTACCACGACCGACAACTCACTAGGTATAATTCTGTATGGGTTGAACCGATCAGTGTGTGTGGAAGACTGATATCCTATTACAGAGAAACACTCATTTGCAAACTAATTTGGTTTTAACGGGAGGCTCAACGGAATCCAGCTGAATCTCTTGTTCACGATCTTCTTCATTTTATTACTTCAGCAGCTCAAGATAGTTTGAAGATGCGCTCCGATTATGATTCGTTGGGCTTTGAATGTACCCCATCACCATTTTAAGGCACCCGATATTAAGAATCTGCACGCTGAAGCGCCTTCAAATCTTTGACCACTAGCATATCACTACCACTGATGGTACAGACTGGCGCCAACAAATTCACAATGTGTTTATCGAACTGGTTTTGGGGATGAGAAAAGTTCTTCATTTCAAGGCTACGTCCAATGCCACAAACTGCGTTTGGGTATATAATATGCATACTGAGTTGTCGTTTGCGAGGAGGGTTCCTGTCGATTTTGAAGTGGCATAAACCGAAAGGCGTACAGCATACGACTCGGGAGAAGGGAAAGCTGGAAGCTGTGAAAATTCGTCGTGCTATGGGTATGACTCGTTTCCCGGGAAATGGTGCACGTGACTATCCCTGTGCTTAGATAGAGATGCTGCAGAATATGGCAGTAAGCTAGAATCAAGGGCGTCCGTGTTGCCAGTTTCTATACAAACTGTCTGACCGACGTTTGAGGTATATTCACGCCGTACGCGTCAAATTTAGGCTCCTGCTTCACACATAGGAGTTTTCTTCAAATAAACCGATATGACTGTAGGGCAGTGAAGCACTGCTGTGGGGTCAGATAATGATGGTGAGTGGTGGTGAGTAGCGTGGTAGAGCCACGACCAAATGATTTATTCTAGTCTTTCTGTAGCTTTGGGAAGCGTACAGGGCTTTACTGTCAGAATAAAATTAGTTAGCTAGCATGCATGCACCACAGCTAGTAAACCTGAACTATTCGTGTGGCTAAATACTGACAGCCTTTTGTTTGCAAATGCACTATGTCGCAATGGCATACTAGCTGAAAACTTTCTAAAAATCAGTCCGCCACTTGTCTGCTGAACTTACTTCTGAAAAACCCATTCGTTGTCTTCAGGCTCGGGTTACCCAGTCCCAATGAAAAAAACTTGTGAAGGACCACTTTTGAACATACGCTTCAACTAAGTATCACAGAGAAGTAAAAACCCTTCCAACAACCCTTTTGATTCTGTCTAGCTTCCACCACTATAGATTACCGGTGTATTTCAACTTATTCCACGTTTGTTTCTGTCCGGATTCATTCGTCGATTGTGCCCACTAACTCGGCCCTATTCGAAAGAGACACAGCTGATGCATTTTCGAGCACAATTCGTTTTTCCTTTCTATCAATCGGTTCCCTCATCTAGATGTCCTTGCCTGATGTTTGGGATATGGCTTTGGATCTTCAGTCGAGTATGGTTGAAGCGATTGTTTCACTTACTCGGGAAACCATGCCACGTTGGCGTCAGATTTTACTGGGTGGCGGAGATGCTGCTGACGACGGAACCAATGTGCGAGCAGTTTCCGGACTAACATGTACCGGTCCAAATCCCCCCGGAGGTCCGCCGAGTGGTGACATGATGCTGCTTGGAGTGAATCCTCCAGGGAGTGCCACCGGTCATGGTCTCTTGACGAGTACTGGAACAGGAATGCAAACTATGGGTATCACGCAGTGTTCACCATATGCGGAATTCGGGCAAGGGGTACGTCTTAACAGGATCAGTTTGACTATGACTTCCAGTTAAATACCTTCAGTAAGACATTGTGCGTAGTGATGGGAATCCTTCAGATAAAATGTACTTAAATACTTGTCGCTCCACGACTTTTTTCTGGCATCGGTTGTTTGTTTGTAGTTTGCCTTATAAGGCTGACAAAACTGCCTTTAATTACTGATGACGTAAGAATAACGTTTTCTGGCAACTTTCAGTTAAGCAGGAAAAACTCACACGGTCTTTCAACCACTGAAATTTGTCCCCATCAACACTGCAAATGAAATAATCACTAACTACTCTCTTTGAACAAGCTCATCAAAGACATAGGGGAAAGATAAACACTTTCCTTTGCATTGCGAAGGTGCGTTGAATGATGCAAGGCCTCTGGTCTTACTTTGGATTTTTAGTGGATACAATCTATCTCAAGGTGTCACAGTGGAAATGCCTGCCTTTTTCGTGTGCTTGCTAAGCAATGATTTGGTGGAAAACCATGAACTTTAAGGATGTAAATTTCTCAAAGCTTCTAGTCAGCCTGAAGCTTGTCCGTGACTGTGGGATGGGAGTGCTTTTGAGGAGACCCGTGTTAATGACAAACCCTGGGTAAGCTGAGGTGGCCGTATCTTGCCGCTTAGCAACGTTGATCGCTTGTATGGACAGGTCGGCGGAGAGTAACTGCATAAATCATCTAGACTACTCGCAAGTAGGTAAGGTTTGTGGAGTTTCACAACAAGCCATAGCTCGAGTAGGCAGGCCTCAAGAAGCTATTGTTGCTGACTCCAAAGCACTACCGTCATTCTCGAGACCAGTAGTTAACCCCATCTAGTATTTGTTAGCATATCAAACTCATCTACTATGTGGAGTTACTTTCATACAATCTTTACCGGCAGGTTACCGAACGAGGCCATGTTTACAGCCCGGCTCTTCGCCATTAACGTGTGTTTAGCTGCTGTCGAGTAATTCATATATCAGGTTTAACCATTGGCTACCATCTGACTTCCCGGTTCGTCTCGAGCTCGCTTTTTTTCTTATTCAGGATGCTAGATATCATTATTTCATAAAAATGGGAGACTGCTTCCTTGCTCTCCGCATTCACAGCGAACATCTAGGCTGTTCGTCGCTAGCCTCATGTCTGCCTACTACATGCGAAATGCTCTCCCACTTTGTAGGAAACACTTGGAAATATACCAAGGAGATGCAATCGTCCACCTGGCGAATCCCTGCGGCAGGAAAGAATACCCTAAGAATAATGTTAGATTACAAAACAATATAGCAACACCGTGAACGACCTCGCCTGTGTAATTCTGACCACTCGATAGGACGCTTTTAATTTCGAGATAGCAACAGCGGATTTCCAACCATAAGCTTACTTCTACCACTCGTTTTGCGTGGAATCACGGTAAAGGTGGTATAAACGTGTTTTTTTATCCTACCTTCTGGAGAATGCCGATGTAAGTTAATGGTAACAATTCATTGTTGCAGTTCTATCAGTAACTACCAATGTAAAGACCGTCTGAAAGAGCATACGTCCGCATTTGTATTGTCTATATCGGTGGTTTCCAGCCTTACGGGGACTGATATCAACAGTTCGTGAAAAGAATCATGATTAGATTAACCGGCCTTTTACTTTACGTGACGCCACGTGCTTATTAATTTTTGAAACTTTTTATTATGCCTCGACTGCCCAGTCGCCCCTGTTAATGACGGCAGATGCATGCACAAGACGTGTATGCTGACGTTGTAATGCGTGTTGCTCCATGTATGGAGATCATCGGTGCAATTCTGCATAAGTAATAGGAAGGGTTCCGTGTTTCCTTCGTCCTCAAGTCCAAGGGCTGCACACATTACGGCAAACATCTACGCCATCCAGAAGTGCGCCCAGGTGTAGGACGCCAGCAGTCGATACGCTGGAAAATGCCAGGATATTATCCAATCTGTCATACGCCCCGCCAAAACGGTAACGATTAGTGAAGCGACTGCATGGTTGAAAATTTTGCAATATCAAATACAGACTCAGTCCGAAATGAAATTAGATTGCAGAACGCAACAGATTTCTTTTTCAGCTTGCCAGCGCCAAAATTTGACTATGTTATGTGACGGCTTCCTCACCTGACTGATGATTTGTCCGTAGGGTCTCCATCCCTTCAAAGTTTAGGATTCCGTGCCCCTTGGTTCCGGGACCCTTGAAATTCCACTCTCAGTGAATTTCTCCTCACCGGCTGGGCACCACTGATTTAGACTACATTTTGCTCAGGCGAGTCTAAATTGAGCACACCCGCTTGTAACAACCCCCATTGTAAACTTGACGGCAATTCAGAATGTGGCTTTTGAACACCTTATTAGAAACCTTGTTCTAATGCGTCGTTGCATAGCTTTGTGTCCGGATATGGTGAATGCCTTACTGCGACCCCAAATATAGCTTGTAACACCGTTGGTTTAATTTAGAGTCATACTGAATCCGTCTTTGTCCGTACATTTGTCAAACGCTTGCTTACCGTCTCTCTGCAGACAACAAGTGGATCTCGTGGAATAGCCGGACTGACCCCAACTGGGACGAACGCCAGCGGTGAGGTTGGTGAGCTTTCGCTGATCGGTCGATATACCGAGGAGGATCACAAGGTATTAGCTGTCTATGGGGCGTTACTTGTGGGCGAAAAATGTTGGCCTCGGGAGTTTCTAAATATTGTAAGTTGATTTTTTGTCTCATCTCTGGCTCCCTATTATTTACTGAATTCACCCACTTACCCTCTCACTGTGCATTTAGGAACTGCTCACGCGCATCACTGCAGGCATATTTAACTGGTTTTTGGACACAATCTATACGGCCGAAGGTGAGTACTATTCATTTTTAGTGGAGAAGGGTTAGCTGTATGACAGCATGCTGTTTGTAGAGAATGGGCGACCTACACGTAGGTGTAGGCTATATATTATCATTGATGTTGTATCGCATAATTGTTGTTATCAGTGAAGTAGATTTCATGTTGGATCGATTACTGGAGTACATATTACTGTTCGGGAGTACAGTTAGTTTGCATAGGACTATACGCTTGAACTTTCGTAACCCGGGACCTTCGGAATAGCGAGCTTGTGATTGGAAGAGGAAAACCAGCATTTTGAGGGCTGCGTACGTATCAAGGTGTGTGTGGACTAATTCCTCCACAGTGTCACTTACAAGACTGGTCAAAAGCCTGAGAAATGGACCCTTTCGAGACCCATCCGAGATTTGAAGTGCACTCCAGTACAGTACCTGTTCCATAAGAAAAGCTATACCAGCATCGAGGAGATAATTTTGGAGTGACTTGATCTTCGTCGCTGCCTTCTTCAAGGAAGAATGGTTAACACCTTCCAGTTCCTCAAGAGGAGAGTCCACATTAGAAACACCATGTGCCGTTGACTCATATGCATTAATGCGCTGTCACTCGAAAGAGTTCATGTTAAAGCACAGCTGATACACCAACATCAGTTGATTTTTTCCAACTTGGCCTGACCCAGCTGATCCTTTGATATGTACGCACCACTTTTCATTGGAATATTCCTCAGGTGAAATGCCGACTGAGGGTAATAGACCTAAATATTGGAGTGCAACAAAGCATTGCAACTCAGCATTTCACAAGTTTCTGCTAATCATCATTGTTTTCATTGTCGTATAAGAACACGCTTTTTTGATAACTCGTGTTTAACGGCTGTTATTCCGGTGTAGAGAGGTGAAAAACAACTAGCTCCCGATGGCCTTCGTGCTGGAAACCGTTGCGGTTAGCTAGATTCATTACATTGCGTTTTCTTATTTAGATTATGGATTAAGTATTAAGTATCTGGGATGTTTTGCCCAATGAGGGCATGACCTCACTAAGGACACCCCCTTGAATCCCATAATAGCGTTTATTGAACTGGGTTGCTGTACGAGAGTTGTGTTTAATTTTCAAGTTTACAAGATGGACAGTGCAACTGGGGACCTAAGCACAGATTTGCCGTAGGTTCTAACACCATATAGGTATGGACTCATTTCATTAGAAGAATGTGATTGGGCTGATCTAAAGCTGTTACGGTGGATAGGTGAAACCTGTACATCCTTTCACGTCAATTCAGACAGATTTAGTTAGCAATTAACGAGTCGCCGTGGCACAGGAATACCCTGTGCAAGCGCGCTATCTGCAGTGATTCTCCGTCATGAATCAACTGAAGTGTTTCTAGTTTCCAGTTCCCCGAACTTTCTTCTTGATCATCCTCTTTCCCGGACTTCGTAAGCAGCATCCGGAGTCGATTACTCGTGATCTCTCAGATATCCTAAATTTGTACCTTGACGCATCAAAGCAGGAGTTTGTGTTTGCGTAGAAGGATTTGTTAGTGCTCAAATTTCCCCCTAAACCCATCTGCTTGAAGACACTTGTCGAATGTGTTTGGATGCAAACCGTATTTGTGGAGTATTCGGTAACCTGGAGGAGGGTAACAATATGGTTTCAGTCCTAATGCTGACTAACCGGATATTTCACAATTTTAAGTCGTATCCGTTCAGTTCCCTTTGTTCTCGTAATCCTTTTCCAGCCGGCTCCGGTTACGATGTGCGAGGAACATTTAGACAACGCTGTAATTGAAATGGCCATTTTGTCTTCTATTTTTGGTGAATTTGTTCGTCTTTATTCGGTACACCGTGTATATACGTGGCTTCTGATGCGCGCTTTACACATTTGGTGATACGCAAAATTTGTTCCCCGCGCTCATGCTTTGTATGTTTACACGTCTCATAGGTTATGGCCACCAAAATGAATGCACATTACCTGTTGTCTGCACCACACTTGTTCATTGCATGGATGCGGATGTTGTCGATGATAATGAAATATTGGTCAGAGTTGGCGTAATTTCACATACGACAACAGCGAGCATTTCTTGACCGATAACACAGTACTTGCTATTAAAGATATCGTCATGGGTTTAGGACCACGTCTTTGTAATACTTTTTTTGCCTTAACTGCCAACTGTATTAACAGTCAGACCACGCGGACAGTAGTCACCCGTCTTAAACCTACATCTATCTTAAACCGACTTATATTATTAGGTGTATATAGTGACCTTCCACTAAAATCATGGGTTTTGTTAGGTAGCTGGTACATATGTCACCGTAACTAAGCTTTTTTGGGACGAGTTGTTACATTCTCACGTTCACCGTGAACTGTAAAACGCGGAATATAAGCGTTAGGTTTCTTACCTGTCCGTTCTCAGTCACATCGGTCAGCATCCGAAAACTTCATCGATTGGTCTGTGTTCTGCATGCAAATGAATGAACAAAACATTTCAGCATACTCATTCAAAACAATAATGTCTCAGTTCCAGTAGGCCATCTATCCGATCACAGTATTCACATATGGACACCCGGGGGCTCAATTTGCTTGGGTCACGAGTCCGGGAACACCAACATATCCCTTTTGTCCCGTGATAGCTGAACAAATTTAAAAACTGAGTCGTCAGTAAGCCATTCAGTTTTTTCAGCTACAGATGTACAGTTGTTCCAACTGCTACAACCTCGTTCACAAAGGATAAAGAGTACAAGGGGCTCAGGGCCACTTGTTAGAGGCGAAGGTCCAATTATTTCACTGACATTTCTCATTCCTATATGTTGGGAGAAGCTACGCAGCGAAGGCAATAGCCTTCATGCTGCGTGTCAGAGCCACTAGCCGTTCGTTCGTCTGCTCCCGAGGTCCCCATCTGATGAGACTTCAAGACTAGCGTGACCGAGTTGACTGGTCATGGACTGACCCCCGGAGTTGTTCCCATCCGAGACTTGGCTGGGTGAAGATACCACGAAGCAAATGGTCCTCCAGCATACAAAGTGAATGGCCCAAACAGCGTAACCTACTGAGTTTGACCAGGTATTTTTTCCTGAAAGGCGTCTAGCGTATCACGGCATTTCTGATCTGATTTCCCTGCCAGGCCCGCGCAGTGCTTCGGAAGCACCGACGGTCGAGCACCAGAAGTCTCCGAAAATATTGTGCGCGCAGCGGCCACCTCCTTGATCCGTAAAATACGACAGATCGAAACACTATTGTACACTGCACCCTTGACATCTAAATGATGATGCCGAGGATTGACAGAAGCTTTTCTGGCCTTCCCGGGAAAGTGATTCCGTACTTAGCCACTCCGCCGGGACCTGCACGGACAGACAAACCTATCTACCGCACCAATCGGTTCATCTGCATGTACGGACTTTGGGCTATGTCACACCCAATCTTACTGTAGAATTTTACACTGTTCACACCCGAAGAGCCTGCCGCACCGTGCAACACAATTATTCAGGTTATAATGGTTTGGATTTCCAAAGGATCTGAACCAGCAAAATCAATATTGTCAGCGTGCTCAATGTCTGTGAACGGACGTCCAGGAATATTTCGATCCGCGAAGTGCTAGAAACAGGTAAAGTAGACTCAAGCGGCAAGTTAAAGGGGAACAGTGACAGAGGAAGCTCTTGCCTGACTCCACTAAATGTGATGAACGTAGGAGACTGACTCAAAAGTCCGAACCGCGAAGTTGCGATTGTTCGACTTTTCTTGAGGAAGCCTTCCCAGAACCGGTGACTCGATGGTCTGACCAACTTGACTGCGGGAGGTTGGTCTGGCTAAAGGACACAGAGAGTAAGAAATGGATACCTAACTTCTGATGCCGTCACGCACAGCAGATGCGTCTGAAGCTGCATTGGGCCCATTGAAAAGTTTTATTTATTCTTCAATCGTACTGGATAATTTTCCGGCGGTCACGGTCAACCCTTAGGTGATCGAAGTGTGTCCAGAATGGGTCGAAATGGTGAATACAGTACATGTACTTTGATTGAAAACTTTGCTTTCCGTTATATAACTCCGTTATATAACCCTTTCTTCACAAAAAATGGGGGCATATCTTGTTTTGACCCATAATTTTGTTTGTATAGCTCATGGATGATTTCAAGCATCAGTCCGTTGGTGTTTCTGTTCTGCTTCCTGAGCTTAAGGCCCGGCACACAGCGCGTCAGGAAAAACCGAGTGAGCACAACTCGAAGTCAGAGTAACCTGTTTATCGACAATGCACTAAATTCAGACAGTTGACTTGTGATTTAAATTGTGAACACAATCATCTATCAGTTATACTGGATGGAAACAAACGCTAATGCTGACTGTTTCATATGCACAATCAGGGTACTCATAATTAACCACGTCTAACAAAAGGTCAAAGGCCACAGCATTCACGGACCTGATGCCTTATGACTTCTCTATTACTACTGTGTAAACTCTGAATGATGTAGCAGCATCGATGTCGGCACTGATATTTTACAGCCCCACAACGATCACGGAAAGTAAATACTAATGTCCAAATGCAGAAAGAAATGAAACACGTAGGAGACCTGGTACTAATCCACCAAGCTCTTTCTAAGGTGCCAATAGTTCTAATTGCCCTATCAGACAATCGAGATGCACTCAGTGCGGGTCCTTCTGTCCCTGCGTCACTTTATGATTCACTTGGCTCTTTGATATTTTGTGGAGGCAGTTCCTATCAAGATGCATTTAATCGTAGATTCAGGTCTTTTATCAGAATCTTTCTATTTAAGCAGTCTTTGTAGAGAATGGCACCCATAGGGAAAATACGATGAAGTGTAGTTTGAATGGTGGAGTTTGTGTGTGAAATAACGCTGGTTGTGTGACGAGCATCAGAGATTCCTCCCCCACTTTCCCATCATCAGCATCAACAGCAACTTCCGCGTGAGAAGCTTCTTGCTCTAGCGTTATATGATCATGCCAGTTTATTTGAATAAAGACCCATAGTGCAAAGGGGAACAAAGGGGAAGAGAATGAGGGGGCCTGCTAGCAGGTTGTCACAAAACATGAGGTATCGCCAAACATTCAGCCAAACGATTTGGATACTTACTGAGACCACTAATAGCACCAAGCATAAGGTGAGCCATCCAGCTCTGCGTGTGTCTTACTCACAGTGCCACCGATCTCAGCATCCTTGCATGTTTGCGCTACGCATGCCCGCATCATCTGACGTTGAACGCCTGGAAGCATTGGATTGCTGTAACCTTTGCTAAAGATAACCTCTTTTCACCCATACAGATGAAGTAGGGGACTTGCTGGAAAAAGTGAAAAGTGAGGTAAGTCGATCGATTCCTTTTTACATATAAGAATGAATTGAAGTTTCGGTTTTTAATCAGGACGTTTCATGGGACCTCTTAATAAGTTCCACGTTTTCTTGCAAACGCGTCTCCACGTTGTGCCACATTGTAGCTCTGCGTACGTTGTGCTACCTCTCTCTACATTGTATTGCATTGTACTTGACAGGCAACAATCCAAAGAGACCTTGCACAATGATCCAAAAACCCCTCCTACTGAAATGAACACTACTCTCGTGCTGCGTTCGTTTTAAGTTAGGTAGTCCCAAGGTGACATTTCTGATGCAGCATTTCGCAGCTTACTCAGCCCCTCAGCGCCAGCATTTTCTGTGAACATCCCTGGTTGCACATAGTGGGCAAATGATGGCTACTTTGTGGGTGAAGATAAATATTTAACCGTGACATTTTTCCCAGTCCAACTACAGCATTCCTGGTACATAATCGTTAGGAACTATTTAATTAACCATCAAAATGGACAAAACGTGGCTGTCTGAGCAGTGAACTTGTAGCACAATCCTTCGTTATTTGGTCATTCTGTGGTTATCCCACCACCCAATGTGAGTAGAATGTGGTTGGATAGCTATGAGACAACTACTAAAGGGGGTCTTCCGTAGTGAAACAAACGGGAAATGTAGACAAATGATGGAGGAATTAGCGTGGAGTACCCACAAATGGTTACTTTGCAGCTAATTAACCATGTTATTTCGGTAGATGGATATTAAATAGCTACGAACCAACCGTTAGCCCGCAGACATATGTTGAGTAGATTACGGATAACTAACCAGGAATAGCGGGTACAACAACTGACCTACGCGCTATATGGTGGTTATACTGTAGTTGGCTTGCGTGAAAATGACCATTCATTTGGTTTGTTATGTGATGGTTTAATAACCATCCAGTTCTCGTCAGGTGTCTTTTTTGTGGGCAGTTGACGCTTATTTCACCACGAATGATGGGCAGAATATGGTTAAACAGGAACTAGTTACTGTAAGCGTTGGATAACCTAGTGACAGTTATCTTGTGGGTATTTCACGATTATTCAAGCACGAATCGTCGGCTGAGTAACCATGATATACCCATTCAGTATCTCGTGGGTTCGGTGACGCAAATACCCCAAAGTCAACTGCGGTTGCTAGTTGTCATCCTGGTATATATCAATAAAATAACCGTAAAATGAAATAACCACCATGAAATGGTGGTTATTCTGACATGTGCCTCTGGGGAATAACCACAGTAGCACCAACAGTATATGGTCCTCAGAGATTACTTACTTGTGTCCTGTTTTCACCAGAATTCGAAACGTTATTCGCTTAAACTAGTGACGGGCTTAAGAACGGGATATGTCAAGCAAACGTCCCCTTATACACGACGAAGAAGTACATTTGGGAAGGTAGGAACGAAGGTTGATTTTGAAGGCATTACTCTACTAGGTTAACTAAATTGCAGAAGTGTCGAACAGTTAAGAAGCTAGGGATGCTCACGTCACTCAGAACTACTATATCGCCCTTGAAGCCCTTGTAATTACTTAAAGGTGGTCCAATTTGTGACATCCTTCGGCTGAAGTCACTCCTCTGGTATTAAAATAGTCAATTCTGGGGAATTAGGAGTTGACCACTCTAAAGGTTGAAAATTATGTGGTTGCTGTAGTTACATGTAACTGCAACCCTTCTAATGAGTCTTAGAAATGTCAGTGTTCACCTTGAGCAACCGCTTTTCATAGCAAGCAGTTAATCTTTCTTTGAAACAAATTATTTTCAGTACATCTTGAAGTGGATACAAGAAGTTCAACGACTACATCCGGAAGCCATCTTTGCAGTCTTGCTCCCGCATCCCCTCGAGCATGCCCGTGTTGGAAGCTGTTGGTATGTTTTTTATTGGCATCATAAAACCTGTGCATCTGAGTGAACGGTTTTGATATGTGTGACTGTCATTCTGCTGTCGGATTGTGTGCTGCGTATCATTTGCCTGTGACATCGCAATGTCCTTCCTACGGCTTCGTTAACCCGAATGAAAGCCTTATTTACATTGGTCCATTTTTCCGCTTTCCTCATTGGACTGATTTATCGACACTACTTGTTCTCATATTCTTTCTCGTTTGCAACGGAAGTCAAATTCGAGCTATTCGCCATTTTTTGCTTTTTCTAAATTTTTGAACCGTACTGAACTTCGTTAACCAGTTGTCTTCTGCAATTAATATGAACTTAGTGATCATAACCGTTTCACTTGCATGTTAACCGGAAGCAGTTATATATGCATTTCTTTTCAAATGTTGCCACAATGACTATGATTTATTTATTGCTTTGTTCCCCTTTTAGGGATGCCCTCTGTGATCGTACCACACAGGTGAAGCATGGCCTCAGTCGCATTGGCAGCCTCATTCCGTATGATATAGTCACGTTTGAGGTTAGTGTCACTCTACTGACCTGATCGTGTGCACTGTGTTGGCACTGTTGGTTTCCCAATCAGCTCTGAAGGCCCGTAGGCCTTCGATGTCTAGTGCATATTGTCTACTCATTTCCATCTTCCACGTTCAGTTAGCTTTTGATGGAGCTTGGCCGAATGCAGTTCGCATTCACATGATATGTACTATGCTCCGCTAGATCTCTTCTCTTTAGCAAACGCCGGGATTTAAACCGTCGATTATTTGGTTACTTATGTAGTGACCTGCACGGTCCTATCACGCCAGGCAACATTCACTTCTAAACTCTAAACTTATTCGTGGGTAACATAGCATGTCCGTCTTCTGTTTTCATTGTTCTGTTCATTTCAAATTCCTGTGAAATTTGCTCAGGTTTCATCGCAGCGCGATACTACGTCCTTACAGTGTCTTTCGGACTACGTTTCGAACTAGGCTAGGCAACTGGAAATCCTGGTACGTTACACAGTTATCCAGAACCAACGGAATCCACTTCAGAAGATAACTTGGTCCATTGTTGAGTTTCCACTGATTTTTCGTGACCACCCATTTACCACGCATTTGCCTTTACACCCATCATTCTGGGTCCTATGTGGATAGTTCAGCTGTAAGCTACTTTCACATTTAGATTTTTCCGCTTTCCACATGCCGATAATCTGTTATATCGGTTGTTTTTTGTTATTCATGTTAAATTCGTTAGCGTCGACAAATGTCTACTCGTTGTCATGCATACTGTTCGTCCAAGACGCCCATAGACCGCTGAAAAATGAAGTACACATGAAAGCCGGTAGTACTTTCCTATGGTGGTTTGATAACTGAATTTGGTTTGGTCAGCTGAATTGAAGAGCTGTTGTGACCTTGTCCCTTGATTTGTTCCCTTGATTTACGGTCCTCCGAGCGCACTGACATGAGCCATTCACTCGCTGTGGTCGGTCGTTCCACTCCACATGCTGAGGCTTTTTCGCTCTAGATGCACTCGTCATGATGTGTAGGTGCGGTTGGGTATTTGGCATGGGAGATCGGGTTTTCTACGGTTAGTGCAGAAAGTTCCTCTCTTTTTCCTAAAAAACGGAATCTCGCAACCCGACACGTCACACTGTGTACACCTCTAAATAGCCGGAACAGCAACAGACGAGTGGTTGACATACCCGTCAACGAGGGCATGACAGAGGGGCAGTATGACCACATTCTCACGGTTCCGGGAGCGAGGTAGATTAACTTCAAAATGCCCATTGTGGCGCAGGCCCACCAAAGCTAGGTCGAATGACAGCATGACGACTGCGCACATGGACAGGGCTGGTATCACGCCCACGCCGCTTGCTAGACGGCCGACGAGACAAGCGACACGATCAAATTGCAGTGCGCTCAGGATGAAAATGGAGCTGTGCGTTCAATCAATGCAACGTGCCTTCCGAAAGACGTGTTCCGGAAATTCTAGTGAAGGGCGTAGACACTGGCAGGGTAGGCGACACAGGCAAGGTACCCCTAAGGATGGTTTTTTCCCGTGGTGGTCTCCGCGACACAGACCATAAATTCCAAAGGAGGAGCTAGAATACTACTCAGAAATGCAAAGCCTAGCAATATGCACTGCAGCACAGTAGAGAAAAGCTGACTTCCAAAGTGTGCTAATCTGCATTTATTGCAAAATGGCAGTGGAACGATTTCAAAGGGAAACATAATTTCTAAACCGGTCTGCGGACCATATAGACGCATCATTACCCTGCCAACGCAGACCGGCTTACATCCGAACAGTGAGGTTTGCACAATTCGGTTTCGGGTTACCACGTCTTAAGGCGTCCTTTCTTGTCAAACGTAAGGATAAGATGACTGTCTGAACAGGTATTCTGGCAACAATATTATAAGATCATTTTTTTCAAGTAATCTGAGCCACAGATACTGTCATTAGGGTCCGAATGCTATACATAGTGGCTTTATCATGCAGGCATCCGCTACAACATCAAATAGTTTCATAATTGGTAATGTATTAGATTATCGATATCTCGGGTGCATTAACTGGTAATTGATCAGGTGGCTATTGATCTGTTCACCGAGCTTGGCAATTGATTTGTAAACGTTTCGTCACCATTTGAGGAGACATCTTCAATGCGATGTTAGGTGGGTAGTCCCTCTCTTCGTCCTTGCGTTTATATAGTTTACAGAGAGCAGCTTTGAACTGTAACCTGATTGGCCATTGATAATCATCGCACTTGGATTCTGATTGGTCCGATTATAATCTGTGCTGCGTTGTGGTTTCTATTTCTTGCTTTCCACGGCCACACTACTGTTGAAACTGCTGTCCATTATTCCCTCTTCCGGTTGGTCCGTTCATGAACTGTATTGCGTCATGGGTCGACCTCTTTGTTGTTTGATTGGTTATTCGTGTACCTTCTATTTTTGGTGGTTTGCTGATCGCTCCATACTCAACTTGCGGTTTATATTCATGAGCTAGGTTGGCTGATTTGCAGATCTCCTCTCAGTGGGGCTCCCGTTATTTTGGGCCCGTTTGGTAGTCGGATTAGGTGAGCCTTGATGACGGTAGCTCCACTGAGAGAAGACCTGCAAATCAGCCAACCTAGCTCATGAATATAAACCGCAAGTTGAGTATGGAGCGATCAGCAAACCACCAAAAATAGAAGGTACACGAATAACCAATCAAACAACAAAGAGGTCGACCCATGACGCAATACAGTTCATGAACGGACCAACCGGGAGAGGGAATAATGGACAGCAGTTTCAACAGTAGTGTGGCCGTGGAAAGCAAGAAATAGAAACCACAACGCAGCACAGATTATAATCGGACCAATCAGAATCCAAGTGCGATGATTATCAATGGCCAATCAGGTTACAGTTCAAAGCTGCTCTCTGTAAACTATATAAACGCAAGGACGAAGAGAGGGACTACCCACCTAACATCGCATTGAAGATGTCTCCTCAAATGGTGACGAAACGTTTACAAATCAATTGCCAAGCTCGGTGAACAGATCAATAGCCACCTGATCAATTACCAGTTTCATAGTTGGTTGAAATGAGCCCAATTAGTGTTGTTCGATTTCAAGTCTGAAATGAACACATACTAAACGAAGCATTCAAAAGTCGAAAGAGCAAGGGGAGAGGACACTTTGTCTGGCCGGAGTTAAGTCCGATGGACTGGTTCCGTTCAGAGATCTAAAGCAAGTACCCACAAGATCATGGACGTGAATGAGTGTGGAAAGTTCACTCAAACTACCCTGGAAAAAGTAATGGCCAATTGTCTCAGACGTGTGCTTTCGTACAAGCAGAATTCTGGGAAGCATTGTGAACATGCACGTCACTAAGATTATGCAAATACAGGTGAAATATGTTATATCAGTGAGCTATCTTTTTTACAAGGGAATGCATCTAGAACAAGTTTCTGGAGAAGCCAAGATAATTTAATGGTCCATTCATCTTGAGTGGCCTCACAAGTAGGAGGATGAGATACGTAAAATGTTAGTCTCACAATGATATTAGGTGCGTCAGTTGTGGTGCTGTGCCGTTAGCCAATGTACCAGTTCAGCGAATTTTTCCTTTATTGTTAACGGCAACAAACCTGGTACCTGTATATCACGTGAGGAATGTAGGTCTCACCATCAGCCAAGTTGTCATCGGTGCAACTTGTCGTTTTCCTGTCCCTAAGGGAGGCGAGATTTGCAGCAACATAAACCAAATCGTATCTAACTACAGACCATTTGGTCGTACCTGGATTTCCATCTCTTAATCGAGTGTATTGTGGAAAACGCTAATAAGACCACAATTTTTTAAAGAGAATTTTCTGCCACCATTCAAACTAGAACATTCAGATTTCCAGGACATCTTTCAAGGGAGGTCTGTATACTGAGTGCACTATTAAGGTCGATTCGGTACACCCAAACTTCATACACGAGTGCTGAGAAGTGCGCAAAACCCAATAAACCGCTTTATTGACCCAGCCGATAACTACGATTGCCCTGTGCTTGACATTCGCGGTGCCTTTTGCTCAATGATTGCAGTTTTATTAATTATTGACGAGCTATCTCCAGGTAGTAACATATCATTGTTGCATTTTAGTCGACCGATGGGTAATATCCCCATTTTTGTTGGCGTGGGAGGACAGGGTAATCACTCATACCTACAGGGATTTTGGAATAAGCGCCAGTCGCGTTGCAGCAAAAGTCACTCAGTCAGTTTCCTGGCTAGTAGCCCCTAGTGAGTTTCCACCCAGACCACAGTTTTACTGTACATACTAAACAGACGTAGTTGAGAGCAGTAACCACGATGCGAGTGAAAGTTTTCCGAATTCGTATTTGAGTATCAGGCTTATCCAACGAGTGCTTTGATGTCCTCCGCATTCTAGACATTAAAATGAGGAGGGCTGTTGCCCGGATAAAAGAATGCATGGGAGAACGTGGTGTTCAGTGATGACAAAAATGCGAGCTAAACGGTCAATATGTCTGGTTTTGCTATTTGCACGCTATGAAGACCGAATAGGGAAGCTACAGTAGCCGAATTCATCACGAAAGATTTTTATGGTTTGGTTGTGTCAGGTGACTTCATTCGCATTTGCAGGTCATTGTGGGTGTGTGTGTGGGTGCTGTGAACATTTTTGAACGGTTTGTATTGTGGGCACAAATCCAGCGTGCTTGTTTTGGATACAGCTTACCACGATAATTTTCCGAGTCGGCATGTGCCCTTGCAACCCCATGAATTGAGATACGTAATGGACCGAGTGCACCGGATTTCACTCAAGCAGCTTACACTGTAAGGGGCTTACTTGAATTTATTGCGACTGGGTGACATCCAATATGGATAATAAAAGAGTTTTGGGCTGACATGCATGTGTTGCTGTCTGTGACCCTGTGAATCCGATTAAATTCTGAAAGACCACAGTCGGTGGGCAAACTCGCCGCCGGCCTAAACATGGTGGCATCACGCTGAGTACTGATATTGCGTTGAAAATGAGGCATTCGTGTCACCCATCAATCTTCTTTGTTTCAGGAATACCCCGATCTTTGCGCACAATGCCGTAAATTCATACATATCAGGAGCTGTCCAAGATGGATCACTTTGGTTGTAGTGGAGATCTGGCGGCGCAAATGCATTGGTGACCGTTTTATTAAGAATTTGGGTGAACGTATCTCAACTTGCTCGCTGGCGGCCCAGCAGCATGAAAACGCTAGTGCCCCGCGGGTCCGTCCACCCTCATAAAGATACGTTCGTAGGTTGACGAAGATACACTTGGAAAATTACTAATGGATGTTTCTCAACTGTATGAGGCAAAAATAAACGCTCTAGGTTAATAAGGACGCCCTACTGACCCTAATGACATAATGAGCTAACTTGAGGCTTTCGGTTATAACACGCACTGTTGTTTTATTGCGTAAACGGGTTCAGGTTAGTCACTTTAGTTTTTCCAATCAATCATCACCCGAAATAATTCGAAAAAGTCGGCTAGATTTCCGAGCTAAGTTTAGAAGAAGGTAGCTTTTTTATTGGGCCACTTTGGACCACTTTTGCAAATCAGAACTAGCTAGCTGTTGTCCAAGCTATGTACGTTTACTACAGGAGCATTCAGCTAATTATCAACTAATAATTCTTTCCATTGCTACATTGACTGACCACATGTAAATGCGTACGGCGCACTCGATTTCGTTCGTCCACGAATCCAGTGTTTTACGTGAGGTTAGGCTTCGTCCGACAACCTCGATAGTGATTTTGACAGTATCTCAGCCCGTCTTAGTTCATTTTTTCGAGCTGATTCACATGCAAACTCCTCTTGACTAGTAGTGGATCTTTCCACAAATACACTTATTTGCATATCGCTTCGGTTTCCACGGGAAACTCAACTGAATCTCTCGTTTATGATATTCTTCTACTGAATGTGCTGCACAAAGGCCACCTCATGTTTCACTTGGTACGATATTCGAGATATCGCAGTATATAAAGGATCTTATTGATATAATAAAGCATGGAGAGAAATTTCACAGGTCTGTGAACTGTATGTTCAAAATGCACACCAGCGTCGTGTTTGTACAAGAATATCTGGTCCTCACATTCTACATAGTCGACGGGATAAGCTTTTTACACTCGTTCATGATAAAGAATTGTAACTCTTGAAAGCCTCCTGTTTGACTTTGTAGACATACCACTTTAAGCATCCCTAAAAGAGGAAGTCAAGGGGGTTCGGATCTGGCGATATGGTGGCCAAGTCTAACGGCCTTTCCTCAATGATCCATCTATCCCCAATGTTTCGCTGAAATAGTTGCGCACACTCCCGGCCTAGTGCGGTAGAACGACATTTTGTTGGAACCAAACGCCTTTGATCTGATTAAGCTCCCTCAGCTGCGAAACTGATTAGTATTGCAGCAGAGGACTGTATGATAAAGCTACAACAAGTAAAAAATTAAAAATTGACAGCAACACTTACCATTCAGAATATCCGGACAGAAAAAAATGGCTGATGATTTTTGTGCCAAGAATTCCAGCACAAACCATCAGCTTAATCCTTTGTTGAATGTGGCAGGACCAGTAGCGACGAGGGTTGTATCTAGCCTAATAGGAAGTTTTGGTAAATTTGTCATTCAGACTGAAAACGACCTCATCGATAAACACGGTGGAAAACAATTCACTTCCGCAAATCACCCCGAAGCAACTGTTAGACCTTCGAATTTGGTGCCTCTTTATTATCTTATGCACTGCCTACCTCGAGGTGTTGCACTCCTGAAAACTCCTCCGTTTGGTCTGTTCGGAACTTCCACCCAATTCTTGGAGCACTTCATGTGAAGAAAAATCGTTGGTGGAATTGCCTGGTCCGTCTGTCTTCTTCCCGGCGTCTACGCTACCGACGTGTCGGTATTTCACCACAACTACCTGAGCGAACCTGCCAGTTATGGGTCATGCAACAGCGGTAATTGTATTGAACCGACGCGTAGTCTCATTTGCTCTGTAGGTATATCCTCCATACGACATTCCTATTTGCACTTGTCGGTTCAGTGCCAGATGACAGGTTTAGAGGTTAGACTGATTAAGAGATTCCTCCATTGCATATGTGGTGGCAGGTGTGACCAACGGCCTTCGCCACGTTAATTTGTTTTGAGACGCTTCCAGATGAATCGATTTGGTCACGTGCCTTTTCAGGGGGACAGCTTCCCTTGTCCAGGTGCGCAGTCGTCATGCCACCGGGAGTCACACCACCATTGCTCAACCGAGTTTCAGTAAGTCTCGTCACAGCGGGCTTGTAGCGGTTAGTCAACTTCGATTCCCGACTTGTGGGAATGCGGACACCAAAACTCAGTTGCCACGTTTGCACCGAAGCATTTGTTGCCAAGCTATCTATTGATGTTCCGTTTATTGAATGGTGGGCACAGTGCGACGTCTGAGATGTGTGCATCGTTAGTTTCATGCTAACTAAGCCTTAGATATGCCAAATGCACATTGGTGTGTCAGGAGGTGCCTTGGCAGTAAACTTTATTCCGTCAGCCTCTGCTTTACGTCTACTGGATTAGCGTCTTGCATAGTAGGGAGTGCGACTGTGTCCTAGATTGGAATATCGATGCACGTAATTTACCTGCTTCAGTACCTGATCCTTCCAAATACCTCCATGTGCATATCAGCTGTTGGCGACGTTCGTTCAACAGGTGATATACTGCCAGATCACTCATATCTAAACAATAGCCAATAGCCTTACAACATGTGAACAAGAGGAACATATGCACTGCGATTCCAATGCGACCGATGGTTTGCTGAATGGGTTTGCAACCGGGGCATGTTCCACTGGTGTTTAGGATTGCTGACATGACTTTCGTACCTCCATGGTATTTGAAATTAGCAACCGTTCTCGACCGAATAACTCCCAGCAGATCTTCTTTCGAAGCCACTGGTTCTTCGAACCGGTATCGTGTCTATATCAGCCAGCATAATAAGTTAAATAATGTAGAAAAATAACATTTTGCGGTTTTTACAGACGTGGGACTTTGTGATGCCCTATTGGCTTGAATCCATAAGAACCGAAGTGCCGCGTGCAGACTACTTCGAGCTGGAAATCCTATTGAAGTGAGTATTTGTTTATTTATTTGTTCATCTCCCGGCTGCTGATTTTTGTCTTCATGAATTTGCATTAATTTGTCTAACCATGTCGAATTAGTGTGCGAAGCTCTTCTAAGGCCGTCCGTTTTTCCATGATGATATTTGTTCCCATTCAACTTAAGACGTTCGAGATTTCAACTCGAATAAAAGCAACCGGTCACTGAATATGTGACCAATTTTGGTTTGGCACACAAAGAATGCATGTTGCATGCAGAAAAACTGGAAGACGATAGCAATGCCTCTCCAGGCTAACTAGACAAATCAACACATTTCGGGTACGGAATACTGAACAACGGACGAAATTTCGTGATGTATGCGAACGCACTGCTGATTGCTACTAATGTAACGGTGGGTGCTACTGATGAGGCATGCGAGTAGTATGTGTGTTCTCGTAACTTCGCCTTGACCTAATGGAAGGTGGGATTTATTACGGAATTTGTGGAACTACTTTACAGTTTTTGCTTGCAATTGTGCGATAATCAATGAATATCCAGGAGAGTTCAAGGAGACGCGTTCGAGAAGAAGATGGATATTCCATTTTTAAAAACAACATGCAAATGAGAGTTTAACCTTCCTGTCCAAAGTCTGTAACTGTTTAGTTGGTGTTTTTCTAGTACACAATTCCGCAGCGAAGGGTTTCCCTCCTTACATTTGGTGCCATGACCAGGCTAAGGATGAGAATCCCGTGGCCACAACCTTTCGAGGATGGGGATGTGCGGACCTTCCTGGAGGACTTCGAGGATGTTACGGAGGCGGCCGGACTGGAGACCGACAGGGGTAAGTTGGCGGCACTGAAGACCCTCCTCAGAGGCCGGGCAAAGGCGGCCCTGGATGCGGCCAGAAGAGGCCCTCAGAAGATGGACTTGGCCGCCGCGAAGGAAGCTCTTGCAGCGGAGTTCGGCACGCCGGCCGACCGCCAGGAGGCTATGAGTCGATTCAAGACGGCCAGCATGGAACCTGGATGTGACCCGACCGTGTTCTTCGCCAGCCTGCAGCAGTTGTTGGATCGGGCCTTGCCGGAACTGGACGGAGTATCGCGCCAGCAGTTGCTGTCCGAACAGTTCGTCGAGGGAGTCCACCCTGCGCTTCGTGCCCAGTTGCGGTTGGCAAGAGCAACTGGCCAGTTGAGTGTGGAGCACCTGGTGCGTCTGGCACGGGAATTGGCCGAGGCGCCACTGGCCACGTTGCAGTCGCAGGAGAACAGGGATGAGTCAACAGTGGAGGACCTGAAGAACAAAGTGGACCAACTTGCCGGACAGCTTGCAGCAATCAAGACGGAATCTCGGAGGCACGCTCGAATGAGCCGATGCTACAGGTGTGGCATGCATGGCCACTGGAAGAATCAATGCCCTCATACCCGACCACCTGTACATAATAAAACTTTGGACTACTCCTCTTTTCCCGGGTGGGTTGCGATCAGTGCAGTCACACAGGCTACCATACAGGCCGTTGTCGAGATAGACGGGAAGAAGGAGCTGTGTCTGATTGATACGGGAGCAGGGGTATCGCTGAGACGGAGAGGGAACGAAGCTGTATGCAAACCGTGCGCGCTAGTCGTAAGAGCAGTGGGTGGATACCAACTGAAAATTGACGGATTGTCAATGCACTCAATGCGCCTAGGCGACAGGTCCGTGCAGCACGAGTTCCTTATCAGCCCAGACATTGAGCAGACAATTTTGGGAGCAGATTTTCTCAGGGGCACAGAATCCGTGGTTGATCTCAAGCGGGGAAAACTGGTGACCAAGTATGGCGCAGTCAAGCTTGAAGGTTACCCAAGCACTGCCGTGAACGAGCTACATGTCCGAAAGCTTCCGTCCTGTAACATGCCGTCAGTACAATCCGTGGTCGAGGAATACTCCGAATTGTTCACAGGCGAAGTTACGAGAACACACATACTACTCGCATGCCTCATCAGTAGTACCCACCGTTACACTAGTATACATTTTCTGGTAAAGTCACGCTGATCCGATAAGGCAGAATTGTGGTTAATCGCAAATTTTCAATCATCCTACAGGGCCGTTATCGAGCGACTGGCATCCTATTCAAATTGTGTAGACAAACAAATTAACATCAGTCTTAGACTAACGAACCACAAGGTGAACAAAATGGATGTGATTGTGAATCAGGACAGACAAAGTAAAATGCAGTCTTTCAGGCGATGGGTTTTCAAGACGTGTGCGCGTGTGAAAGAGTGAGTTAATGTGTGGTGTCCTTCATTATTCGTCGCTAAAAAATGGGGGAAGTGAACGAAAGTCACAGTTACCATACCATTCTGGAGTAGTTACAAAACGAAAGTAGATAATACAAACTGGCTGAAAGGGTGCTTCAGTATGGACCGCCAACCATATCTTACAGTGTCTCGAACTACTCACAAGGTACTAGTCCCCCATTTTGTAGACCAAGGACCGTACGCATGGTAGACAGATATTTCTGAGTATCTTTCACGCAGTTCTTTCACCTAACGCATGGCTCGTCTTTTGGATTGTATCCCACTGAGTTCACTGTGTGGAACACCTCCTCCCGCTTGATGATAGCTTGACACGTATTGTGTGTGACTGAGCTACCTCAGCCTATCGTTGTCGTTGCTGTCTCCAAACTTCAGATCTGGTTCGTCACCAGGACGAACGAAGGGAGCCTGCGAGACGGAAATTAATGGATATTACAGGGGCTTGACGCCGCACTTCCAATGCAGAATTAAGTTTCCATCTGATGAAATTCTTGGAACATTTGATATTCCCCAACCTCATCAGTACACAACTGTTGGTGTGGCGTTCTTGCATATTTTCTGACAAAAGAAACGCTTCACATATCTTGCTGGTGAACACCTGTTTATTCAATTCACAGGGCTCGACGATCCTTCGAGTTTTCTACCAATTAATACTATTATAACACATACTGCTCCAAAATCCGTTTTGCTGAAATAGCAGTGGTTGGTGGTGAAACGTACTCAGCCATGGAACAAACCGATAGACATTCTTGATCAGTTTATCACCTCGCTCGGATTGCTTATTACCTATTACGTGCTCTTGGATTTATCCTAATGCGTAAGTTAATGTCTCTTTTAACTCTTTATTGGTAAAACAAATTGCGCAAGCGGCTAATCTGAAGGCATCCATGTGGGATTTTGAACCCAGAGCGCTGAGGTGGAAGTCTGCGATGTAATCAGTTGGAGTGTTCGTGCACCTACCGTCACAAATTGACACGTTCATAATCTGCCATTTGTATGTCAGTAAGTAATTCCCTGTTGAATGTGTCCACTCACTGTGAGCATAACACCTCACATCCCAGGTGCCAAGCAGCCTCACTTGAATGCTGTAGTAATGCAATTACAAGTCGCAAGATGTCAAAATATCTTTCCAGCCTAATTGGTAGACCCTATATTATGCCTTAAAAAGTAATCTTGAATGAACTCGACTGCTGCTGTTCTCTATACACTGCTTTTTATTCTCATTTGCACAGGAAAATTTTCGATGCCACTGCCGGACCGTTCCCGTTTCTGCCACAGAAGGTCTATCACTTTGCAGCTGAACGCTTCATCAGCACACCCCCGTCTGTGCAAGATCAGGCTCTTGCTTGGTTGGAGGTTGGTATTTGCGATGGTACTATTATTGCCCGTATACAATACCATTGCTATCCGACAGACCAATAATTCCCGAAAAACGCTTCATTTAAGTAACTTTAGGAAACTTCCAACCTTGTATCCTGGAATTTCAGAACGGTTGCGAAGTAGTCAAAATGGGCAAAATTCTTCGCCATTAACTGGCGCGAACACAGCAATTATTTTCGCAAGGTATCCCAAACTATGTAGACCATTAAGAAATAATATGGGACTAAACCAGTGTGGTGACAATGCGGTGGTTTACCTTACTCTTCCAGCGTTGAAGACGGAGCGTTTTTACTTGATACCGTAGTCTAAAGCCCTGTTTCTGCCTTTGCTTTGGTTTAAACAGTAGTGACTAGAACTGTTTCGGAACAGGTGGAAGCGAAATAGGTGCAACACGTCTGTGCTTTATGTCACAGGATCGGTAATCTATGATATGCAAGTATAGCCAAAAATGAGCGTTCTTCTTCGGTAGTTCGTACGGAGAGTTCTAAAACCACCCCGCCACTACAAGTATCGTTTTTAAGAGTATGATCGCAAAAATAAATGAGCTAAGCTGGTTGTAGATCAGGTGCTGTTGATCGGTTTGCTGAGCCTGACAATTTGCTCAAAGGTGCTTCGTTACCAATCGTGGAGATATCGTCAGTGCACGGTTGGGTAGGTATGTTGGGTAGAGTTGGGTGATGATATTTTCCGTTAAAGCCAGTCTTGGAGTGCCAAAGAGTTTTCTTATGAGTACTGTATTCCATCTGGACAATAGTGAAATATTGTTCACACGTCAATAACAGTCACGCTGGTAAAAACTGGTTGCTACAAACTATTTTGCTCTCACACGCATCGGTCCGGAGGGCGAGGATGAACCCTGAAGGTGAGTGAGGTCCACCAACAATCAACGTATGACATTCCTTCACTGGACAGTGACGTTCAATAAATCCTCCCAAGATGTTCGATTTCGGGCGAGCGATAACAGATTATCAAAAAAGGCCGAGGACATGTTACAACATCCGGGAAAACTGGGACGAATCTGAAAAATCTAGGACGAAAGGTTCACATCTGCGTTCGTTTAGGTAAACCCCTCAGGCACGGATAAGGCACGGAAACGAGTGTTTCGAACAAATACGGTCTCTCAATAAACAGTCTCCAGGAAGTCGGAGACGGGACTTTTGACATTTCGAGGGCTGCAATCGTGCACAGTGACCTTGCGGATCCGATCAGCGCTCAGCACGAACCCTTTCGTTGACATATGGTGCACGTTCAATTATAAAATAAACGATGGCTGATGGAAAACATCTTCACACTGCCAAAACGAGAGCTTCTTGGAAAGAATAACAACAGTGAGGAATATAACTAGTCTGTAGTGTTTAAATATACATGCGTATAATCTCCGATCTATTTTTAACCCGATCACTACTAAATGTACAATTTTTTGTGAACACCTAACCACCCATCTTGCTCGACTTCGGTTCTGTTTCTTTCATTGATCTAGGATTTTGTTACGAATCTGAAACTCGAATAAGATGAACCATACTTTGATTTCCACAAACTCAAAAACAGTCATAAACTGTCCATTCTTTCCAGAACTAATTTCCTTGATAATTTCCTTCTATAATATTTGCAAATTTTGTACTATTTCTGGTCTATATATCCTAATGCTCCTTCAATTTCCGCTTCGTATTATGCGTCAGTATTTTGCGTACGTTTTCTGTTTGGTTTAAAGATTCTAACGAGTGTTGAAGTACCCATTCCCATGAAGGAACTCCTAACCATGTTCCGAAATGGTGTGGAAGGGTTCCAAACTGAATTACTGTTGCCTGAAAACGATAACTATGAGGAGGACGAGGATGCCCTATCCGATGATGGCAAGTGTATTCGGAGTGCATCAGTTCCGAAGCAAATCTCGGTAACGACGAATATAGGGAGCCGACCGCCGCACAAACAAGGAACAACTGAAGTGGGTGTGTCTGGAACAGATTCAAAGGAGTTGAATTTGGAATCTTCTGGACGAAGGGACCCCGCTGAGAGCGAAACAGAATCGGACGAAGATGTGGCAGATGAAACACGCGTGTTGCTGTCCACCAAACAACAATCCCCCCAAGACTCTACTCTGCGTAAACCTCGTCGATCATTTTCCAAGTGCCGAACGCCGCACAAAACTAGGACTCATATAAAGCGTCCAAATTCTGGACACTCTGTACAAAATCAAGCAAGCGGGAAAACAGAGAGTGATGAGACCAATGAACGCCCAAGCCGAACTCAGTCACAACCACCAAGAAAGACAGAAAAGCTTGCGGAACCCTCGAAAACAGCAAGGCGAAGGAGGTCTTTGGCTCATGAATACCGGATGACAGAATGCTTAGCTCAAATGCTGAACATCGCCTATAGACAGGCGAGTCCATACTTTATTTTTGTGTTATCCTGGCTGACTTCTTAACCAAAATCTCCGTTACTTCATTTAAGAGGCTTGGTGTTTAATGACACCATCTATTGTAGCACCACGTACAATTGAGGTGTTGGATAAATGTGGTACCTCGGGTGTCTGGAAACTTTGTCCTCATGTGCTTTGGACAGCGACCTATGTGGGCGACATTCTAGGCTTTTAGCTCTATGGCTTTTGACGATTTCGCTGTCCGCATCCATATTTGCAGCAGATTATTGGCGCTGCTTAACTTCTGCTTTTCAGACTACACCCTCAAGCCGGTTAGTTGTCTTTCAGCAAGGTGGATACTTCCAAATCGTTTCAGGGTGATTAGCTAGACAATGCAGTTGCTTCACCCCTATCAGGAATTTCCTTTATTGTGCACATTCAGGTTCCTGTGGGGCATCTGAAGCAGCATGCTTCAAGGCGGATATTGACTAATACCTAGATACAAGTGGTTAGTCAGCTACGTTGTGGACTCACCCTCACACGACCGTAGCAGCTCATTGATTTCCCCGAAAACAACCTCATGATTTGCTTTTGTGCGTTACTACTGGTATGGCGTAGGTAGCGAGGATCGTTTGTCTAATGGTTAATCTGTGTCTGGGCCATAGCTTATCCTTGACATTGGGATGGTCCAGTCTCTGTTCACGCTCAGTTCACTTGTTAAGTAGCTACAATAATTCCTGACCAATATATATTCCTTGCGATAAATGCACTATTGCTCTTAGTTGTGGCAATTTAACGTGGACTATTTCGGTTAACATTGGCGAAACTTTTGAGTGCAAGACTATTCTGGAGAGTCGAAAGGCCACGTTCCCGGGTAGCACCGGACAGAAACCTGCAACTCATAAGCTTAGAGGATCGCTCAAAATCCTCCTAAAGTCTGCGAATTACACATTCTTACATTTATATTAAATAAATTTGCGATAAATATACACTCAACGCGTGTGACAACGTGATGTGAATCCGGTGATTGGAGTATGAGTGGCGCTTTATTCTGTCTAAGTGTGATTTTATCGCACTTTCGATCAACCGTTAAGTGTTCAAACTAGTAATCTGGAGGTCATGGGCTCGAGACTATGGAGTTTTGTGATGTGCACACCACTTATGATTCCCAATAGAGGTGAAATGTCTATGCAGTGCTTCTCGGCTTTTCTATATGGAGAGGCTTCACTTAAAAGGTGAAATCTCCATCCAAATAGGAATAAATTGGCAATAAAATGCTTTAGATCAGCCAAAATCAATTAGTTTCAGTCAGAGTGGCTGAGGAGGTGTTCGCAAGGATCACACGCGCCAGTCAGTAGATTACGCACGGATAAGCGCAGAGCACAACTTCCTAAATCATCCGTACCATTTTGAGTGCTAGCTACTGATCGGTTTAAACTCACTTCGGAGAAATCAGCGATATATATCCAATGCAACGTCATCGCAGCTGGCTTGTTATGACTCATCAACCACAAATATTTAGTGATGCGGTTTGTCTCAGAAACGTCATGGAGATTACGGCTAGAATCAAGCTCTCTCTTTGACCTTCTTCCTTTACTTCCGGCACTCTTTGTGATCAATCAGGCCCTTATTTTTCAGCTTCGTCTGCATGATCCGGTTGGGCATGGAGGGTATACACAAGAAACACCTCAACTCCTACTCCAACTTTTGGGTGATATGCTTCAATTGTACTGGGGTCAAGATGGACCAATGTCTAGGAAAGGTCTACAGGAACTCTATTGTGCGGGTCTAGAAACTTGCATTTTTCCAACTCCAACGCAACCACAGGATGCACACCAGAGTTTCACTGAGGTTCAGCCCCCAAGGTCTGAATGTATGTATTGCCTCGATATGCTAACCTGGATGAACTACGCCGTGCTGATATGTCAACACTTGGCTCCAGTAAGGCCCGCGCCGAAGGCCACAGTGGAGTTCACGGTCGAAGCGCTCACGGCTGCTGCGGAGTTTCCGGGTAGGTTGATTAAGTCACTTGGTATTTGAGACAATTCATATTAAGATGAGAATGTCGTGTTGTAATTTTTTTGAGATGGGTTAATGGCATCCCGTATCCCTATGCTATTGTGAAAGGTGGAGATATTTCACACCTTCCTCTACCTCCGTGCTTCAGGATTTGATGCATCTGGTAGCATAGCGCCTTTACGAAAGGACGCAGAGTTTCAGACGCTTTACTTCGGGAGGAATGGTGTCAAGGAACTCGGTGTGGCAAGTCACAGAGAAGGATTCCTAGTGGAAAATTGATAAAACAACTCAACATAAGCAATGGAAAAAGATTAGGTAAATCGCGGCGTGTCAAGATCCGATTAGTCGAATGGATAGAAGACGCTTGCTGCTTCGAAACTCCTTGCGTAAATCTTGCAATAAATAATCACTAACATGTGCTACAGACCCGCTCAATTTTTGAAGAAAACTCTATTGCGAAGGAGTGACAGGAATGGGCAGGGTGCCGGTGTTAGGCGTCAACAACAGAACGAGATATCTTGACATTCGCACACAATCGAACAAGCCAGATAGAAAAACACTGTTAGAACATCATTTCCAATTATTTGGAGTCACTTAATTCAGAAACTGTTATGACATTCGAAGAGAGTCATATTAACATACATACACGCCTCTTCTATTATCTTTACGCCTTTCTGCAAAGTCATCTGCTGTCCATCTGTCCATCTGCTGTTTCTAACTAGTGGAGGTTATCAGTGCTGAAAAGCCCAGAAACAGTGAAACAGCATTTGGCCGAGTGATTGCAGTCTATATTGCTGTTTACATATGGTTGCTTATATGTGGTTGGCCGGCATCCCACGTTCCACTGCGTTTATATGGGAAGTTTATATTTTCGACAAATGCATTCATTTGCAAACCATTTGGTTTTCACAGGAGATTCACCTGAAGCACAGCTGAATCCTCGTTTACGATGTTCTTCTTCAACTGAGTGTGCTGCACCAGGCCAGCATTACCATCATAAAAGAGAGATTCAGCTGGGTTTCAGGTGAGTCGCCCGTGAAAACCAAATTGGTATGCAAATGAGCGTATTTGTCAAAGTTCGTGCAATTCGGGTTCAAGTAGAAAACGAGGTTGACGGAAACTCGCTGACTGCGCATACCTGGTGAGTACCAAGAAGGGCGAAACCGGTCATGGGCTGTCGAAGAGTTTTCAGCAACCTTACGAGTAGTTTGTCACGTCTATAAATATATGTTTTGTTCCAAACTTCCACAGCTGCTGCTGGTACTCCAGCGCACGTCTAAAACCGCTGAAGTGTTAGACACCTCGACATTTTGTTACAGGAAGTTCGTGCGCTTGATATCCTGCGATGAGCTACACTTAGGTGAAAGGGTATTGAGATCAGCCGAAACAGATTCGTCGCTTCTGATCTCAAAAACGTGCCGTCACAGCAGTTGACGAGAGCTGAGAAACTAATCACCCCATTCGCCAATCTATACGCCTGTCCCCACGAAACGAACGTAGGGCGAGGCTATTTGTGCAAAATCAGGTCCGTGTGCAAACAGGCTGCAGGGGAGATCTAACAGAATAAGCCAATCGCCTATACGATGATTTGGGGACTCTCAGAACCTTCCACAGGACCTAGTTAGGCTTTACAAGATATAGCGATGAAGTTACTTCTAGCAAATCTGAAAGCCTGCAGGAGATTAAAGTGAAATTTGGAGTACATGTGAAAACCTAGATTTGGTACAAAGCAAGGAAAACTTAGGTGCTCAAATGTAGTCCAAATTTTATTCCAAGTGTGATTCCTACACCAACAGTTAGGATTTTGGGTTCCAGTAAACGCCGTCTAGCTTAACACGGTCACTAATGGTCTTCCGTGAAGTGATATATTAAATTAAAGGATCATATGTTTGCACAAATCTGCGTGGAAGCATGCGAGCCACTGTTGCGTGTATCACGATGGTTAACAACCTGGATGCATTTCTCGGAAGATATTGTAGAAGTGAAAACAATTTCGGATCTCACCACTTCATGACTGAACCCTCTGATGCATATTTTTAGAGAATTACTTGTCATATTGTTACGTTGTGAATAATGACAAGCTAATGCACTTGAAGAGTTCCACAGGGTCTGACAGAACCAAGTTTTAAAGGTTGTTGGTCATAATGCTTTCGTCTAGGTTCTTTGAAAAAAGCAGCGTAACGGAAGATAGTGGTTTGAAATATTGTTTGTCGACCGATTGAGGCCTTGTTCGACAAGAAGTATAGAGCCTCTGTATCGTGATTTTCTTAAAAATATGATTTATTCGACCCATGAATGATGTGACAAAGTATTTGCTGTGTAGGTTTTCAGCATACAGAGAAGTGAACCTTGGGTAAAACATTCCAAACAACCAGGTTTCCTAAAAAAATTTTTCGTCCCGTTATATTATATGACTTACCAAAACAGAACTAGTAATAATAATGATGATAGTCTTTCAGCTTTAATGCCCTTTCGGTGTCTAGCTGCCATGTCACCCGAAGGGGGCAAACGGAATTAGATACTGCCAGGTTGTCCAAGCCTAGCCAGGACCATTCTGGATGCCGGGCTTGAGTTCAAACCACGGACCTTCCGGTCAGTAAGTTCGCACCTTAACCACTGAGCTATCTGGCACGCAGAAGCCAAACTGTAGCTCAGCATCACTCGGGAGCTAAAAGGAGCCTTTTACACTACATTAGTACTACATCGGTTGAATGCTGATATTCGACAATCTGGGAATAAATAGTAGGCATAACGGTATCTGTACTCGTTTTCCAGTCAGATACCGCACAAATATCGGGGTTCATTTTCAGGGCAACTTGGTTGCTACAGGGAATTTGCACAGCATTCCCTCCAGAAACGTCTTGTGTTTTGCCGGTTTTTCAACTCAGTGTTCTCTACAAAATCATGTATAACATGTAGGTCAAACTACATTGAATAAGTGGTAATGGTGTATGGTCAAAATAGTTGGATGAAGGCGGATTTGTTGGTTGTTCTAGCATCAGACTGTTTGCAAATTTGTCAGGTTGCTTTGGCCTCCGGTGCAGTGTATCTGATTTGTTGCCTCGTATGTTGGCACAAATCTAAGTAAATTGCCGTCATTTTGTACGTGTACCGTTCACTGCTCCACATCTATGTGATCTGTGGATATATGATGAAACCGTATGGTCACAATTGGTAAATGATCCGCCAGGCCTGTTTCAGTAGACGCAACTCAATGCATCCGTGTTTTACTCTTCTCATGTATTGCTTCAGAGTATACAGGCTGGGGAGTTACTGGCATAATGCAAAAGGTCAACGAGCAACACAGTCTACCGCAAGCACCTTCCATTATTGAGGACCCCATGTTATATCCCAGTCCGATTGACATCGTTTCCATGCCTCCCGTTATTCGTTTCGTCTACCTTCTGGTCCGGTTTCTGCAGCAACATCGGAAGCTGCAGCCCACATCAGAATCTGAAACCATTGATCCGGTGTCGAATAACACAGGACAGTCAAGCCAGCAAGATGTCCCTACCGACACCATTCGTGTCACCAAAGATCCTATCGTGCTGCAGTGTGTCTTAGAATGTCTTGCCTATTTGTGTCATGTTGGAGACTGTTTACAACAGGTGCTGTCGCGGACGGAGACCAGTGATAAATCTGGACTTCAGAGTTCTATCCCCTCTATTCAATCCACAGCAGGTGGCAGAAATGGAGGGACAGCCAAGCTACACCACATGAGCATAGTTGGAGGTTCAGGTAATGGGGCTACGCAAATTGCGGGATGTCCTGTGACATGCACAGCCACCTCTATGGCGCAAGCCAACTTCATCCACTACCTGGTTCATTGCCACCTCATTCCAAAGTAAGTTTGGTTGTGGCTTAGTTTACCAACTCATTTGAGCTGTGATCATCTGATACGCAGTAATAAAGCAACTGATTGCTCTATATTCTAGGTCGCAATTTCCACCAAAACGTGCACAACTTGTTACCTCAAGTGACCTGGTCACACTTTCTCAGACTCCTTCTACTGTTCGTGAAATTATCCTTTGAATATCTTTCGTGTCTGAAAACCGTTCAGATGAGGTTTATCGCACGAAAAGCATATCACTGTTGCTATCAATACCGTCAGCCTGCTACTGGTTGTGGCACAGAGACGAAGAGCCTGAACCTCGTACAAAATAAAGGAACTCTGATGACGTCAATTCTAAATGAGTTAGTTTTGGCGTGAGTCCATTAAATGTAGATTTTCGACTGTAGTGCATTTTGTGTAGCGTGATTTCCGGTTTTCGTGGCTCAAGTTTGATTCAGCTGATCCGTAAACCGTATCGAAATTCCACGGTGAAAATATATCACGGCTAGTGATAAACATAACGCTTTTGTGTTGTGTTGCTCACTCAGAAAGGTAGCCCTTGGAGCCCAGCTGACGAGCTGACGTCACCGCCTGGCGTGTCTGAATTCGGGAAGATGACGTGGAAAGACGAGTTCGGAGCCATAAAAAGCTATGCTTAATTGTCAACACAGGTGACTGTGCCTTTGCTCTCTTTTGTCCAACATTAGAAGATAAAATGTTTATTACTGCTGAAAATTGACCTTACGACTATATGCAACCTACTCAGATTGCACAATAATTTTTTCCTGCTTGTCTTGTATACGATATAACTATGAGCTTGGTACTGATTTCCTGTTTGGTGTAGTTTTCTGCTTTCAAACATCAACAAAGTAGGCTGTTCATGAACTTCAGTAAACCAGCACTCTCACAGCATTGTGACGAGTGAACGATGAAAACTACTAATCCTGGAAATGTGTGTATTTAAATTGACACTACATCGCCCTGAAAGACAGTACCCTCATCCCACGTGTTTTTGATAGCTTCCAATCACTGTACTCCTGCCCAATTGTTACTTCGTAGCCTCTGGGGACTTTTGAAATCGGAGCTTTCCCATTTGGCCAGTTGGACTGTGCCACTACTACTCCATTGTATATTACTGCCTGGTGGAGCCAAAGTATTTTGGCGAATAGTCGAATCAGCGTTCGGCCACGATGACTGGCGTGTTCGATTTGACGCAATCGAACGAGTTACAGTACTAATGCGTGAGTTGGATCATCAAGTAATGTCTCGCGGATTCAGCGGTGCCGCCGGCGTTAAAATAACCGGTGTCCTTTCTGGCGGAAGTATGGCTAGCGCAAGTGGAATGACTCTGTTTGGACGCTCAGCTGCCTCTGGACCCACATCACGACCTCGTGCAACCGGAGGTCGTATGCTGACCGGGAAAGGTGGATTCAATCGGGGGCATGGAAACGTGTCATCCACTGGTGATGGAAAAGTCGGGGCATCAGCCATGGCTGCGGCAGCGGCGATTAGCAATGAGAGCCCTTTGCTGCGCTCCGCACTGGCTCACGCGTTTTGTTGTCTTGTTGGATCGCTCAATGATTCAAACTCGATTATTGCGCAGTACACTGCTTCGCAGTTGGCATCCTTGAATAATACTGCTCTTTTGGTAAGAGACTATGTTTTGGTACTAATGACCTATTCTAATTGTACCTTCCCAGTTACTTTCCCAGTTTTTCGTTCATCTTCATTGGATACATGTTAAACAAATGTAGGTCGCAGCAAAGACTTATCATTCCTATGAATACGTTTTCACTGTTTGGATAAGACCGTCCTACCGGGGCATGTCAAGACCAATCACAGTGACCCTACAGAAGGAGCGTCCAAAAGAAGTTCGTAAATAGATTTATACGATGGAGAAGGTTCAACCACCGACCACTTTCAGATTCAAATCTTTCCACGCAGCCGATCTCAGTGGTATGATTACTCTCACTTACCGACCGGACTGCATAGCTAAAGTTTGCTTGTCGTTGCGCACTGGGCTAATGTTAGATCAGGTCCGCAAAGGACGCTGGGTCATTTGCGTCGATGGAGGCTTACTTCGGTATGGCATTCAAATGTATTCATTTCATTTCCTTTCGAAGTTGTAGACACCTCATACTTGATGATTATTTCTAAGAACGCGAGACTTTTTTCGCCTTCCCTGTTCTTTCAACTCTTTATTGCAACCTTCTTTCCCCACGGTTGTGTGGCAATTAAGCTTCACTATGTAATACCGATGATGATGGGGATGACGATAATGGTGGTGTGGTTATTCTTCGCAGTAATGAAATACCCATCGAAAATTGTGATTTCCGTGAATCCTTCCCTTATGGCCCTTATACGTTTTCTGGATATCTAGCTGACAGTCAGGTTATCTGACTTGATCTTATGGACTGATTCCGTTCATCTTTTGCGCTAGATGTGGTTCTTCTCTTAAACTCTCAATGTGGAATGCTTTCACACAGTTAGTCTTGCTATTCGTGAATTCAATGAGCCAAAGTTAGAGGGCACCGGGAACAGCCTACCTATTCATTGGTCACTATCCACTGAATAACCCAAACGACACAAAATAACGTGTTTTGTAAGTCATCATAGAGTCAAAGTACCAGCGTAAACCGATGCTAGAATAATTAAATGCCCCATTGATTTGGCCGTTTGTCGGAATCCTGTTTGAAATGAACTCCTAAAATACAGTAATCTAGAGAAGTGACCAAGCCAGCTATTCCTTTAATTTAATTAGTTTTGATAAATGCAGGCTGCACACGAGGGCAGGCCAGCTGTCCCAACCGTTTTATGCTGGAAATCCGACAACTGTACCGTTGTACGGAACAGAAATTACTACTAACGAAATACATTCATTTGCATACCAATTTGGTTTTGACGGAGGACTCACCTGGAACCCAGCTGAATATCTCTTTTGTCATTTTTGCTGCTACTGTTTACTACAGAATAAGAATACATGGCATGCTTTCTAACTTCTGAATGTGCCATGAACCATTAGTTATTTTTTACTGACCTACGTTTGCCATGCTACTGATTCTCTATATCGACCCCATTATATTCGATATTTCAGTGCGGAATTCAGTGTTTGGAATTTCAGTTCGACACGGTGATTGCTGATCGGTGCTTGATCTTGCAACGCATGCATCAGTTGAGTAGTACACTCCAAAACCGCCAAGTGTTCACTTGGGAATTTTTCGTCAACCGTTTTGGTCTTCTGGCTTTACAGGCCCAAATGACTGCCACAGGACAGCAGGATATTGACGCAGGTATCGCATCTTCCTTGATTAACCGTTCTTGATTGGTCTGTTCTAATGAAAACTGACATTCCCCATGTATTTGGTAGCATTGTGATGAATTTCCTGTATTCCTGCCAATGAATGGGGTAATGTAGGTTGTTTGGTTGTAAATCATTACCTATCAGAATGCTCATAGTAATGGGGTGACACAGAGTAGAAAGTGTTACGCACCACAGCCGCCTGTTTTTATTTGTCGATGGTAGTTCGACAAGTAAGAAGCAAGCAAGGCCTCAGTTGCACGTAGACAAACTGCTATCAGACAAGCGCGACTCAATAGAAAATCAGAGCTTTTTGACTTAATGCGTGTGCATTGGTTTCTTTAATGATTGCAGTGCTTTTGACCATACCGGCGGATTGTCCTCGACTGCAACGAGGGGACAGACGCTTTGAAAATCAAGTTGGGAATCCTCCAGGCAGTAGGATGTAGCTTAAAGCAAGGCTTATTCTTACGCAACCCGAGAATGAGACAGGCATACTCACTGGAGGCAAACCTTAATCCGAATGGGAAGTTTATGGATGAATCATGTAGGATAAATTGACACAAAGATGTATGAATGTGTGAACAGGGTACCAATGATGCGAACAACGGTGTTAATGCTTTTCCTTCCGAATAAAACTGTTATCTAGTTCTGGAAAATTACTAGACAAATGTTCATTCGGCGTACATGGAAAATACAGTGGAAAACTATTCAAAAACAAGATCCCTGTCGCCTTTCTTTATCGGCTAAAATGTCTCTCCTCCTGTGGCAGAAAACCACTGATGTTCGAGTACATTCGGAAATTACAGCATATCTGACCACAGACCTGTTAATGAACCTTCTAACGTTGTAAGTAGCGGTTTGTCTTACTGGTGTCCTTTAGTGATCTGACAAACTTGTGTCTCATTTTTGAAACCCATTTATTTACAACTCATTCTTACATGAAAACATCGTAAACGAGGGATTCAGCTGGGTTCTAGGTGAGTCTGTCCAAAAACAAAATTTGTTTGCAAATGAGTGTATTTCGCTAAGCCATTCTTACTGTTTTCATTGCCGTTCCCCAACACAGTCACCGACCTGAATGGCTACCACAGGAATAGCCAGCACTTCCAAAGTCAGTTTGAACGAGCTTGTTTTGCTATTTCTAAGTGCACCGGTCTTCGGTCAGTCAGTGAGCTCTCTCGGGCCAAAGCTTTGAGATCGACAGCTTGTTCCGTTGCAGCTGTAACGCAGTCACAACTTCCAGCTCCCGCAGCTCAAAGATCCTCATATATTGACCCAGGTGGAGGATCTCAGCGAGGGGCTAACTCTGAGAGAAACGCAACGGGAAATATCTCCCCGACTGGCGGTAAGTTGACCCGAAACGCTCCGAATGATCTGTCTTTCATGACCTCATCAAGAGATCTAGAAAATGCACTCGATCAACTTATCATCGTTTGCTTCTTGATATACTGTCGGAGCAACCATCTGAGCCTTTCTCTGACTCGGATATGGGAGCATAATTCGACAAGTGGCTAATTAAAAGCGTCAAATTTTTTCAGGAGCTCTTCTGTTTTTGGCCTACTTCCATGTGACATACATTCTTCCTTTTCAGATGGGCAAGAAACGGCATCTAGACCACAAACACCACATTTTCAATCGTCCCGTCGGGAGAGGCCTTCGATGGCATCCTTCACTGGATTTTTCTCATGTAAGTAGCTACTGAATAAATTCAGCAGTGTATCTTAATCTTGATACGACAAATTCCATTCAGATTTTCCGAAAAACTAAACCAGGTTAGAGCACAGCAAAGACACCGAATATATGTCACAGTTAATAGCGTTGAATGGATACTTTGTGTCATGCCTTCCATGCACCAAGCTCTCTACGCAAACATCGGGAGCGGGCATTCACATTTGCCCGTCACATCAATACTGTTGCATACTGTTGCAGCCGTGCGTGATGGGTTTACATCGAAAGGCGTTGGCGCTGACTCACATAGGGATGTCAGCTACCTAAAAGCTGAAGTAATGGGACCAGAGGCTGTGCAGAATTCGACAGTTGTAGAACCGATAGCATGGTCCATCACTGGCTAGTTAGACGGGGTAGTTGAATCTGGTAGTGTAGGCGAAAGACGAATCGTTTCTCACTGCTGCCTGTAAGCACCACCATGTGACTGTATTCAATCAGAATTCGGTTCGATCTGTGCGAAGATGACCACTTTATATCTCCACTTGCGTCTTTCTAAAAAATGGACAACAGAATCACATCAAATAGCTATTTGGTGTTAAAATTCATAGGGTAGGCAATTACTTGAAAATATCGCCCTAAAAATATGCAGTGTCTAAACCCAGATTCCTTAGGCTATTGGTAGTCGACCTTTTTTGGAACAAGTTACTACCAATCAGTGGGGTTTATTTGCCGATTAGCAGTAACTTGTCAATTGTTGACCTTTGACTCTCGCTCATCTAAATTACTACTTGACCTACTTAACAGCTGGTCCAGCTGGTATGGAGTTCATGGATAGCAGCAACAAATTCTTTTGCAACATACGGAATGCATTGGACCAGGACAGTGAGGAGCGTGATACCTTGCATCTTTGGGTCCGTTTGCTTCTTCGGTTCATGTCCACCATAGAATTGGATGCTCGGCCTGATGACACATCCAGCGGTAGTGGTAGTTTGAGCGGTAGTGGCAGACACTCCGTGGCAACCGCAAAAGATGAGCTTCGAGACAGGAAGGCCCTGAGCAAGGCACAAAGACATTTGGCATTTCTGCTGGGCTATGCGGACGGGGCTTTTAACATACCACCGCACACGCTGAGGTGAGCGAATGGGAACCACTTGCCCCATGTTTTATTAGTAGTTTTGTCAATATTTTTCATGATGAAAAACAAACGTGTAGTTTCTCTGAACAGCCGAAGAAATTTTAGGACCGACCAAAGAGCTACTGGCTCAGAAATCTTGGAGAACGTTTGGCTGCATTCTTGAAATTTCTGAAACGCAACCAACAATCATCTCATGTGCACTTGTCATCATATAGGCAACAGAACAACCTCTAATCTAGCGAAATACACTCATTTGCATACCGATTTGGTTTTGACGGGAGAATCACCTGGAACCCAGATGAATCTCTCATTCATGAAGTCTTTAAGCAACTGAATGCGCTGCACTAGGCCGCCTGATGTTTCAGGTGGTACGATACTCGACGTATCGCGATACATTGTATCGACGTAGTACACTACTCATAAAGTTGCTTAAAAATTTGACAGCCCACGACCGGTTTCGCCCTTCTTGGAGCTCATCAGGTAGGCGCAGTCACAGAGTTTCCGACAACCCTATGTTCTACTTTAACCCAAATTGTATGGGCGTTATAAATTTGCATTCTGGATTTTGTTTTGTCTTATGCTGGAAAGCCAAGAAGCACCGTCTCCAAATGGTGTTTGCCTGCACGTAATTCGAGTTTGGTATGAATTTGACTGTTACTGAATAGTTGGATAGCTGTTCCTAAATGTTCACAATTCTCGCGGTTACTTATCGGGTTCGGGAGTTTTACTCGTCATAGGTACAAAGCAGAAGTCACCGGTCCTGGGAGAGCACTCCATCACGCGTTTCGTCCTGATCATTGGACCATCCTGATTTTATCGTCCGACGTTCGGTTTCATAGTTCACTTTCAGGCACATGACACTTTTGCTTGGATTGACACAGGGAAGTGAATCTTGAAAGTTTGTCTGACTACCCAGTAGTGGTCAGATTCCTAAGGAGTTTCGACACATGTGCAAAGCCGACACCAACCACTCGAATTCCTATGGGCCATGCGCACAATGGAGATCAGCCACCGCTTAATTTTAGGCGCTGGGATCATTTCCTCTGTGAGGAAACCGATAACACGAGTGCTTTGTGCACAAATCTAATAATTATAAATCGAGAACATCAATCCGTTGAGACACCTGGGAACATCAATGGAAGAGGATGTATTGATTCTGAAGTATGGCTTTACATTGGTTGGTTTAAAGCTGGGTGTATTCATTTTGGTTATACGTTGATAGGCTTTTCGGTCACCAGTTCATGGACAGGATGATCCAGATGCCGTGGGAATGGTGATCAATGCCTGGACAAGTTGGTATTCCGTCAACTGCAGTTACGTTTTGCCAAATAACCCACAGAGTTTTCCTCTAGAGTAAATAGTTTCTATACTCGATTGTATATTTGTTGAGCGGAGCTGGCTATTCAGTATTCGATATCGCTACATGGAAATTCTCCTCAGGCCCAATGGAGATATTGTTTCTTGCTTCAGCGATGTAAACGGGGAATACTAACGCTTTCAATTACACGAGCTGTCACCAAATAAATTCAAAAATTGGTATAGGTGACAAGCTCTTTTCTGCTAGTGATGCAAGCGGAACGAAGTCCCATTTTCAGTTGAGTTGCATCACCTTTTTCCGCAACACAGCTTCAATCTCCAGGACTGACGCTTTGCTACCGTACAACTACGACTGATTTGAAAGCCTTAATGTTAGGCGAAGTATAAAAGCGGATGGTGAAGTGACCTAGTGCCATCCCACCACAGTCATTCCGAGGTCTCTACAACTCCAGACACTCATTCAGACAATCTAGATAGAATTTTTCATCTATGCCAAACAGCCGAGAAAAACTTTACCGTTGTTTAGTCCTTAGTGGGAGTCATCAGCATTGCGCACCTCAAGAAACTCCAGGGGGTTTCTTAACCGCAGCTTCCAGGCTAGTAGGCTGAACACTCAACCGTTCCACTAGAAGCGGCTGGTGAACAGTGTGTGTGACGAAATCTCGTTTGGAAATTCCAATATCCCACCAAACTGTAAACAGTCTATAGGTAGCTCAGAGCAAGAAGAATTTACATGATGAGTGAAACTTCCATATGAGAAGTCGTCACTCGAGGAGCCACTCAACTCGTGGTCATGTGACGTGGATTCCGTGACTGAAGGATGAGTGGCGCTATACCCTGTCTAATTACAAGTTAATCACACTGTTAACCAACCTTTCGTGGCATATCGAAATGCCGAAATCATGGCTGGTGGTTGTCATAGCTGCGTCGTACCTAAAAAACCCTCACCCAGTGTAGAACCATGTCCCATAATGGACAAAAGCCTAAAATAAATACTTTTGATCGACAAAAGCTGCGGGCATTCTGACGACCGACAGTTAAAATCAGCCGTCCGACCGAGAAAATCAACCAACATAGGGTGCTTAAAAGAGTGGCGCTGTTCAAGAAACTGCCTCAGGGCAACTATACAGTCGATCCATACTCAGCCAGGGCGAAACTGGGCTGGTTCTCAGGAACCCATCCCTTATGATAACTGATTAACCTGCAGAAAATGATACCAGAGAGCAGACTGGACGCCACGGTGACCGGACTGAGGTGACGACGGTTGTCGTAGAACGTCTTTTCGCCTTCTCTGAAGATTGGGCTCATGGTTGTAGCGCTCTAGTCCACTGTTATTTTTTTCCTTCCAAATCCCCCGTAACAGAGCCATGAGATTGCGCAACGGGCTTTTTGAAAAATTGCACCGTACAGACCCTCCGGGCCTAGCGATTTTTCACGTCGGAAGAGTGATACCTCAAGTAGGATTTTTTGTTGTTGGTGCTGAGTTGGTAAGGATGATCAATTCAGGCCCGTTGAGTTCTTCCAGATGTTGCGTTGAAGGAGACCAGATGAACTGTTCATTAAGGTGTTCAGTCCACCGCTCGAGACAATGATCCTGCGAATGAGATGCCGTTATATCTCTTTCACAAATTATATCGCTATCAATACAACCGCAGTAGGTTACGGGCACTACTCTGTTCGTCTAGGTGTTGTGGCTAACTGAACGAAGCACTAGTCAGTTGTTAGCTTGCCACTTTACTGGAGTTTTTATTCTTATACCTTTGGCTGCCTGATATTTAGACACATCAACCCGTTTTTTTCATGTATACGTGTACGATACGTCTAGTGCACTGATTACCAGATCGTCGGTTACTATGTCTCATTGATTTTTCCACCTGTTTTCAGAAACTCCACTGTGTTCCATTCATTTCTGGCCCACGTCATGGGTGTTCTGGATCGCAATTATGGAATGGGTTCATGTATTCTGCACCAGACACTTGTTGTACTTCAATACTGTGCCTCACCTCAGCGTTACGCGACTGACACACAACCACCCACATTCTCCTTGCGTCTGCTCGAACCGCAAATACGGTTAGACTGGTTACAAACCCTTCTCGTCATCTTGTACAAGGTAACGTACTCGTCGGTGGTTATCTCGTTGTGTACCTTCGCCTCGGATTCTGCGTTTATTCTACCCCAATGCTATCTTACTCTTTTCAGTACGAGTATAGTGCACCTGGGGGCACCATTCCCAGTGGGCAAACTGGCAGTGTCGGGGCACAAACAGGATATAACACAACTTTACTGAATCACCCGAGTCTAGCTGTTGGAGGTGTCACAAACAACGGCACGGGAACTCTGGGTAAACTGAGGAAAAGTAGCTCAGAGATCACCATACGCGACCAAGAGGAGGTACACAGAACGGTAATTGGCACTACTGGGGGCAGTACGGGCGCAAACATTGGACAAGGGCAGACAGGATCGATGACAGTCGCGGGATCATCCAACGTCTCAGCCAGTGTTACACCAAACGCATTCGCATTGGGTCATACCTACCTCGCGGGACCTTCGAGTACACCTCCTGGTGGGACTCGTGGAATAGTGGAGTACTTAATACAAGTTGTTCTGAACACTTTGGATGCTCACGCGCACGTTTGTCGTGACCGCACAGAGGATGAACCGTTTGATCAACCTTCACCACCAGTCAGACTACGGGGTAAGTTTTCCATGGTTCACATTGCGGGAGGATGACGGTCAGGATGTGTTTGATTAGTGTAGAAGAGAGATCATCGCCTACCCTTACCGACTTTTTCAGCCTGAAACCCCCATATATAAAATATTAACGTTTGCTGTAAGAACACTAGATGTCACCACATTCGACCTGCATTCTTTAGATGAAATTCATCAACCAATTCCGATTCTGTCTTAACCCTTGTACGTACTGGCTGCAATCTTTCATCGTCAACCACTGCACATCTGTCGCTGAAGCCCACGTGATCTTAGCAACAAGTTTTCGGCTACGTGTGCTGTCCGAACTAATGGACAAGCCGCGTGAGTCCCAGTTGGTTACCGCATTGGTATTTGGGAACATCTAGGCTGAACTTCTTGTACCCTGTTTTGTCGCGGGGTAAGCCGAATTTGAAGTGAACCTGTCGCACATCCAAAGCGTGATATAATTTTTTAGATACTTGTATATCTACGTCTCCCTTCGAAGTTTTTGCGGAGTTTATGTGCAAAACCAGAACTACGAAAAGGGTGATGGCTTTTAGTAATAAACAGAAATATTGTGTCCTTTTCTAGTAGGCACCATCCGTGGGACCTGGCTACAGTGGTGCTTTCCGGGGAGTAGAACCCTATTCTGCGTGATCAAAGAATTAATTGTCTGTGACAACGGAAATATTCGTTTTTAAGATGTTTCTGATGTATTTTTGATGTATTTCGAGTTATCCTCTTGATGTGTAAGTACTAATAATTCCGTGCCACGTTGGCCGTCGCGCGGTAACATCAGCTAAGTCATCCTACTTGCTACGTACAACAGGATAAGTGAGCGAAAAGAGGATACCACTTACATTTGTCTTCCTCGATTATCATCTCTTAAATCCCTTCCTGTCTCACTTAGCAATCACTCGTTGGTCGATCTCTGCCGTAGTCATGTCAGTCTTGCACCCAAGGAGTGACCAGCAGCGCCACTGCTCACTTCTGCAGCTCACGTCCGCTATTCAGACCCAGTTCCCCTATTTTTATCACGATTGTCATCGTGCAGACAACATGTTACCGTAGCTCGCACTTTCGACAGTTTTTCGACATCTGCTGCGTTCCCGAAACTCCAATACAAGACCCAAGTAGTCAAGCTTACGGCAGATGCAGACTCAATGATAGCGGTCTTTTTTGATCGTCAAGTAATTCTCAGTAGTACTGGGTTCAGACGTAGTGCACGCCATCACGCTACATGACGTTCCCCTATTGATAAAAAAGACATGGAGCCAGATAAATTACGTAGCCATCAACAACCGGTGGCTAAACTCTATTCCTTGCATTCCATCATTCTGGACTACTCATATTGCTTAATGTTGCTGCAATTCCTCGTCCAATCATTGGAAAACCCTCCGACCCATAAACTAATCCATCTTATTAAGCTGGTCTTTGCGAACATTTAGCAGCTGCCACCTAGAAGAGGTCATTTGTGGCTGGGGTGAAACAAACAGTCGTTCATACAGCCGGAAACTTATTATGTGGATTATGGATTTAAAAAAAACGTAGTGTTGCGTCTCAGTGTAAGACGCGGTATCCTTTCGAACACCAAGCATAATCCATCCAGGAGGTCTGTTAGACGTCAGCTGGGAAACCGCTTTGCCTGTACACAAAAGTGTACAAACTAAAAGTGGTATTGGCAACTTAACATACGACAAGAACGAGTATCTTGACGCTGGACCGTCTGCGCTTGTGACTATGTCTTTCATCTTGTGGTACATTTCATGATCTAGCATGTTGCGTGGCAACCATGTGACTACCTTTTTGCGTAGAAATTTTGGTTGCCAGGTCTATTAGGCATTGTGAATGCTTGCTGGAGGTAACCGGTGAAGTCAAACCTGATATTTTACTATCGTGTGTCACTACAGCTCACCAGTTTCCTTGTCAAATAATGCTCGCATTTTTCGCTTCCTCTAGAGAGCAGTTGATCGAAATTATCCGTCAGTCCAGTGGTAAAGTTCGCGGGACCGGATTGGTTCACCATGGGGGAGGCCTTCAGTTTTTTTTGGAGGGGGGGGGGAAACGTGAGGGGTGAACCGTTGTGTCTAAATTTCTCACGGAATACTAAGTCGTTTGTATTTTCTCCCGTCCGGCTCCAGTGAGACAGTCCAACACATTCTCCTCATCGTTTCTACTCCATTAATCTACGTGCCTATTTCTTCTACGTTTCATTTATATGAGACCGGTGAAACTATCAACAATGGACCGGTGATAACGATAAATTTCAGGGGGATTATTCGACTGGCCTTAAAACGCCATTCATAATGCGTAACACATGGGCAGTATACGACAAGTGACATCATTGGGCCAACAGGCCCGGCCGACGGTTTTGGATACCAGTCGTGTTTTTTGACAGTTGATCTGGTTTATTTGAGACATCCTGTGCATCGCAGATATGGGTATCTTTGGCTGAAAAATTAGGACCTAATACTGTATATTACTTTGTCTTTTTCAAAACTTTGAACGGGTGGTAGTGAAATATTTTCCAATTTAGTGTCTACGTTGATAGCAGCACCGATATATCATTTGGAATTCTCCTCGACTAGGCTCTAATTAATAGCAAGGGCACAAAATCCAGGCGTACTCGCTAGCATCAACGTTAAGAAACAAAGCAGCATACAGACCTGAGAATAGGGCTAATGGTGAAATACCCCTTATCACATATTTCTTGTGTTAGAAGAGTTTCGGTGCCTATATGACCGTTTACTGAATGCAGAGTAGAATAATACATGCGCATAACCTCCTGCCACTGATGCAGACCGGATCTCAAATTGCCACCGACTGGTATCTCGTACGTACTTTCTTATATGATTGAAATCGTCTGCATGCCAGCCCTTAGCGCACTGCTTCATCTTTCCACTCAGAGCCTTTTCGCACCCCTCTGTGGGTCCCCTCGCATTGCAATAAAGAACCGATCAGGGACGAGCTGGCTGACTGTCCTCGACCAATCGGTTGCATTTGTCCCTATACGCTGCTTTGAATAGAAATCGGAGAACTGATACAAAGAGATCGGTGACGACCGATCGGTAGATCAATGAAAAGTGTGTGTGTGCACGAACAATGTACTGTGATCTCACAACGCCTCATCCTACGCCCTACGAGGTCTCTTTCACAGCATGAATTACAATAATCCAAGCAACTATGTAGGTTGTAGGGAACCACTAGCTCAGCCTGTCTCTTACTTTATCGGCAGCACACATTCCATGAAGTACAGTAATTACATCTGATTTACATGGCGAACGGGCGAAGACGTGTTATACATCAACCGTGTTTCCCCGTGTTTCCCCGTGTTTCCGTATGATGTGGTGGCTACAACTGGTTGCCCATTTTCCCATCATATCTTCCTCTAAGGAACGGATATACCAGGAAATGATACAGGTATGTACACCGGCTTTTTTTCTATATCTCAGACTAATTGCTGCTTAACAACCGTCGCTCTTACAAAGGCTATGGTGTCTGTTCCAATCTACTTTCAGCGTTATCGGGCCAACAAAACGGTACGGACTTATGCCCTAGGCACTCCAATTTTTCCTAACCGTGGATGGACTTTGCTTTACTGTTACACAGACGCTTGCACTCATCTTATTTAACCTTGTTCATAACCCAATCCATGACTACTTGCTCACTTCGAAAGGTACCCTAATGTTGAATAAACTGGTGTTGAGTAATGCACCCCCAATTTAGCCTGCATGCTGTCGTATACCTTTTGTATATAATCTCCGAGCATGCCCGTAGTGAAGCATGATAGTTGTTTTTCACGTTAGGTCAGTCCCATCTACAGCCAGCTTGGAGGCGAGGTTTCCAGCCATAGAAAACAGGTGTTCTCTCCGCTTCCGTAGACCCACAAAATACACAGAAGAAGCTACACAATAATCCCTTCGGAGATAGAATTGCGCATCAAAAGGAATTTTGGACTCCCTTTGAGAGTAGACTCTTTTTGGGGAGATTTAACAATGAATTTTGGCTGGAGAGAAACTCTTTGATGACCTCTCCAAGCGAGTGGTTTTCCTTTGGAGGTGGTATCTTGGGAAAACTTACTATCTACGGTTTTTGACCATAATCGCACAGAACAGGCGCTTGATCATGTTGGTGATGATAACTGTGTTGGATCCGTATTTTGTTTGGCCTGCTCACTTTGTTTGAAATTGGAATTGGTTTCATTTTCATATTGACAGTGACACCGTTTTTTTGTTTTAACTGTGCACGCCCAGTCGTGTTTTGTTACTGAAATACCTGTTAGCCCAAACTGGACAGTTATGGTCATTCACCTATTTCATGATGCTGCAATTTCTTTTACATAGGGAGATCAGGTCAGTCGTGAGTTTTGGGTGCAATAACGACTTATCATGTGGGGGTTTGAATAGCCGCATGGATTGTTCGGTTTGTAACGTAGGCTAGAATCACAGAAACATAGACTAAACAAAAGCGTTTACTGTGAACATTTAGCTGTATGTTTTGCGGCTGTGATGATGCACTGGAGTTGCGTTATGGCTGGACTATTTGATCTGATTAAATTGACTGTTTGCGCTGTTGGTAGCATCAGGGCTTCAAAACGATTTAATTATACCAATCAACAGTTAACCAGAAAGATTTGTTGATAGCAAAAGCAGTTTTGATGCAGTCAGGAGGCAAACACTGCCTTATACCTGGATAAAGATAGACAGCAGTTGATTTCAAAGAGACATTTTTAAATCCATGAACTGGCCTCGGGACAAATTATGGATCCTAACGACGACTCGGTAGAATTTTATTAGTTCTGAGTTGCGGTTAAACACTATATTGGGTAAAGTGGGTAGGTTCAACGGTAGCTGACTCAGTGACCGAAATCTCATGAACGTGCTTTCAATCCATTCTCAGTCACTCAGCAACTAACAGCCAGACGATTGGGTTTAAGCATGCGGTATATCTTTTGGGTTACTGCACAGATCTTCCTGTCTTACCAGGGTGACAATCTATCTTTGGTTTTGTTTTGTTAGGCATCTATCTGCAAATGCCTCTGTTGAAGAAGCCTTTCCCTGATCCTCACAACATTACAAACCTTCACACAATACTGTATCATGCCATGTGTATCGTGCTTTTCATCCGTATCTCCTGCTAACCTGTAGAAACTTATATTTCAGTTAACTATACATTGCAAAACGATCGTGTTTACACCTGCTCTTCATGGTTTTATTTTAATTTGCTTGCTGTAGCACTGAGTTGACTTCATAATCTGCTTTCATCAATTACGCTTTGTTATTATGGATGCCCCCAAACGGTACTGTGAATAACGTTCCAATATTCCGCATATTTTCCTCTGCGATACGTACTATTGGTACACTTCCCTCTTCTTAACTGATAAGAGGGATTTGTATGGGGTCAGTGAATCTGTCCGCTATTTTGTTAGCCTGAGGATAATTCATAAAGTGGAATGATGATGACGTAGTGTATGATATAATGCAAGTTAGAATTCTAAAGAAAAGGCGACGAAGAAATCTTAACAACGGGGACGTTTGGCAGTCAGTCGACCAGATCAGCAAAATAGTAGTTACGGGCTCTTGCTGTTTTTCTGAAGGGGGAGCGGAACAACAAGCAGCAACAGTTTCAGTCAAGAGAAGTTGCCATCCCTCAGCTGAAGGACAGAATCAGCTGGGATTCAGCCAAGTATACTAACTTAGTTTGAGAATGAGTCTAACCCCTCACTTGCGTGCAGTTTGACGTTCAATTAGGACATAAGAGATAATTTTATGGACCCCAATAATTGTGAAACAGGCAGTGGGCTGTTGAAGAGTTTCTAACAGCCTTATAATTCGTGTTGTGTCAGGAAAAATGGTCAATACTCGGTTTTGGATGCCGGGATGTCTTAATAAGTTTACGAATTTGTAAGTATCCTTAAGGCTAAAGACGGAGTCTAGGTCTCGAGGATTCGATCAGGTTGACTAGTCATTGAGGAAGATAGTGATGCGGGGCTGGGTGCTTGGCCGGTTTAGGGATTGCCGACATCAAATTTCTGAGTTCTTCGTAGGTCGCGCATGTTTGATGCGGCTCTGGGCTAATCTTTACATCCAAGTAAGACTATTTACTGAGTATCTGGTGTTCAAAGTTCTAAACGTCCCAGCTATCTCCATTTAGAAGGATAATGGGCACTAGACCATACGTGCAGATGTGCAGTTTGATAGAAAGTCGGTTTCCACTCCCAGCTGTATACACGACAAAATGCATGCGGTAGTTGTGCCTAAATCCTAGCATTATCTCCAAGCCAAGATCTCAACTAGAGTAACAGAGTAGGACTTTTCTCATGGTGACACTTTGTGGGCGTCTATAATAATATGCTTACGTATAGAATAATGTATTGCTTTGTCTGACTTCTGTGCTTCGTTGGGTTGGTTAAAAAAATCATTGTCGAGTCATCGGATGCAAGGAATCTCTCAGTCGTGACCCGAACTATCTCTCGATGTATTCTTGAAAGAATTGGCACATACAGTGATTTCGCGCATGTTCAGCCAAGAATTCTTGGTAAACTAGAGTGCTCTTTGCCGAATTTTTAGTATTAGTTATTGTCATTATTTTGTATCCATACGACATTTCTGTGCCGTAAGACTTAAAGTAATTCAGTTATTCTGTGGGTGGAAGGCTGCCCAAACCTCCAGTCTTATGGTGATCGTACGATATCATTTTGGTAAGCGTGACCCCACTTAAAAGACAGGGCAGTAAAGTGCGGTATTTGTATTTCAAGGAAAGCCGAATACACTTTCTAATTCACAAATTCCTCGAGTGCCAGTCGTTCATCATAATGCACAGTTCACCCCAAATTCGGTGTTGGCCCTTCGGTAGCCCACAGGCACGCCGCCATCGGTCAACAGCTTTTTCATAACCACGCCTCCGTCCGTTTATGCTGTAAAATCCGAGTCCCCTACACAATGTGTGTCAACCTGGTGAAGACTATGGACACCGATTTCTACCCTCCACTTCACTAGGAACATTTTCGTCTGGAAAAGGCTATCGGTAGGAGATATTCAATGACTGACTGCAGATGGCGCTTAGTAGCACTACTACAAATCTTTCCCGATGCGTCTGAGCTTTGTGGCGGGTGCTATTCGGGGTGTCTTAAATGGGACCTGTAGGTTATGTAACACTGCACGTCCACAACAACGCAGTTCACACAAACCAAGCCGGCAGCTTGGTTTCTCTATAATAATGATTAACTGAGTATACCTAAACACTTTTTCTACCGGGAATCGACCAGGTGAAATGGACTGGCTGTCCTTGAGGATGCGTTAGCGACGTACTGCCTGTCACTAGGTATTTTTACCATAACCTTTTGGAATTGTGATAATTACCATATTTAGCTCGATGATTTGCCCCATTCGAAGCTAGCATGTGCATTTTCAACAAGTAAAATACTTGGCTAAATACACTCATTTGCAAACCAATTTGGTTTTGCGGGAGACTCACCTGGAACTCAGCAGAATCTCTCGTTAATTATGTTTTTCATTTGTATGGTGAGTGGCTTCATCCATTTATTTCATCTTTTTAGAAATCAGCAATGTTAGTGCAGACTTCACAACAATTTTTGAGACGGACACGCCCCCTGCTAGCCCGCCCGCAGAAGGCGAGGCTTCGGACGATGATGCAGTGGTAATGCCTGGGGTGACCATAACGTTGTGTAACCTGGATGGCGACGAAAACGCAAACAAATCAAACACTGACTCAGAAACCCATGCATTGGACAAGCAACCGGACAAACAGCAGGATACACTAATCCAGCTAACATGTGAAATCAAACCAAAGGTGGGATAAGAAACTTCGTTTTTTCTTTTTATGTTCTCGTTGATAATGTTACTTAATATATGAAGAACAGAACGACGTAAAAATTAACCCATCGTCCGCCTTAATCCCAAAACCTAGGGTCGTTCAAGAGCCCAACACAACTACAAGACGGATAAAATGGAACAAGAGATTGCGGCACGAATGGAATCAAGTAACACTACCAGTGATGTTAAGGTGGTGAAGGATTCTGTGTTGCAACAGCAACAACAGCAGCCGACAACAAAAGGATTGCCTGAGCGGGCATCCCCAACGCTGCTGAAATCTCCACAGGATCAAATGGATTTCATTCTGCCTGTGGCCCCATCCACTGTATCGCTGGATGAACAGGCTATCAATGCTGTAGGTCTCCAGAATTCCCATTTTTCTGTGACTATCTGATTCATTCACGTCATATTCCTTCTGTCCGATAGTGGTTTGCTGCATTCTACGCTGTCCCATGCTAGCTGTCACTGTTCTGCTCTATCAGATGTAATTCAGGTATTTTTTTAGTTTCCTCGTTCACTACGTTTATCCGACTCTCTATGTCATGCGGCGATCGATTAGCAGGTAACCGAAAATTTTATTCTTACCTATCCTATTACTACTTTTCAAAAGTAGATGTACACTGTAGCCTTAGCTTGACCGGAGGTCTTGGTTTGCAGCAAAAAGCGGAAGTCAATTTGAGTTGATGAAGTCCATTCTTTACCTGGTGTAGCTCATGATTTTCTTCACGTCATCCATCGATTCTTCCAGTTTGGGACCGTTGACTTACCACAGCAAACCGGCTTCTTCGGTATCCGTAGTGTGATTAATCATTTTTTATAGACGATGCCCACCGTTTACTGGTCAGACTAATTCAGACTTGGTACAGTGTGACACTTCTCTTAGTTTTGTGAGAGAATCGACTTGTTACGATCATACCTCTCTTCCCGTTTGTTTGATATGTCTGCTTCGGAAGACTGATCGGTTGCACAAACATAATAACAAACCAGAGGCTGATCACGGTCGATCTCTACAGGATGCTTAAGGTAAATTCCTTTAAGCACGCCTTTTGACAGAGGAAAGCTTGTTGACGCGACAAACGATCTATCAATTCGCCCTTCCAGTTTCGATTTCTCAAGTAGGCTTTGTCCACCAACTCCCTTTTAAAATCTGCTTAGCTTTGCGTGTCAGGACTAGCACACAAATCCTTGATATTGATTGTAGCCTGTCCTTTCACAGCACGGCGGCGAAAAGTAAATGGAACCGATCAAAACTAATAAAAGAGGTTCGATCATCTAGTACTACTGCGGTGTAGTTGTACCTGGGACGGATGCTGTGAATGCCACAATTTATGCATAACATACACTGTGAACTCAGCACCTCCCATCTTTAGTAAATTGTGGCCACTAGTTCTGATTGGATGTTTCTACTGTTTAGGCTTTATTTTGCGGATTCTCTGTGGCAACCTTGCCTGCGTCTTCTAACTCGGAACAAGTTCTGATTTAAGGCTTCCTTTATTCAAGATGGTTTGATGGGCCAATGCCTCATTTTTTGCAAATAGATGTAAGTTGACTGTAAGTTGGCTGTATTTGCGGGAGGGTTTCCTCTACTGTAATTCGCTTCCATCACCACACTGAGTTGAACTATTCACTGTGTGAGCTCTGAGCAAGGACTTTGTGAATCATGCTGTATTTTGTTTCGCGGCTGCTTCGTCATTCTTGTAAGGGGTGTGTGATCCACTGAGTTAGCGAATTTCACAAATCTGATTTTTCTTTGTTTAGTCACCCTGGAAGTGAATAAGTAGACACGACCTCTGATCTTACATGACTTGCCGTGCTTATCAAAGTTTTCACATGAATACGTTTGTGTTCTTGTTTTTCCTCACGGTGTGCAATTTTCCCCATATGCCGGCCCAAATCTGATTCATTTAGTTTATCGATTGTTTCTCCGAATGCACTACCATCTTTATCAGAACATCCAGGCAGCGGTTTTGTCTCATTTCACCCATTCGAATTTGGCTGTAACTGCTTCATACGACAATCTGCGATGTAAGCAGTTGGATGGCTTGAATAATATCCCACTAGCTATTGAGTAGTTAGTACGTTAACCAGGTCATTTGGACCTAGTTGATCGCAGGTTGGTTTTGGCGAGAGCTGCTGTCATAAACACTGTTGTGTTTCGAGTCCTTCATCATCATATGTAATAGTCCTGGTTTCAGTAACCCCCAAGGCCGCTTTCCTTTTGTACCGTGCTGCCACTTATCACCTCATCTTATGCGACTCTGACTGCATTTTGGGCTTGTGCTGTTCCATCATTAAACACCACTTTTTCCTCATTTTCCCAAGTTAACTCAAATGCCCGTTTCAGGGGTAAGCCTTGGTGGATCACCAAAACAATAGTAGAGTTTATTGATATCTGTTAACTGCATGCCCACCCCCACGAGGTGGCCATTAGTGACCACTCTCGTTCTCATCCATTTCAGTTTTATAGCAGCACGCTACATTTTTACATTCAGTTTATTTTTCCCCGTTCAGACAAATCGACTTAAGTGACTGTCCTTTTTTGCATACGGTCCTCTTGAGTTTTGCACATGCCTCGTCTCAATCCGTTTGAAAGTGAAATGTCTTTGTCGAGATAGTATTGGACAAGTAGAGTCCTCAGGTCATGGAGCGTCGTTTTAGATGAGTGACCTCAGAAAGATTTTTTTCTTTATCTTTTCACCGTCTCAGTCCAGCTGACTTTCAATTTGAGCATCCTTTGGAATGTTATGGGGTGGATTTTAGGGCTTAAATGATGGTCGGTACCCCAACTCCTAGCTAATTCCTTGTTGGCTGACAATTTCAACAGATATCTGAGTCACTCTTTCAATCATGCCCATCTCGTACACAAGTAAATTTGGCGGCCGCGTGGTTTTGAGTCTGAGCCGGGGGGACTGAGCATAGATTGGTTGTTCCTGATGCGTCCAATCACTTTATCATGATTATGTGGTGCCAGTTTAACTTCAGGGCACGGGGATGTTCTTTTGGAGGCCGTCCACTCTTGCCTTGACACCAACGTAAACTGAGATGAGTATCTATATCCCCGTTGGCCTACCTTATCTATCTCTTGTGTGATTTCGTCCTCGAGTGTGTATTTGTCAAAAAAGGAGCCTGTACTGAGATCTTGCCCTGTGTGGAGGTCAGAGTTACAATCTTAATGTCTGTTCAGTTAACGAATTTCTAACCAGGAGCCACATGAGTATTAAGCAAATCATTGCCATAGCCAGATGTTCAAGATATCAATGTGTAACATACCAATTCTCTCACGATTTGTTGAAATTCCAGCAGAGTATATAAGTACGTACGATGGCTTAGGAAAACGGAAATAGGGGCGAAACGGCATGGAAAAGATATGGGGGGCTTCGCGTCTGGAAAAGTGCCCGAACTCTAACACTCGAGTCCCATCGGCTGAAATTCTAATCATTCACTGCATGGCAACGCGGCCTAGTCACTAGTTCACCGCCAAGCCTACGTTATGTTTGTGAATTCTGGGTGACCATCCTACATGTGGTGCTTATATATATATATATATATATATATATATATATCCTAAATATTAACAGTTTTGATTTTAGTAATAAAGGAAATCAGCTAGAATTAGAATGTTCGTCCAGTTATTTGTCTTTCCTAGGTTTGTGTTGTTCGTAGTGCGTTTAATAATCTTATTCCGACCGAGATTACTAAATACACTCCTGTTTTCTCGCGGCAGTTTTTTACACGCGAGATTTGGTTTCTATTTCTATGAACAAAATAACACCGTTTTTTCGCTAGCGCGCTAAGCATGCCTTCCCGTTCCGTTTTCCGTTTGGTCCCGTGTTTGCTCCCCATACGTAATTTGTCATGTTATCCCTCAGTAGCCATATATTTCACGTAGATGAGAATTTGTTTTTGTAATTATTCTAAGCAAACAGGAGTGATGCTCTTTCTCTCTGTCATTTCTTCCACCATCTAGCCAATATTGACCGACGGGATCGAAATGACGGTGTTACAAGAGAGGAAGACTTCCCCTGCCAGTTCGTTGACAACATCACCTCAGGTACCAGGTAAATCAACGAACTGATTATCAGCGTTGATGTTTTCCCTCAAAAGAGAACATTCTTGGCTGCTGTCAGACACCAAATGACGGATTTTGCGGTTATTTCTCCTTCAGTACAACCACTCGTATCCAATACGGCCGTATGACTGTTTATTGTATCCACAGGCGTCAGGTACCATAGTGGCTCAGAATTCTGTTGACTTTTACGAGACTGTACTTCATAAGGTTCGCTGAACATATCGCAGAGTTGCGCATGGCCGATCCGTCCCAGATATCAAAGCCAAATTCTACACCACTACTAAGAAACACTCAGCGTATTGATAACAAACCGCAATCATTCGCCTTTTCGGTCAAACAGAATACTCGGACGGTCTAACAAAGTGCTGCTGTGGCTAGGGGTTACAACAAGTGAAGAACCAATGCAGCGTTAACGCGCTAGCCAATCACGGATGGAGTGTAGCATAATAGTACATACGGGGAATGCAGTCCACTTGAGTGAGTCTCTGGTTGGCTGACTGGAGGCTGCAAGAAGAAGCTGGTTGGTTGGTTGATTTCCGCGTGAGTGACCATCCCGACTTTACCGCATCATGCGAGGCAGACGGAAATGGATAGAAAACCGGCCGCGCATGACACACACAAACACATGGTGACAGAATGACAAATATCACAGTGAATACCCTCAGAAAGTCTTAGCTACATTGTGGGCGAACGAAATTATAATGTATGCGCAAACGCAGAGTTCAGAGCCACACATCATCAGAAAAGGCCAAACACAGTAACTTTTGCACGGATACAAAATGGAAGTATGAAATTGAAATTTCATGAATCTAGTCATAACGAGCGCACCACGTACCTGATAAAAAGTCTAGTCTTTGTTAGCACATCTAAACTTGGTTGAACCTCCTTGCATTACTAGGCAACAGCTTAGAGTTGATGCACCTTGGAAATTGGCGTTTGAACTACTTCCCAACGGAATAGAGCAGGAGAAAAAGATAAGCTCCAGTCATTAAAGTTTGAGGTCGGGCATCGTTGGATAGTGAACTATTGAAAAACGGCAGAGAACTGCCACTGGGTAACCCGGGCCCTTGCTCAAACAACACCATAGCTGATTAAGTGAAAGCTCACGTCTCCGAAGCCTGTTCTCATTGTTTTAATTTCAGACACCTCTGGGGTCTGGGTGTTATTAATCAGCCCATTGCTTTACTGTGAAGCCTGGGCACTATGCGCAGAAAACTAAAGAAAATTGCTTGTCTTTGACCAGTGAGGATTTTGGAGCACTCTACGTGTACCATTAATTCGGACCAGGAATGTTAAATTTCAGTAATTTATTTCAAACAATAAACCGACTGATTGACATGTTGAGCCAGCGAAACAACTCAGCTAGTTTGCTTACGTGCTTCGCATAGTTCGATGTTCACTGTTACATAAGAGCCTTTCGGTTGACATACAGCAGCTTGGTCAAAGCATGACCTGTAAACAGAGCATGAGAATCATGGGTCTTAGCATCACCGGATAACCGCCAACGGTAATGTCACTTAGTTAGTGGCACGGCTGTAGCCATCGTTTTATCCTTAATTACTAACCCACGCTTATTTTTATTTTCATCGTGTTCTCCCGTTTCATCTTATAGTATCTAGGGTACACGTAGCTGCTACCTCAAAGACCGTACACGTACGTACACGGCCCACAGTTGTCTTGTTAGTCCTAAAAGAGAGGCTCATTGCTAGTCTTCGAAGCGTGTCAGTCGAGATGCCTGTTTGATCATTTAAATCTGGTTGCCTGACGGGCGAAAGGGACACTAACGGTTGCCTTAAATGACTGTCAGCAAAGCAGCATTTCCTAGCTAGTGTACGCGTGCTGCTTCAAGGTGCGAAATAAGTCACACGGGATACAAAAAAATACATAGGCTTGCAAAACAGTTTAACAAATTCAAATGTGACCAGCCATTTTACATTGGCATAATGCAAGGTATTCTAAAAAGATAGAGTTCGTTGGGAGTTTTGCTCTGTTTGCGGTTGAGTCCGTATAACAGGCCCTAGAAATAGTGTTTTCTGTGCACCACGGGCAAAGTACCTTGTTTTTTCTTCCAACCTTGTTCCCATCCGCATGGTCAAGAATATACACAAACCACAGACATGGTGCTATCTACGTCCGGTAATCAGGTGGGCCACGCTGAGTTGCACCCAAAACTCCACTAATCGAAAACTTCGAATGAAGGTTTATCGCAAATGCGGTACTACCAGTACAATGATGAAATGATATGACCCTCGCACCGGCTTAATTACCACTGATTCCAAAGGGAATCCTGTACAAATGAAGTAGCCTGGAGACAATACAACAACCTTAAGTTCACACCGAGTCAAGACAAAGGGGCCATAAGCTGACGGGGCTCACATGGCTGTGTTGTGCGCACTGTCAAGGTCAAATATTGGTTAGTTGGTCGATGGAGGTCAACTAATGATCAACGTTTAGAGAACATGGGCACAAAACAGAAGCAGAAAGACGAGAAATCCCGTTTTTAACAGTAGAAATAGGAGAAAAAGGTCAGCAAGTGGACTGGCACTCATGGGCACATGTACACTAACTTAACAGTTTCTTGCCTATTTGGAGTTGCTGCACAAGTCCTTGCGAGCTTCAGGTCTTGTGCCATCAACACGCTTTCGGTTGTCATTTTTTCAGCAAGTATGCGAAATCCTTTGGAGTAGCTTGAGTTCGGACGTCACCAGAAAGAAACGCTGAGTGCAGCCCACTCAAGACCTTTCGAGTATAGGTCAGTTGTCGCATGTATTGTCAATAAGTAGTAGCACCACGTAAACGTTTCTCGGGCCTGGCCTAAGGTTAAACATTACGACTGCTGAAGGATATCATTTCCACATGGCAAATATGTACCAACCATTGCTGAATTCAACACTGGAGCATAAGGTGCCTAATTGATAGCGATACATCTCTTATCCCTAGCTCCCCATTCTAGACTATCCAGCAGTTGTGCATCAGCTAACCGAATAACTTGGAAGCTTGCTGATCTTCGCCGAAAGACAGACAACTAACCCGGTCTTTTCGAGCGTTGGTTTGCAAATGAAGCTGGCGTTGACCAAAAACTAACTGGATCTCTCGTTTATGATATTTCTTAACTGAATATTCTCCTCAAAGTTTGCCCATTGCTTCAGTTGGTGCAGTATTCGAGTTGTAGTGTATTCCCTGAAAAAAAAACACTACTCATAAGGTTACTTTCGGTAGAGTGGCTTGTTTTTTTATCGCACGAAACGGTGCATTGCTGTGCCCTCAGCGATAAAATGGCCCTCACTGTTGTGGTTGTACACTCATTTTATTGCTTCCCCTGTAAGGTTTTTAGTTAAAAGCATGTGGTTTCTGAGGCCAAAAGTTAAGTGTGGCTTGCACGTAGCCCGCACATTCGCCAAATTAAGACACACCTGCCCGTCTGTGGAGACTTCATGGTAAGGAACTAATGAAAACCGATTAAAAATACTGATATATATATATATGTTTTAGAAAGTACTTTGATATTATTTTGTGGGTCACTTAATTCTTTTCGAATATCCTACAGTTTATATCGTACTGCGATGCATCGTATGCATCTTTCCTTTCCCCATCCAAGCAGCGAGCCTCAGTGTGTTTCCTCATTCGAATGGACATTGTGGCTGTTACAGTTCATGTGATTCTGATAAAATAACTACTCTAGCGTTTTGGTGCCTAATGCATCGTGCATATTCTCAAGGCTTCAAAATAAAGGGGCATGACCAATGGGGACGGTAAACTGTACCTGTGGGTTGATTTCCCGTGCTTTCGTTGCTAGTTTGATATGCTTTCGATCTGTACTGATAGATATTTTGAAAACAGGTAGGTTGAGAGCATCTGAATTGGAAGGCAAGATATGGATCACGCAGTGCAACCGACGGCTCGGTTTGTGAAAGTTTCCTCCCAATTCTAATCGGATGAATGCTTATCGCATAAAATAGACCACGAGAATACGCAAAGCTTTCGGTTGGGTTACATTGTACTACAGGTGAACTGGTGATGAATCCCGGTAGACGGTGAAAACTGTTGATCAAAGCAGCACGTGACCGATCCTGCCACATCCACCGAATGATCTCATTCACCGCGAAACGCTTTCTAGAGGGCCGACCACAATCTGCTTTTGATGATGTGTAGCCTTCAGGAACAAATTAACTTTTAGCTGCACGTCCGACAAACAGGGGACATGCATTTGGATCTCATTTTACAAGCTTTTGGCTGAATATGTAGGAAAAAGTGACCCACATTCCGAGCTGTGAGATAATCTCGCAACGGTGCTAAAATTCAGTAGTCCTCAAAGTACCATACAACTGTGAGTTCTTATGAGGGTTGTTTTTTCAAGAGATAAGACAACTGTATATCCGGTTAATCAATTCCAGTTCGCTTAGAGGATGCACATCTTCCAAATAACGTTCCAAATAACGTGGGCATCATTATGTCTGAAGAGCTGAACACTCTGTGGCATGCTACTGATAATTCTGGGATGTGATAAAGTTGAAACGTTTTGTTTCCAATTGTCGTTACTTGTGAAGAGAATGGTCTTTAGGTCCAGGAAGTCCGGGGTCATGAGGTTTTGTGTCATTTTGCGCTCATCGTGGGCAGCAGAACTGATCATTGCTTCAAGGCGTGTAAATCCACTAGTGTGAAAAGCTGGACACTTCTCGTTTTCTGCAAAGATGAGAAATCCCGTCGAATGTGGTTGGTGAGTATCAGATCGATCAAGAAGTCAGACTGAGTAAAGGCTGTCTGAAGCTTTCTTAACGGCCGGATGTTGCACTCGTCTAAATTCCTGTTAAATACAACATCGGCTATGTAAGCTCAGACACATTATCCGGACAGACGATCAATGTAGTTTCACTGCCAAACATGGACAGCTTAAGACCTTAATTTGTTCGTGTGGTTCTTTCTTCACCTTTCAGATACTACTCTTGACACGAAAGCTTCGAAACGTGTTGCGCTTCGATTACACAAAAGAACTGTTGCTGAGGGATCGGATGAAAGGTGGGCGAACTTGCACTGTGGCGTACCTTTTAGTTCCATTTTTCTAAGATGCTACTTTCCAACTTAATAATAGAGGCTGGTATTTCAATCCATGTACTTAGTCTACTGTGTAGAAGCTACCTGAGCCACCAAAATTCTCTTCAATAGCAAGTCTGCTGTATCCGTGGTTCCCTTGTAACTGTAGATTTGGATAGTAACAGTGACCTAGAAGATTGGACGTGGGCTTACGGCTACCTTCTCTCGAGTCATCCCCCGCGATTGTTCTGATCATGTTCCCGTTCCTGCTTATCGGGTAAAATGGTTGCTACATCAACTACCTTGCTTCCCGATCAGCCTAACCGATAAGCAAGCAGAATGTTTCCCTGTATATTTCAGTTATTGGTCGGCCAGTTATTTGTTCCCACGGCCTACTTAAACGCTGTATGTTTTGAAAGTTTTTAACATTTTTTGCATTCTCTTGTGGATGAGATATCCCACAATTCGCTCTGTCCTCTATCCCAAGTTGACTTCAAATGATTCTACACTGGTTTCTCAATTGAAATAGCCGGATGGGACAACCTGGTGGTAGCTGACTTTACATTGCGTGGTTCTCATATTGATTGGTACAATCGTATATTGCGAGGGAGATTTGGGTGCACAATCCTGGTATCTGACCTATTGCGCGAGTGAACTGAATATTGCCTCGCGTCTGATACGTTTTGTTTAGCATCTGACTAGCCTAGACACGCAAGACTGCCTGATTCAGTTCTTAGATATTCACCATTTATTCTGATGTTCCTGCGTCGCGCTCACCTTAACGTACCGGGGAGTTTGTCCTTCTGTTAAATACTGAAATATCTCAGAGTTGTTGATCGTTATCGAAGGAACTCATTTGACTCTATTTTAGAGAGAAGGAATTAACGAAAGATGAGTGTACGAAACACCCACCATCCGGGACTCAGTCTCTTGATTCAAATTACAACGTTGTCGGACAGCGTGTTTCCAAGCCCAAGCACACAACCTGTGATCCGAGTAAACACAGCTCACCGATTTCCACTGGACGCGCTGGGATAACCACTAAACATGTACCAGATAGGGAGTCAAGAGCCTCAAAAATTGCAGACGATCAAGGACGTCCTGATCGAGAATCGAGTATCCCTAGTTCCGGTACACAAAAAATAGAAAAGAAAAAATCTATGGCTAAACCTTCATCGTCACCGCATGTACAGGCGCCTGTATCCAGGTCTGGTAGTATGTCAAACCTGGCAACAGCAGCTGCATCCGCAGCCCTGACCACTGAACGGTGCCCTTGGTGCCATCAAGTTCTGGAGCGCTATGATGAGTCGACCCTGGGATTGGGTATGCTTTGCTTGGCCACCTTTGTGCATCGAGAACCCAGTCTAGCTGCACCGTACTTGAAAGACATGTTGCTTATCGCAGCTCGCCTGACAAATACCTCGCTGTATTCATGGCAGACCAATTTGTGAGTATTGGTTCATTTTTTCTCATATTATCCGTTTTGTTTGTAACCAACATGAAGATAAGTAACCAACTTGTTGACTTACTGGATGTCTTTTTTACACGCAGTCACTGGTGACGTTGCGCTGGAACTCTCGTCCGATTTTACATTTCCTAAGAAACCGAATGGGTTAGAACTCTGGTGTCATTGGTACGTTATTTAAACTGATAAACTGGATTTCGACCCAAGGTTAGCAAGACTGAACTATCGTTATTTCAGTTGTTGCCTCTCTGTTGGCCAGATTTGGCGAATGTTTTCTAAACGTCTCTTCATCCTCCTCCGAGGTATTGTCCACTTGTTGGAACTAGTGGTATTGGTTACGGAGCTCTGTATTCCGGTGGAGAAACTGATGACCTGTTCAATCTTTCAGCTCACCGAATTCCTCAAAGTGTAATCATTTTTTGGTAGCACCCTGGTAGACAGCGGTAGCATATGTCTACTTCAGCGGACACACAAGGAGCAGCGACTGGCTGCCTAGAACGGTTTTTCTCATAGGTCCAACTTTCTAGGATGCTGTTCCCGGCATGACTTATGAGGCCTTTCATATCCCCAATTTGGTTCCTTCTATGTAATCTTTCAAATGAGTTGTGCTACAGGTGTCCTATTGTTTCGCGTTTATTTGCCAGGCCACACATAATTGTCCCCGGCAATGTGGCTAGCATTGCTCGGCAATTCCTCCGTTGCACCATGTACAACTTGGCTCCAAATGGACTATTTCTGCAGCTTTTCCAAACCCCCATACCCGGTAAGTTGTCCAGAGGATGCGATTTGCGAAGACCTAAGCTAAATCGGAAGGAACGTTATTTTTGTCGGTGCACTTCTCAGAAAACGGGAAGCCCACCAAATTACGATTTATAACCACGATTGAAAAGGCAAATTTCCGCGTGAGGACCCACTCAGATCGTATGCTGTAAGCTAGTTGTCGGTCTTACCATGACATCATTCAGTACACCAGTTGTAATTAAGGTCAAATCACCGAAAAATCATAAGATATATGAAGAAACCACACGTGGAGAATGGATGTGATGTTGTTTTCACTTTTTGATGCTTCAAGTCCACAAGTCAGGTGTCAAATGACCTACTTCTTAGGACCAAGAGCGAACTTTATACGCCGACGACATTCCTGAAACAGCTTCCTTATGGGTTTACCAGTCCAGCTGCTGATCACACTTTTTCCTAACCAATCCATTGGAACAAATAATAGAATGTCTGAACACGACTGATCCAAAAAGTCTTAACTTAGTTAAACAGGATCTACTGAATATGTTGTACTACATGGACCCCAGCCTATATGGAGCTATACATTCATTTGTAAATAAAGTTCGGGTATTCAACTCAATCTCAGCTGGATCGTTTGTTAGTGGGTTGTCGAAGAGGTTTGATAAACCATATAAAAATGAGACCTATATATTATGCGGAATTGAGCGCTAACTGTTGCTAGAATCATGTTTAGTTCCATGGTTGTCCAAGTCCATACAATGCGCCAACTCACCCGTGATTTCGCTTTCGGAACTGAAGCAACACACAGCTAATCGGATGAAGCTTCAACCTGATTTCTTCATCTGTGGGAACGTCGACATTCTCTGTGTAAAATTGTCATCGACAATTAGAATATTTGATTTCATCACCAACATACGCTGCTACAGTATTTAAAAATTGCCGGCAAGTGTGTACTCTTGTCTTTGGCTGCGGAGTGTCGGTTAGCATAGTGTTTAACCAGCACAGAACAACACACCACTGACTATCCCGTCCACACTCAGGGGACGAGCAGATAATATTGACTATTGAGGGCAAACGAATGGCGATACAACCAAAGAGCAACCAACTGATGGACCAAAATGTTGTCGCAAGGCTTATTGCTGAACACCCTTTCCCCAATTGCTACGTTTTTGTGGAAAAGTTATCAACTGGAACCACAGTAAAGGTTGTGTATATGGGAAGCACACAAAACCATAAATGCACCCATGTTCCTCATCTGGCCCTGGACGTTGACGAGGAAACCGACAGTTCCAAACCAGATTTTATTCCCAATGTATTGAGTAAGTTCGGTGGCTCAGACTACGGAATAGGACAAATTCTGGAGAATTCACCTGACATCACATCATAATGAAAATGGTCTAACTTTAGTATTTTTCACTATACAGTCGCCACATAACTTGAAGAACCATTTAGTTGAGTCTTTCATTGGGTTTAGTCGATTGTTATGCATACCATCATCATGCAGCTGCTGCGATTCGATAGCGTCACATTTGAAGAACTTGGTTCGATTTACTCACCAAATTAATTCGCATGCTTCTCATGATCAATCCTATTCCAGCGAGGGGCTATTTTGAACTTGAGCTAGTTAGCGAGTTTCCTACACTTTCGCTCTAAAAAAACTTTTTTACATTTCAGATGAACATTTCTTTAGGTGTATTATCTCTGTGTTGGTGGATTTCGAAGAACACATGTCATTCTTTCAACCAGTGCTTCAGCTTCTTGAGGCACTGAATAAACGAAAAACGCTCCCAACAGACACTCTGCCTGTACTGCTAGAAAACATAGCCAGCTATTTGGAACATTTACCGAACTTGACAGATGATGTCAAGGTGAACCATTTCATTGCCTCGGGCTGGGCTGACACCATCGGACCCTTGGATCTGTTTTTGCGGAAACTTGCAACAGTGACTCCGATACCTAGCAATCTGGCAACAACTGTGCGGATTATGACGTATATTCTTCGTGCTCCGGTCGCTTCCAACTTCAAGGTGCGTATCCTCTGTGTGTTGTAGTACTTTGCTTGAATTCATCGTATTATGGTTTGACCTCTCGTGAGAAGCAACTATGGAAACGGACCTAGAGGTTTCTGTGATGAGAAAAGTTGCTTTCTCAAGCAATCTGTAATGTCTATCAAGGTAAGACTCGGGCTATTCGTTGGCACATGCAACTTTTTTGCATGTATCCCAAAAGTCGTAACTCCGACTTTTCAGTGAAATGAAATTTGGTCGCATTAATTTTAACGGTATCGAAGTTTGGTAAAAATGCTTCCAGTCTGTGGCTCGTCCCAAAACCAACACAGAAACATACGAAGCGGCTGCTGACAAACTACGTTTCCAATGCTGTTTAGCCACAAGTGACTTTCTGGCAATTTTCTGTGAATTTAACGAAGAAACTAGCAATCATTGATAAAATTCGAGCTGCCAATATTCTCTCTCATAAGAAGTTATATTTTACCTTCAATTATCGAAAGACTTCTCTATCAGGTGAATGCAGTCGATTTCCACTAAATTAACTTCTTTTGACCGAGGTTAAGTTCGTTTTGAGAGACATCCAATTTAAATAGTTTCTAGCTTTGTTTGCTTAGCAATTCTTGCAAAACGAAAAGAAAAGCAATCACCAGGATAACGCCATTTTCAATAACGGAGAGATCAACTACTAGTTAAGGTTTCACTTCAGCTTCGGAGGCAGCTTTCGCTTTTCTGACCCCAAGTATTTGAATTTCGTCGTTGCGATTCTGCGTTGCATATTCTGCGTTTTCCGACGACATATTTTTGGTTTAAGTGCTATGGTTAACATAAATAAATATGAAGTACCCATTTTGAGAGAATCAAGCTGTGTTTTCCATGACAAGGGTCGTATCGACCATATCTTCGCTTTTTGGCGGGGGCTTGAACTGCGCCACTTTTTCCGACGACCAACAATGGTAGTTAGCGAAACAAATTTGTAAACAAATTTGGTTTTCGAGAGACTCACCTGGAACCCAGCTGAATCTCTCGTTTATGGTGTTTCTGAGCAGCAGAATGTGCTGCACCAGGCCGCATCATGTTTCAGATGGTACGGTTGGTTATCGGTTTCCCCGTTTCCATCATAATCACTAGTCACAGCCCGAATCAATCAGTTACTTGACCCACGTTGTGTGAGTTTGTTTGGGGATTGTTCATATTTGACTGAATAGCTTTACAGTGACTCCAGTTCAGTGTTCAGAACCGCAACCTCTCTATGATCTGTCTTCAGGATTTCGATTTTATTCTATACTGAATCAATTCACTTACCGCTTACTTCATGTTTCAGACCCTTCCGGATACGTTTTCTGCCATCCTTCGTCTTATTGTCGAAAACGTACCATTCCGACTATCAAGTGTGATTGAATTGTGCTCTCTTAGCAGCCGCACTTTGAAGGTAAGCGCAGAAATTTGTTGACAATTAATGAATCTTCTCGGGGGTAAGATACATAGCGATCGTAATGAATTAATTCAGGATGTTGAGCACTGAGCAGCTGAACCGATGCCTGAATCTAGTCTGTAGTTTGTAGTTACTCTGCTTCAAGCACTATTCCTTTGTAATGGCTTTTCGCTCTCTTACCTGAATTTTATTCTCAGTTCCTGACCTATTACACTCCACTAGTGCTCCCAGTTGTGTTTTATTTAAATTTCACAACTGACGTTTTCCGCTGACCTCACGGTTGGGCAGTTTGAGCTGCAAACACTAAGAAGTGGAGTCATTTTCTCCAATGGGGCATGTATCCGGTTTGCATGATGTTTTGTTCATAACAAACATTCAAATGTTATATCGTTTCGGTGAGTGGTTGTCGGCAACCCAAATGAAGAATGATTCCAAGTGTTGCCTGAACCTAGAGAAATGGAATAAAAAGCCTGAAGTGAGCTCGACCCACAAGACTATTGATTATTCATCCACACCTTAACTCCTGAGTCTTCGAAGATCCTGCCCTCTGCTGTCCTGACGACTGCGATCTTTTTCCTGGCCTGTTCACCATTCGTGATTCTGTTGTTAGTGAGAAATGTAGGACCATTTTGAATCATCGCCTCTTTAGGTGACTGTTTTTTGGTTGTATCATCTAGCTTGTTAATTGGATTGCGAAAGTCTGGTCGGCAATCAGGGTGGCATTGTCAGTTCTCTCCCCAACGGTGCTTGTGTTTATGCAGGTTCTTTAGGGGCACTTGATAGCCATGATTGATCAGTCGGACCATTTCTTGTTGTCATCGTTGCCATTTGGGATTTTCAGGAAGTTACCTGGCTACTTTATTGGCCGTTCTATTGTGTTTCTATTACCAGTTTGTTGGTAGGTTGTTGTTGCTCATGTTTTCTGTTGTCTTAGAAAGCACCGCAACAATCAGCACACTGGCTGTTTCCTCGATCGTTGGCGAACCATATGTGACCTAGTCTTCAAGCTCAGCAAGAACCAGTGAGCCCACCAGAGCTACCCGTAATGTATTCGTAGTATTTCCCGTACGGAGGTCACCTCACATACCTTATAAATTAACATCATCCACTATCGGACAACAACAGGTTTTCCAATCTTCATATTTTCTATCAAAACACAGACGCTTACTCAGTCCCAACTGAACGGTATGCTATCAGTTTTGAATCGTACATCAAAACCTGGGCATCATCGGATGTTTTTCGGATGGTATATGTAAGAACGACAGCTTTGCCATGCAACATGGAAATTTACATGCGAACCATTACTAAGACGCGCGTGTATCGAATCAGATGCTGACCTAAATAGATGGATAGAAAATACACACATCCCGCTATCCCGACTCTCATTTTTCTAGGTAGTATCTGTCATGGCATTTAACTAAAAAACTGATCGATTCCCAAAATATCTGTCTCGCGAGGCATTTCGTTATTGTTAGCATGCGGAGCGGTCACGTGACCGTCTGTTTTACGGTTTAAGCCAGTTAGTCTCTGGTTCACGAGTTCGCTAACCAGTCACGGTTTTCTAGTAGAACTCAGTCAATGGGTTGAGTGAATGGATGACCATCTGTAGATTCAGAGTCCTTCATTTGGGCTGGAACAGATTCTCGCCCCCCCTGCGATACTGGTGCCCCAGAATGGAAGCGTGCAACAACCAGATTAGCTTCTTTTGAAGAGTTATCTCTAGTCGGTGCATTAAATGTTTGAATTTTATGAACTGTTCTCCCTCTACTGACTGGAATCTTCCACAAGTTAATAGTATTTCCCCTCTTCCCGATTCAGAAAGACAATTCAAGCTAATACTTTGAAGCTACTCATTAAAACTTTGTTCGTTGCACGTCTACAATAGATCAAACGAAATTTGGAGACGTTGTTGTTAGTTTGCATACAATTATACATTGCAATGAACTGTTGACGGTTATTTCTCTATTCCGTCTGCATAAAATCACAGGAACGTACGAAAATCCAATTGACAAAGACGCTTGTTGAACTATTTCACCAAGCCATCAAATTTCGGATCAGTATTCCTGACGAAAATTTGGTCAAATTGCTTCAAGTAAGTTCCTTATTCACAGCTTTGCGCATCGTGAACTCTCATCTGGTCTACGGTAATATCCGCTTCAGCGCGCAGTTCTTTTAATCGCTTTATGTGCATACCAGCGTCCGGAAGTGGGTTGGTGATTGCTCTGAGTTGCCTGTTGTAAACCGCGTAGGCCACTTGACCGTTTTGGGTACATACAGAGTTTCACATGGTTGCGTGTTTTGGAGTCGCAGATGGCCTTAAAAAAGACAGCCGTGGATATAAGTTCTGTTGTAATTTTTTAATTGCTGAGGGGCTCTGTAGTAACTGATGTGAAGTAGTCTAGTCATGACTCGAAAGCACAGTAGAGCATAGGCCCGTATCCCACGCAGTAAGCTGACGGTCATACCAAGTCAGTCGAAGTTAAATAGGGGAGGGCAACGTGACTGGACATTGGTCACAATGGAAGGACACTAACTAATGAGAAAACGAGCGACAGCCAAGGGGTTAGGAACATACAAGACGGTGACATTAGATGCTATATCTCTTTCCCTCCAAGAGAGTATCGCACACATTCACCCCGAAGCGCTCACCCAGCTCGGTTCACGCTGCAGCCTTCGCAGTGTACTTTGTTGATTCATGGAAACATCAATGGCTTGTGGGACGGGTGTTGTTAGTACTTCCCCTGTCAGTCCGTTAGCGCTCACTGGCTGCGTGTTGCAGTTTTTCTTTTCGGTTGTGAGTAGACGCTCCAAGCGCTGGTTCTGTATAGATCGGAGCGGTTTCGTTACAGAAAAAATCGACTGCGCTTCTTGATTGTGCATGAACCTTTGTCCTGATTCCATCCTTCCTCTGTAGAGAACAAAAGAAAAGTTGTTTTCATGTGCCAATATGGCTGTCACAAAAGCAGCCGTCGGTTCTCGTTGTGGTGTTTTCTGTTAATGTTCCAGAAGGAACATGGATTGTGTTCACTTGTTCCTGCTTTCAGTGCTGTTTATTTTGAACGGAGACCTATGTTTATACGTAATGAACTACTCATAAGGTTGCTGAAAATTCTTCGACTTCGTTTGAACTGAACAGCGACTTGTTTTTGCCTCGCTGGTGGAGCTAAATGCAAAGTGAATGAGCTATATTGCCCAAGCAATCCTCACACATATTAACCTGTTAGTGAAACGGCAAACTACATGTTTCGAATATCTTCACAATCAGTTGGATGAGTGATTGGGTCATAGTAGCTACTAAACTAGATGTACACATGTGTCCAAGCCTATGAACATTTACCGCCATTAATTCGTGTCCTTACTTAAATGGCCAATATGATTTATCCCTTAGACAATATCAACTTCAAAGAAAGCTATATGCTGTGAGGTGACGTCAAGGCAGTAGGCTTACCGACCTGTGTCTGTCGAGGAATATCTCCCCAAGCCCAAACCACTTAGTCCCTGTCCCAGGAAAACAGATCTTCAATTTATCATTGACGCTCTCCTCATACTACAATTTATGTAATTGCTCTCTTCAACTCAGTTTATCCTGATGGATGCAGGCGGAACATTGGAACCTAACCAAGTTGTCGAGGGACTGACAACATTGTTTAACCCACAAACTTATCATTTGTTCTCCACTGGTGCGGCCGAACTGATGCGTCCCCATCTTACTGACTGTATCGCCTTCCTATCAGATGTGCACACAATGCATAAGGTAAGTATGCGTATAAACCTATTATTAATGAATTTGGTTCTATGAGATTCGGCAAACATCCACTTGGTGAATGTCTTCCAAAGGATGCCCACTCACCTGTCGAACCAAATCTGTGTTAGTTAGCCATTTATGAATGGACAGCCTACCCCAAACCCAGCAGCGGTCACTCCGATCAGGATAATGTAACCAGTTATATTCCGTCCACTGAATAAGCATAACTTCGGCTTGTACACAGGGTAGCTTCAGAGTGTTTTCCACTTATGGTGTCGTCTGTTTCTTTCCGAGCTGCATGCATTCTTCAGTCCTATTACGCTGGTGAGGTTGCTGGAACTGCTGCGAGCGCCATTCAGTTAGACTTTGGAGGCTGACAGAACCATCCCACTACATTTCCAAACACAGGAGCGATTGGAAGTGAACATGCCTAGTCGGAGAACTGGCTCACGATTGTTGGATTCATAAGGTTTGAAAGTAGCACTTGTTCGTGAACCAACCAGCCTAAACGTATGAAGCAAATTTTATCACGGTCTATGACGTTAATATCTCTACTACAGACTTCCAGATTCTATGTCGAGTTCCCGACACTTCGTTAGCTTCCGCGTGGCGTTGTAGGCTGACATAAATCTGTACATTTGTTTAAAACCCAGCCCGAGCATGCTCCGTTTTCACTTGTATGACGCGTAGGTAATACTTCGTTGTTTTTGTGCGCCAATCCAGGTTAAACAAGCGCAAAAGTTGGCGATCCAACTGAACATCCACGTTGTAGGCGGTGGACCATATCCTGGAGTGAATCCGGCCAACGGAGTTTGTGGTAATGGGCCACCCAATTTGGGCGCTTCTGCAGGGCTGATGAGCAGTGGCACAGGAATGTCTGGAGTGACTGTTGTTGGCGGATCTGCAATCCACGGTGGTTCTGGTGCAGGTGGTGGAACCGCCAGCGGATATGGAGGTAACACGGGTTTGAACATGTCAATCCCGAGTATACACGAGGACGTGTTGGGGGCTCATTTAAAATCTGGATTGGCCCAGTACATATCCTTGGAATTGTCGCGCTCGAGTAGTTGCAACGATCAGGATGTTATAACTCTTCTGGCGCCGGGTTTATTAGCGGACATTCGGCCCTTGAAAAACACTGGATTTACGTCTTCGAACACCTCTCAGCGACTGAAACCGCCATCCATTCAGCCCCAGGCGGCGGGATCAGTTACGGCTACACCTACTAGCGGGGCACTTTTGGGTGCAGGATTAGAAGGTGGATCTGGAAGAAGTACACGTCCCTCAAGTAGTGTGATTTCTAAATCAAGTGATGATCATCCTAGTGAAAGGATTATTTATCGCAACACGGATACTATGATTGTAGTAACCCATTCAGCAGGAAACACAGTGAGTGAATCGCAGCAACCTGACAATGGAGAAGCACAACCTGCATCTGTCTCAGCGTCGAATAGCACAACTGGTCTGAGAATCCAGACACCGATTCCATCGAATTCGTCTAGTCCGGCCAGTTGCCAAATCACTCCATCACCAGTTTCAGCCGCAGGCATAAGCCTAACGTCACCGCCAGGTGCGCCGATCACAAGTTCGCCACGCCTTGGGACTCACGGTCACGTGACCCTAGCACCAACGAGCTCACAAAACTCGCAGCTTGATGCACCCGTTCTACATCTACTTCCTTGGCTGAAGTCTATCCCTCCGTCCTCACAACTCGGGTATGTTCTAACTTTTTTTGGGTCTCAATGATGCACACAATATTATGAATGCAACATCACACGTATCTAGACGGCCCTCTGATTTCTGCTGTCGTGCTGTGCTTAGCAGACGTTCATACTAACAACCCAAGGTCTTTTTCATCATGGTGTTAATCACGTCTACGTTCCCGAAGCTTCATCCTTTTTTCCAAATGAGTTACTGAAGTTCGCATAAATCAGACCAGTTGGGTTTGAAACTCCGGTTTTGATAGTTCTTTTAATCAGCATTTGACTTCCCTTCATAGGTAGTGAGGTAATAAAGTAGGCGCTCGCTTGAAAGAGCATCACGAGCAACTAACAAACGATGATTGGGCTGTAGATGGGACAGGTCATCACGCACATGAATGGTTCAAGCTCAAAAGGAGCATGAAAATGTTCGAAGGAACTAACCCGCTGACCGTACAAAAATCCTAACGTGGTGAAACTCCTCCAAAATGTCTGTGCAAACAGAATATCAAGGATTGTGCATTTGGCACCCACTCGGTAATTACGAGAGTTTACAATGCCATTGTGGTTTTCAGCAGAGGATGATACACAGAGATGAATACTTCACAGTCCCCGCACCATTTGAAAAGGACTTGGTTCAGTGAAGAAAACACACTCGGATATGGATGTCAGTACAAACGAGGCCGGTCGACTGGGAAAACGGGATCCTTGCTTCAGCTTTTGTGGTTCCATTACCGGTACCTAGTTTCGGAATTGTTCCTCCACAGATCCCAAGTTTTCTGTCAGGAATCGCCGCACAGTTGGTCCTTTGGATAAAATTCCAAATGCTTTTTTTAGCATCACAAAATCAATCAGTCAGTCTAAAGACCAAGGCTCCGTCGTCTTAAATTATCCGCATTTAATTAGGCCTTCTGAAGCAGTCATCCCCTGTTCGTATTATCGTTCATGTTTCTTTCAGACCACGCGATTTTCTTGTCATGGTGGAGCGAGTGCGGACATTGTCGTGGCTCTTGTTGGGAGCCACCATGAACATGGCCCTGACGCGCGAGGCAACTGGGTTGGCCTGTCGACCTGTTCCATTTGTTCTGGTGAGGGCTGTCGCAGATTTGGTGAAAGCATTGCTCAGCAGCTTTCCAGACCAACAAAAAGTACGTTGATTTGCCATGGAATAAAACCCATTATCCTCCAATCAGTCCAGCACTAAGTCTCCTGAGTCTATATAAGCTGCTGTGGTAGATGAGAAGAACTAAGTGTTAGGTTTCATCACGAACACTTGGTGTGCAAGCACCTACATCTTCGATCAGCAGCTCCGTATCAAAGGTCAGCCGCGTACGGAAACAGCCTTCGATCGATGTCCTATGGAGGATTTGATAACAGCCTTCCTGGCAAGCCAAGCTCGTAATCACTGTCCGTGCCAAAGTAATTTGTAGACACTGAAGCACAAGGCCTAACCGTTCTAATTTCTTAGCTTGCAAACTTAGATAGATGAGTTTTGGCAGACGGATTACACCGAAGTGGTATCGAAATATCGAAGCGTTTACTGAGTGGTTGGGGCCAGGAATTTGCTAAGAATTCCAGTTTTAATTTAGGGTTCCATGAATCACGTGTGTCATGCCGATTCTACTAGAAAAATTAGTAGTACGATGTTTCTCGGAACTTTCGTTCATCGGAAATATGAAAAATTGATATCTCCGATCCGTCGTTCATGTTTGTTCCCATTTGTTTTTATATGTTTTACTATATACGTTCAGTGTGACCCTGTTTTTTTTTACCAGTTTCGCTGGGTTCCCGTTAACTAGTTTTGACTTTCGGTGTCTCGTCCACACTGTTCCGCAGATCGGATGAGTGGGCGAATGAACGATCCGGGATCCTGAGTAAAAGTCCACTAAGTAGCTGTTAACGGTTCAGATGTTTCCCAGCACTGTTTAGGTCACGTTAAGAATTTGGTCCGTATGAGTCGTCTTTCTGTAAACTTCTGTCTGTAGTTGTCTTTTGACGATCTCGTGAAGAGAACGTCTAAGAGTGTCAGTCATCCATTGGTTCCTTCCATTGTGAACTGGATATCGTCATAAACACTGTTCATTAGTTGACTTGTTCTCCGTAGTCCGCTTCTTTTGCTGATGACAAAAGTATCGTTCATGTAGCGGATCCTTCATGTCTGGAAGTACAGTCCGTTCCAGTTTTTGCATTGTAATTTCTTCAATAAATCCAGAAATCGGAGATACTATCGGGGTTCCTCGTAGTTGTTCATAGTACTCTCCATTGAATTCAAAATGTGTGGCCGGTCATAGGCTGAGCAATTTTCAGAGGTCTTCTTTTTCTGGGAATTCATTTGCTGCGCCGTGTCTGTCAAGTAGTTCGGCGGCAGTTGTTCTGGCGGATTCCAGGTCAATTTATGTGAACAGCGACCTTACATCAAACGAAATCGATATTTCATCCCCTCCAATTTTTATGGTCCTCAGTTTTGTCTTGCGACCCGATGATGAGACGAAGCGTTTGCAAGCCAACTGTTAACCTCGGCGAACAGATCAACGGCAACCTGACCAGTCACCAGTAAATGCCCCGAGCTAGCACTATTTCGACCTTAAATTTTCACCTTGCGTGGTCCTTATTGTGGGAACTGGTACTGGTAGAACTCTCTTAGGAACAATGCAATAAGTCCTGATTTCGAGACCAGGACAGATTTTTTTCTGAAAAAAAGATAGCATCAAATACGATAAATAGAGGTCATATACTGAATACGTTAAATGAGTGACACCACACGATAACTACGTATATACATTCTGACTACTTCCCTTGATCAGTTGTGCCTTGCGTTTTACTGTTTTTACGTGACTTCAACGAAGTTCCATTTCGTTCACTCTAAAACCTAGTTTTCCCAGTTCAGTCCGATGAAGTGTGAGCATGAGCAGCGGCTGCCGAACAGAAATCATACTTTCTGCTCAACTTCTAGGTGATGTTTACCTGAGTTGAACTAATCCGATGCACTATTGGATATTGTCTAACTGGTCTATTCAACCAAACGATTCAGACGCTTCAAACCTCATTCGGCTAATGACTTTTTAATTGTTCGTTTCTTTTTAGCAATCTGTTACGGTCATGTCATCTCTATACCACGCGTTTCTTCTTTGTCAGGTAAGATTCATTTTTTACTCGGGACTATTCGTTTTCCATGGCCGAAGCGTGTCATATGCAGTGAAGCCACTCTAGTCCCATCCTAGTAAACACTATTGGCACGTCTCTCTGACTTCCTGCATTTCTGTTAACGCCAACCGCAACCGCTTAACCAGCTACAGTGTTGCTCTGTTAAAGTGAAACAAAATCAGACGAGGTACAACTTGATTCAGAGAAAATCGAGCTACAACATTTACGGCACCTACCTACTTGAAACGACCGTGCATTGACTGGTTCTGGTCAGTGGTCGCCACATAAGCTCTACGATTTTCCTGTGTTCTCTAAAAATGGCAATTGTCAACGCTGCTTAGAATGTGAAGCCATTACAGCTGTTCACGCTGAAAGGAACCCTTAAAACATTGATTTGACGGTCGAATGCACGGCAGGGGGGATATCAAACCAAAGGAAAGGTTGTTGCATTTGAACTGGTTAGTGATGTGTGGACGGCCTCCATATCCGGATAATTTTATAGAATTCAACCCACTGTAGGTGATGCTGGTGACTTCAAGGAATGAATCGTCATATTTTCTGAGATGGTCTTTCATATCCCAGTTGTCTGCGTGCATTCGTGCCCCATCTACCTTAATTCGCGATTAAATCCCGCAACGCGTTCTTAGTTAGACAAAAGTCTGACTCGGCTTTCTACATACCTCACTGAAAATCGTTGCCCCCTTGGAGGCCGCCCAAGGTCTGAACTGAAACATCTGCCCTAGTTACTACTGAAACGTAGTTAGATAAGGTGCTCTGAACCACCCGTGAGTAGTCATACGAAATTCAGCTTACTCAACTTTGGCGTCTCAGAAATACAGTGGCGTGCAACTGTAAGTGAACAGTATTATGCTCTTTCTGTTTCAGGTATGGACTGTCTACTGTGAGACTGCAGCAAGCCTTTCACCTGCACACTCAACACAACACAAAGCTGCAGTTGCTACGGCGGTTGATTTTTGGACGCGCATCATGCCCACTGTCCTTCGGTTATTATCTATTTCTGAAGACGTAAGTGCAGATATCGAGAAATTAGAAGCTAATCCTCAAATATATTATTTGATGTGAATTGTTTGCTAGACAATTATTGCTTCTTGTCAAAATCAAGTAAAAGTGCGCTCGCTTTTGACAGTGCACCATGTACATATTAATCAGAAATTTCATGCCTTTCGCACTATGCTGAAGATGTCAACAGCTATTCGTGTTTCGGTGACACTCAATCACTGATAGGCTAGTTTTGTCGGAGCAGTCAACGGAGCTACCTCAGAGGGCTGTCATTTTTGCCGGTGTGACTAGATCCGCGTTATGTGTCTCAAAACAATTTCGGAAGTGCCGTCTGGGTCGGTGCGAAAGACTTTCAAAACTGGTCGCTTCATGCTCGTTCTCCTGTCGTGGTAAGCTTGCTCAAATTAGAATGACCAGAATATGATCAAGTTGGGTATGTTATCTTTATCGGTGGTTAAGAGCCGAAAGACCGGTCTTTGCAGCCCCATTAAAGGATATGTTTATACTTATCTTTTTCCAATATGCAAGAATATCTTGTCGCTCTCAAGTGGCCGTACTCGACCTCGGGTTTTAACAAACAGTTTCAAAAGGTTGACAAACCATGCACAGAATGGACTTGAGCTCCTCACGCGTTTTCAGTGACAGGTAAGTTCGTTCGAATGTGGTGATGTATCCAGGAGCCATACTCCCTCAGGCCAAATTGGCCAGATAGGATTAGCAAGTATACTCCCCCTCGGAGTCCAGTTGTCAAGTAATTTTCCTATGTAGTTTGATGATTGTGAATCGGTTCCCCCAAATCTGCTTTATGTAGTAATGACAGAGTCTACGAATACGGGTAGCAGGTCAGTAAGAAAAAATGAAGAATAAGATGAGGTCTTTCCCCCGTCGGTTCGCCGTAACCCAACTCCCGAGAACAAGTGGAAGCATACGGAGTTTTAGGTCCAGTGATAGTCTTGGGATTCTGGGTCCTAAGGACAAATAACTTTTTCTCACAGGTCACAGTTATTTTCATTGTTTTTTATATCAGAATGTTAGAACTTTTGCATCTCTCATACTGCTAATGGTGCTAGACTGACTCTTCCACGTTACCAATACTTTAGCCGTCAGTACTGTTTATTCCAGTTCGTCATCGTGAGCGGACGCCTGCTGACCGTTATGGAAGAGCTAATGGAGTGTCAGTGTGCAGTCGTCACCAAGGTGAGTATGAATTAAGTCATCTACTTCATGTTTAGATTCAGCATCTGTAGCAATACCAGATACCCGAGGCGATCATGTTCTCGCTTCGCAAACATATTAGTCAATATCTTCAAATAAACTGTTAGTTGTATGTTAATCTAGCGTATCCGTATACCCCTACACATACAAAAGGGCTCCTGAAAACAGGCCGGCACACTGTAGTGAGAACTCACACGACGTTCAGACGGTTATATCGATATGACTGGGTCGAAGATAGGTCATTCGGATTATAGACTGCCTTCATCCAGCGGAGAACCTTCAGTTACCGTAGAAGTACCTGTAAGGGTCTGCTCTGTCCATGTTCTTTGTTGCCATTGAGATCCCGATGAAGAGTTGTCGAAAGCTTCATGTCCGTCTCCTACGAGAGACGATGAAGCATATGCCCAACGGACGATATATGTAGCCTTCAGCGACAATGAAGTGTAACCGAATCATGGAGCTCCATACTAATATCTCTGATACGATGAAGCCTAACTTAAAGTGCCTCTTCCGTGGTACAGGTAGAGGGGGTGGTAGCTTGTCACGTTCAAACACTTGTCAGAATTTTTGATCAGTTGGTGGCTAACATGTGTGTCAGTGTACATATACTTTGCCGTTAAGAACAACCCTATCCTGTGATTTGATCGATATCCACTGATTCGGAGGGACGCACGGTACATTTAAGTCAAATCACGATACGGATTCATATAGCTAAGGCGTTATTCTGTTATGGTACCTGCAATGTGAGTAATCTCTTGTTAGGCGGAAAACATCTTATGTTAAGAACAACATCTAGCAAACATCCATTCTTCATCCCTCTACAGCTGTTTCCGGTTTGGATTCCAATGCTCTGTGGAAGGCATAGACAGGTACGTTGAGTAAAATAGCGACGATTGTGTGGGACTCTCCAGGCTCCACCTGATTTCCGTCCTTACCGTTTTATCACGTTCTTTTTAACTGCCAATAAGAAATTTACCATTACCGAAGATGTGGTACACACTCCGGTTTCTACCATCGAGCAGGTACTACAAGAAGTGATTTTTCGAGTTTGACTTGGTGGTTACCCATGATAAAAAAACTCAGCAAGACGTATCAGCTGGCTCACGCTCATCGTTTCATGATAGGATCTAAAACCTAAATCCTGGCAAAAATATTCATTTATCGGTGTATTGTGGCCCTTTAACCCAGGGAAAGCAAGAGGCGGATTATTAGTGGTTTGTCCAGGTCTGTGCAAAGTGGAATCTAATTACGAACTTTGTAACCACCCGCTGCCGCTGTATCATTTAGAAATCAAACTTTAGCGTGCTTTATCAGCACAATAACCTCGAGTTACAGCTGATGAGTAATAACTAATGCTCAGAGATTCAGCCTTGGAAGGGGCTACTCGGTGGGGTCATAGTTAAGCCCTTGAAGGCGTGTAGCGCTGTATTTTGTACCGATCAGCTAACCAGCAATGAGAGAACAGCACACGTGCTGTCCTCACTCTCCACGCAGGATGACTCACGACAAATTGCAAGGGTACCTCGAACGTGTAGTTGGGTATCTCTTGCATAACCAAGTGACAATGTATTATGGGCAAGCCACACCGTATGATGCATTGATCACACTCCGTCTGGATGTCAAACATCCGTACTGTGCCTCGTATTGGTAATCATCAGGCCCAACATAGGTACATCCGATTCCTGTGAGGAATCCATTCAAGGGACTTGGATCAAAACACACTGAGAGAGGATTTCGAAGTGTAAAGCTTGGTTTGCATCCTAAAAATGAAGCCGACCTATGCCGAAAAGGCAAAGAACACCTCATAACTGTTTTATCCTCTTTCCAGGAAATTGGTAGCGCACTTATCATTAGTCTATGAGACGATTCGAACCCGCGGCTCTCCTGAACGCCACCACTTTATTCATGTGATAGAAAGCAGTCGGAAAGCCCTTTGAGCCCTTTCACCATATTACCTTTGGATGAACGTCACGGTCCTGTCCCTCCAGCTTGCCTTAAATGTGGTGTAATTTTCCATTTCTATGACGGCAAACAGCGAGCTCCAGACACTGACGACCATGTGACCGTCTGAGCACCGCCAACAGATGGAAAGGGTTTCAAAGGCTGGTGATCCTGATATTTTTCACCTACTTTATGTTGTTCGTAGTAAAATCCAACCCCCTACATCTGATGCGCTGATGACACTGTCTTAATTGGCGATCTACAAGCTATTGTTAATCGAATTACCTATCACGCAAGGCTTGTCGAACTGGCGATCAAGACGAAGCCCTCATTCAGTCATGCTCAAGGGGTAACCCTCCGCATTTCGATACTTGGCTTCCGACATTGTGAGCAGCGGACAAGCTAAACGAGAGATCGACCTTCATGTCAATGCAACATTAAGGGCCTTTCCGAGACTCACGAAGACCCCACAGAAGAGGAATAAAATCAGCCTATACGGAAATATTCAAGTATTTGAAGCAGCAGTCACAGCCATGAAACTTGGCCGCTTCGTCTAGGAGACATCCAAAAACTCAAGGTTTTTGACCTGGATAGGCATAATCGAGCCCTACAAGGAGCATATATATATATATATATAATATGAATATCTGTATTCGAGATGTGTTTAAGTGTTTATATAAACATCCAGTAAACACCACCCCCCAGAAGAGACACCCTCCGTATCAAGTACTCTATTTTGCATGGAATGGTACACTGGATCTCAACGCAAAGCAGTTACGTTCACGCATTTTCTTGGCTCGCTGGAAGTAAAATTTAGGCTCGAAAACTGATGCGGCAAAACTGACTCCTATTGCTACGAAAAGGTATACCCAATCAGTGGGTGTGACAACTGTTAAGACCGATAATGGATGCGACGAAAATCAACGCTGTGTCGATAACAAAAATGAACTATTCGGGAACGCAGTCAAATACGACACCCTTTTTATGGGAAGCGTCATTTTGGAGCACCAGAATCGTTTCTCATCGCGAGGTAGTGACCTAGTTGAACGACCAAAATGAAGCTGACCAAGTTGTGAAGACCGACTTGGGCTACAAATACAAGAGGAATTTAACGCCGCTTACGACCAGTGAATATAGGTACGATCAGTAGTTTTTTCAAGTTGTAGAGGCTCTAACGGATAATGATTAGCATTTTTGATGACAGGTGTTGGAAGTTTCCCTTCAAATTTCAGCTTCTTCGGAAATTTCTGCACTACTCGTATGTTCTGAACAGATTAACTCCTCTGCTAAACGCGCCACCTTGCATCAACTGCCTGTCAACCCAGACGTCCTTCTCATAGATGTGAACAAATCATCGGTGGAGAATCTTTAGTTCTGGAAGGGTCATTTTCTTGCATATTCCACCTCCTTCTGGGTTCCCTTTTAACACACCTTTGCACAATTCAACGTACTTAACAGTGGCTAAGACCATATGCGTCTGCAATTTTTTAAGCGTCCTGCCCTGTTCCACAAATACAAAAATCGAGTTACAGCAAGTTGAGTCGCCATATTTTCGCTAAGTCTTCCATAGACGGCCATAGAAATCAATAAGGAAAAGAATACCCTCGATGGATTGACAGGCAGACGCGCGGCTGACAACGAGTTCATACGAACCCAAGAATAATTTCAACCGTGGCTGTAAAGTTGCTTTATAATCCGATGTAAGCAAACAGACTGGTAGCCCCACTACTATGTGAGTTGCATAACCAGCAAAGTTGGTTACTGTAACCTTACAAGTGAAATGAACGCTGGAGCCGGTCGCCTGGCCTAGCTTGGCAAGTCCGCTTAACCCAAGCTATTGTTTGCAAGGTATCAACGACATATCAAAGACTGTGATAAACTCACATTTTTGAAGGCATCATCAGTCTTTCTCATAAACTGGTGTGCTAGCTGTATGAATATTTCCTGAGGGATGTGTACTTGTGAGTGGAATATTTTGGTTTCCCCTGGGTCTATCAGGTAGGCAAGTGTTACTGGATAGCTGTGAATGTGCTCCATTGGATGTACGGGAATAACCCTAGCAATAAACGTTATCGTCAGAGCTCACTCCGCTTCGGGTGATGATGAAGCCCCCATCTGTGCGCTCGTTTTCTTTGACTGTGCGGACTGCACACGGGCGTATATACCTGATCAGCGGATCCGCCATCCCAGCTGGCGAATTTCCCTCAAACAAACTGAGCCTCATGTTTGCCTGCTGCTGTAGCGCGTTCCCGCCCACATTTATTATCGCTGTGATTCATCGTTCGACCACACCACATTCGTCTGCTTTGGCCTCAGTCCTATCGTAGTTATAGCAAACAAACGTAGTTGCCCACCGCCATCACGGTTGCTAATTCGCGAAATGTTCCAACCAACTAGGTAGACCGTGAGACGATATGTATTGCAGTGAATACACAGGGCATCTACCTACAGTGCGCGTCTATGCAGTGTTAGAGCTAGATTTCCCAGTGAGTGATGGCAATTTTCGGGTGCCATAGAGGCACACGCGGTGCATTGGTTAAAGTCACACCATTTTTTGCAGTGAAAACGGCAATTTTCCCCTTGGCTATAGGATGAAGACATTACGCTGTCATAGTCAACCTCAGCAACATTAGGGAAAAATGTGGGTCAAACTGGTAAGGCATGATGGTCGGTCACAGATGGAACTCAACCGCTTGGGAGTGTGTGAAAGAACACGAGAAGAATCATAAAATCAGCTGCTGTGCCCTAGGCTGAGTCGTCACTATTCAAAGCAATGTTCAACATCAACGAGCACGCCTTTTAACTGCCTGGTGACTGTAAATAGCTTCGATCGAAAATAGGAAATGAGGAACGAGATAGGTGGCGAGTAGGGTTAAACGGGCACCCGCTTTTTACTAGCATTTATTTTTTAAGCTTGCACATCACCCCCATTTGCCGGACCATTGTCGTGACTGTATCTCATTTCGTGACAGCAAAACAATTTATCGATTTCTCTTAGAAATGCATTATTCGGAGATCTGACAACTCCGATATGTCAGTAACAAGTAATCAAATCACACGACTTGAGCTTAGATAGCGTCTAGATAGGGGCATTGAAGGCAAGGGTCACTTTCTTCTGTGACAAATGGAGAGTTATCTACGCTATGCTATCTTACTGCTTGGTTGTGCTGCGCTTGTCGGATCGTCTGTCGTACGTAATTTTAAGTGGCGAAAACACAGACAAATGTCACCTTTCGGGATTGATTTCACGTTAGCCTTCCTGCGTTCGACCAAAACAGCCCTGAACCTATTTACTTGGAGTTCTTGATGTGTTTATATCTATATAAGCTGACTGAATATCAAAGGCACACAACTTGGAATGTTTGTCAGGTTTATACTAGGCTTCTTGTCTCTCGCTTCATTGTGCTCACGGCACAGCAGTGAAAGGTCGTTGTTTAACACTAGTGTCGTTGAAAGAAATGAAAATGACAGAGTACAATCGAGCAGGTATTACGATTTTTAATGACGATGGGAAGATAAGTTCATTTAGGTGGAAAGGAGCTCACACTGCTTCTGGCGTAACACAACCACCGATTTATAGGTGTCTTATGTAGATTGGATTGTCACACTTTTGTTCAGAAAGCTACTGATCTGCGATGTGCATTCATTAGTCACCAATTGAACAATAACAGTCAACAACACCATATAGTGTCGTTGCACTCTATTCGTTCGTAATTTGTAGTGAGGCGTTTGACAGTGGGTTTCTCCACTTATGTACAGCACTTTTGCGCGTAGCAAAACGTGTTGGGTCGCGAGCTCATCATCATCATCAAAACATAAATTCCCCAATGTACCCAGTACTGCAGGGATCATTCACCATGAACACACCAGTGTGATCGAAAATAACCTGCGTCCATTTCATTTCAGTTACCTGGAAATATGCTGAAGCGCCTACAGAAATGCATCGAATGGGAGCCACCGGAACCATACACCCGCTTGCTGTTACTGTTCTCCCTTCCGGACCCGTCAGCTGGAGGTTCGACTGTCACTGGGAGAAAGCATTCTGCCGCGAAAGGGAGCTCACACGATCGGACGGCACCGATTCACACAACATCTCACTCACTCCCCGGGCTAACGGCCGAATCGCTTCTGGCTTGTCAAGCAAACAGCCTCATGGGGTGCAATCCCCTATCAAAGACGTCCAAAGGGCTGCCTGAGGAAACTGCAATCCTGACAGGCGGAGTACAATGTGCTGGTCACGCGCTGGCTTCGAGCGCTCCCTATTCAAGTGATGGTGTGGGCACGGGTGTAGGGATAGGAGCCGGAGCGTTGGGAACAGATTTGCTCACCAGTCGCCTAGTCGCATGGCTGAAGAAACACATATTCGTACTTGGTCGAAACGAGGACCAGCACTCAACAGCCACGCATATATTTGTCCATTAACAAACCATGCGTCTCTGTTGAATGATCTGCATTATGAAACTGATTACAACTCATTTAGCATGATTACCAAGCATAACAGTCACTGTGTTTTACTCTATTTCATGAATCATGTCTCGATCACTTCTGTCCCCATTCAGTACAATGTAAAACGCTATACACTTTCTTTGAGTCCCATTGGAAGGATGTCGGCCACAGTATTATCACTTAGGCAAGGTTGTGAAGGACGGATCTCTATATCTCTAAATCAATTCGCTAGAGTTACCAAACCGAGACGCCGAGCTTGTTTCCAACAACCAATCACGTTAGATATAACAAATCTTCAGAACTATATAAATGTAAACAGACCTGGGGGAAATGCCCACCCAAATGCCCACTGACGGCGCATCCTCGGAGAGTCTGCAAACTGATTGCGGCGCTCAGTGGACAAATTAACTGCCACCAGATCAACAATCGACCTTACATCTGGTAAGGGTCTATCGATATTAAGAAACAAACCAAATGTGCATTCAGAATTTGCCGCGCTAAACACTCAGCCGAATAAGCAAGCCAAACTGAAAGACAACCATATCTAAGGTACAAAAGGCGTTTGATTCTCAAAGTAACGAAATGAAGTCCAAGAAGCTCGAACGTAGCTCAGGTATCTCAGTTCACGTACTGAAGACCTGCTAAATCGAATACGCCAGTACATGTAAACTCTACTCAGGTCTCACGCGACACACTGAATGCATCTGTGCCGAAGCAGACACGACAACTGTCGACTGTATTTAGGGAGCTAGGCTCTCGTCCACCCCTATCAGGCTGACCCCACATTCAGGTAAACATGGAGGCTGTATTCAGAATAGGTATCTATTCGACGACAGACCTCTAACCTCAGATTACTGTCTGAGCTCACACATTTCACCACACCGTGGTCGCCCTCAAAAGGGCAAACCATAGCAGCTCGATCACGCACTCTAACATACACACACAAATCCAAATCCATAATAATGGGACCAAGTGGAGGTGATACCTGGCTGCGTTTGCACTTGACTGCAAAACGCTTGATCGTACTGTCGTAAACCACATAAATTACCGTGTTGTAATAATTTACTTCCAACTTCCCACGAATGCTTACTGGATTAACTGAAAGGCAAGTATATCCAACGTAGGTACTAGACATGGTCAATAATTAGAAATTCAGGCCTCTAGCAGTGACAAGTCATCAAACGTCTTTCGATAAAAAAACAATGCCATCTACCAATGGATTAATGAACACCAGGAAACCTCCAATAAAAATTTTCAATAGTACAAAAATCGAAATCGTGGAAAGACCTCGGTGGGAAAAGTGGAAAGGCGCACCTTAGATAATATGTTGTTTGAGGCGTTCGGAGCGAAAACGCGAGGGTCGCGAGGATTCTTGTTGGATACGCATAGCAGTAGGGATATTAGTGCTGATAGAGTCTCGTTCGACAATGCCACCAAAAGGCTGCGTGGATTGTTGCTCCAAGGCAACCACGTTACCAGAAATCTTCCCAAACTTAGCTATCATGTCAACAGCTTCGGTTACAGTTAAAGTAGAGAGATCAGCCACTTCCGATCGTGCGATGGGCGCCGAAACCGAGCTGTGCTGGAAATATATTGTGGTTACTGTTTCGTCCGAATAGGAACCCTCATCTGACCCACTGGCAACACTGCTCGGGTCACGAAACCGCACTTTGCGTTTTACAGTTTCAGAACGTATCTGACTTAGTAACCTTCGTTCCTCCTGGCGACTCTGAATGTGTCTCTGCCTCCACTGGCGTTCAGTGTCAGAATCGTAGTTCTCTCGAATCTCAACTTCCTCGTCCTCACCAATTGAAGCATCCGACTTTCCAGGATCAGTCAAAATACGCCGGGTTTGCGAGAACTCCGAGGTGTACTGTTTCCGGTCTTCCAGCAAACTTTTTTGTTGCTCAAGCAATTCGATACTCTCGTCCAACTTCGCAATTCGACGTTGGAGCAGCTGAACTGCCTCACAAGTTGAAAGTTCCGCGAAATATTCATTGTTTCCACCGAGATGCACAAGAATTTCGTTGGTGTGCACAAGCCTACCAAAAACTAGAGCCTTGCGGGCGAAGGGCAAATAGGCAGGCTTTGTTAACGACTTTTGTAACACTTGAAGCTTTGCTATTACGTTCTCATAATCCACTTTGTATTTCTTGAGCTGTTCGAGATTCAAAGTTGTTCGGTTGATGCCACTTTCTTGTTCCTCCAGGAGTCTGCCGAAATTTTGACCACTCATTGGGAATGTATGTCTCTCGTGTACGGATTGGCGTAGCTCACTAAATCATGCCAGAGACCTGCAAGAGAGGGAGGAGCAGCTTATTTTTCACCGCGAGTGGCCACTGGCAACAGAAGATAGTACAGAGAATGGATTATCAGTAATCTTTTTCGTCAGTGCCATGGGGCTGGGTCACCAAACCACAATTAGAGAAAAAGCACCTTTCTAAGAATATCAACAGGGTATAGTACCACAATGCCAAGATATGGATGAGGCGTGTCCGAACCCACTAGCTACATAATTCATGACGAATCCTTGTGATTGCTCGAAGCCCAGGAACCCAACCTGTCGGCTAGGACTGATGAACCGAATAAGGCCTTACCAAGCTGGGTAGTGATAGATCCAGGACAGCGTGATCCACCTGTTACCCGGAGTTCTCGCTAACATTGTGCACGAAACGGATAGGCATGCCAGGGTTACTATCAACTAAATCGATCTAGTCCATTTGACTGGAAGAGCCCACCTAACTTGGCCTGTAACCAGGCCAATTAAGTCACATTATTTAGTCATAGAACTTTATAAATGCACCCTAGCCTGTTTTCTGGTTACGTTACCGATTAAAGTCCCTAGGCGGAGTGCAAAATTAAAACCCTACATTCTTCCACTAATTAATGGGCTTGGTGACTGAGGCACCATATCCTCAGACCGGACAACCTGAAGGTATGAGTAACCCACCGAATCTCGTTCACCAACCTCTTTATCGGACCAATTCGCAATTCCAGCTTACCATACTTATGAAAACGCAGGCTTCAGTCAGTCTACGCTTTCAATACCTGCGTTCATCTATGAATACTCAGTGAGAAACAAACCGTCACTCCCCAAGATAAGAGTCTTAGAGGAAGCATTCTCAATCGACGAAACGATTTTCGGGCATAAAATTTTTCATTACGATTCTCCTTTGAGCAAACAAAATTCCAGTCATCAAGAACACTTCCAAGGTGCATAACTGGTTTATTCATCCCCAGAAAAAAACATCTAAATCAAGACATGACATGTCATTCACCTAGGTTTTTCAGTGGACTATCACTTTGAACAGACGATGCCACATGCACAGCCGATAAACTAACCGCCATATTGGTGACGTCTTGACCGGACTTATCCGGTAATTTAGCATTGGACATATACAACACTGCCTCGCGGAAAAGGGTTCTTTAGCCATAGGTTGTGTGGAGCGCCTGGAGGGGACTTTCTTTGCAACCGGACTACACAGTATCTCAGCGGTCACCATTTACCGGTTGCCCTGACTCTTTCCGTCCAAAAATTATTTCACGGCATGCATAATCCTCCCCTTACCTGTTAGTTTTTCCATTCGTCATTGTCACCCCAAGTTTCACAGACTTTCCGACTTTCGCCAGTGACCATTATCTGTGAAATTCAAGAAATATCTGGACCAGATGTTGTTAGTATTGTTTATAATTTGCGGTCGTCCAGTTTTATTCCCTTACGTGAAAACCCAAATGCTTGCAGGTCGGCAAGCGGCCAAGTCTAGGAAGCTTAGAAACTTCAAAGGAAATTCTAACGAAGTCATTCGGTTAGATTGTCTGAATTACGAAAAAAATTTCGGCCCGGATCCCATCAGAGACCACAAAACAATTACCCGTTAAGCCGATGTCGAGACTGATCCAATGAGAAGGCCAGAACCTCACAGTCAAATTAGATTCCGAACGACTGAAAGGTTAGGGTAAAGCGAACAGATGGCTGAAACAGAGTATACGTCCCAGATGCGACCAGAGACCATTTCTACTAGCGTTTAAATAAGCCTCTTTAAACGTCTCTAAACGAGATGCCCCCATTCACACCTGGCCTGGACGCCAGAATTGGCCCCTAATAGCAACGAAGACTCATCTGGGAGGTCGATCTGGCCATAAAAGTTCCCGTTCGGACACCAATAATGTTTAGAGCAGCAACTCTTGATTGTAAGTCTAAACTTTTCACTACCAGTTGCTGACATGTGACTAGGTGCTATCTTTCCACGATACAATCTCGGACTCCAACTGATCACCGGTCTATGCCGAAATTCACGGGCTGGGGTACTGCGACAATACCGGAGCCTAGACGTAGGGAGATTCATGGCTGTCTACCACAGCCTTCGGTTCAGAGAAACTGATCACAGGGCACCCGGTGGCTCCCATTGTTAGCGACAGAAACAGATTGATTGCACCACCAGGAAGAGGAGTCTTCGTACAATAGAACGAAAAGTCAGGAGTGCCAAAGTAATGCAGAAAACCCCTTTATCTTTAAGAAAAACTGATCAAGACGTAAACCTTTAAACATCGTTGAGATAAATATATTTGAGCATTCTGAAGTAGTAGGACGCTACTCACGGGACTGGAACGACGTAGTTTACGAAACGTTCAGCTGTAACACTCGGTGCCTAGCTGCCATGCGACCCAAAGGAAGCACGAGGGCTGGGATACTGCCAGGTTGCCCAAGCCTAGACAGGGTTAGTCGAGAGGCACGGGTTCGAGCCATGGACCTTCCGGTCAGTAAATTCGCGCTCTAACCACTGAGCTATCTCGCCCCACTTTACGAAACTCATGCAGCACAAGTCTAGCGCACAACGACAGCTAAGTAGTCCACTTAGGAAATGATAATATGCTTTTCGGTACGATCAGTAGCGTACAGATTCAAGTGGACCCCAGGTAGGGAGACGCGATGTCACAGCATTTTATTTGACTGTGGCTACCTTTAGTTCGCACTGCATGTCGCGAAGTTTTCGCCAGCAATGGTTTGAAATATAGAACAAAACGATTGGTTGAGTATGTGTAGCACACGTCCCAACCAACCTGCATGATAGATGTTATCTGCATTCCAAGTGATTCGAATTCATTAGCAGTATTCTGTGGCCACATAGCTTCCAAAATGCTATGTGGGTGATAAACTATTACACAGAAGTGGCAGGAAACTGGATAATACTCACCCAAAATCTTCCTACGGTTCTAAGAATCACTGCGTTTCAAGAGTCAGTCAAACAATTAGGAAAGTAGTTCACCTCACTTTAGCAATTGTGGAGGGAATACGCGTGCACGGTGGTTTCGCTCAGTGTAACTTATGTCAGCGGACAGTGCAGGATGAGGCGGGACACCGGGCGCAGCCTAGACAGGGGAAGTCGAGAGGCAGAGGTCGGGTTCGAACCACGGACCTTCCGGTCAGTAAGTTCGTGCTCTAACCACTTTAGCCATCTCTCCCCTGCCAGTTAGTAGTCACCTCTGTGCGGTTCCTTTGGCAACCTTCGTGAGTGTCCCGTAAACATACCGATAATCGCTGTCTCTTCATTGTATCTGTCTGCGCCCCAACAGATCGTAGGTCTGATGCACTCAAAGACAGCTTTTACGACGCTCTGAGTGCCTTGTTGAGGCTCGTTGAGCTCAGATATTGTTGTCGCCCGGGATATAGATGCGCAAGTGAGCAGACTTGGTGCTGTTGAGGTTCAAGTGATCGTCATCTTGGACTGGAATCGAAACGCACGGACAACGGCGAACGCCTGATGCTGTATTGACCACCGACCGTTTTTGTGTAGTCCTAACCTCCAAAACAACCGTAGCCGCTTGGCAGCTTCGTGTTTTGCGCATTCAAGCCAACCTCCAACACAGACAGACCATATTGCTATTAGCCATAGGTGAGGTGGGTCGATTACTGATTGTCACTCGTTCTGGAAAATCTAAGTAGATTCAGATCACGCGCTCGTTCGTTGCTTTTTCCCGCTGCACTTTCCAGGTAAAATACGCATAATTCGCCTGGCCATTGAAAAGCTTCCGGACCCTGATGTGAAGCAAGCCTACCGAAATCACCTACTGAAGTATCCTTCGAACAGCACATCCTCTGATGTTGACTTTTAATGGAAGGTACTATCCGCAACCCTGCAAGATGCTGGGTACCACGCTTGTGATGCGGCACAACCATCTGTATCAAAGCATCGGATCTCGGGCAACACTCTAAAATTGATCGAAGCTCAGACACGTATTTCCACTGAAGCACAATAACACTCGAAGAGCACCTGAGCGGATTGAGGGTTGGTGGGTCCAGAAAGCTGAGGAGATGGAGAAGGCGAGAAAGCCTGGGAATTTGCAAGAACCGTTCCGACTAATACGCGCGACAGGCCTCCAGTGGTGAAACGATCACTGATAACAATGGCTTATTAGTCTGTAAATCAATACACCTTAATCCTTGAGTTGAACACTTTCAACAACAATTCAACCCAGTTTAGTTATTTCCAGCTCATAAAGCATGCACCGAAGTACATTGTACCAGCTGCAACAGCTTCGTTCACGGATAAGAATAAGGGAATGGGAGTCAAGCGTTGAGGGCGATGACCCTCAGATAATTCTGTTTTTCCAGTATGGCAGTTGCTCAGCCGGATTCTGCACCCACAACAGAACCTTGGACAGTGAACTTCGGAAATAAGTGAATGTCTTTTCTCCCTCAATTATCACTGAGCTGCTGGTCCTGACGAACTTTAACCCGCTCGGTTTGAAGATGGAAGTGAAATCCTCCGTCGGTCCTTGTCCAACCTATTTGCATCTATCTGGGCGAACGGAACCGTTTTAACCAACTGGGGTGAGTCAATAGTGGTGCCCATTTTCGAAAACGTGCTCGCAGATGAATCAGCTTGGCCCCCGTTGTAACCAAACTTCTCGCGTCACTTAGTTCACTTGGGGTGAAGACGGGAATCGAGAACAGCAGGCAAGATTCCGACCGGAAATAAGATGTGTGGACCAAATCTTCACACTCCATCAAGTGATGGGACAACGGCATGCGAACGTGTCCTGCAGTCTTGGTGTTCCTTGGCTTGGATCCTGTCAATTGATTCGTTCTTTTTAACAAGTTTTCGAAACAGGGTGTGCTCTAGAAGCTCGTGAATATTATACGCTGTCAGTAATCACATACTTGTGGGCGCGTGAGTGCACGGGTTCTTCAAAACCTTTCCTTCAAGCAGTTGTGTCTGACGGGGGTATCCACTCTCTCCATTTTAGATTACTTTCGTCACTGATGAATTAATGAGGCAAACACTTGAGGATCTCCAAAACACCGATGTTCAGATCTCTCGTCAACCTGAAATACTCAGGCGACATTGGTTCCAGTTTCGAAGAGCAGAAAGCGCAAGCACTATGAGTAAAGCTGAAAAAGGCCAAGAACTGGCTCGTTTCTACCTTTCGCGTGGATATGTCAAAAAGGCAATCTAAAGAAGTCGGTCGACTGGCAGCATCATTATCATTGTCAGCTGTAAGAACCGCGTAGTTGTCGTACAGTTGTTGTAGCTGCCACAGTTTCGTTCACGGGTGATTTGGGGAGGTGGGCTAGGTAGCTGCGCATTGGAGGCGGGAACTGATAAATTGGTGCGTAAATACACTACTGTCAGTGGACTGTTAAGCGGGGGAATTGGGAAGGGAGCTATGCATTGAAGACAATAGCTTGGATGCACGAGCGCCATTGAGCGTGCGACTGGGCCATGTCTGACAATGTCTCTAACCATTGATGTGGCCCGCCTCGGGGTCCCCATCCAGGGAGACGGCAGTGACCAGCGCAGCTGAGTTTGTTGTTAATAGCTTTTATACTCCGCTGCCAGGTCATTGTTTGACCGCCTCTGGCTCGTTTCCACCTTTCACGTGGCTAAGTCAGCGCAACCTATGCAGTGTGGTCTGTTCATCTACCGAGGGTGAGTTATTTCTTCTGAATACCATTCGATGTACTTCAGCATTGCTTATCCGGTGTTCCCACCAGACTCGGGCAATGCTCAGAAAACATCGACGGTCAAACACTGAAGGTCTTTTGACGTCCTGGGCGCGCAGCGGCCAGGTTTCTGATCCGTATAGTAATATGGAACACACTGCAGCATTCTAAACTCGACCCTCGACGGATAAGTTGATGTCACGCCTACGCCACAG
>SJOL01001501.1:413268-468863 GCA_004794785.1 Opisthorchis felineus | reverse complement strand
GAGTTAATCCCAATGGTGACCAGCCGCTTGTGACCGGACAGTTGTGCGTCCATTGAACTGGACGGGATGTCGCTGGTTCGAAGCCCTCAGGACTTTTGTTAGGTGCGCACTGACGATGATACCGTATAAGGATGAAAATACCATATAGTGCTTCTCGGCTCCTCAGCGAAAATTGGCTTTGCTTACAGGCAATTTCAACCGGAAATTACGTGCGCTATCAACACAGACACTGTCTTAGGTTATTTCGCACCCATGGGTGCCATAGACCATCCAACTGTTTACTCATTTCAAAATGCGCCTATCCGAAAAAGTGGAGTATCTTCACCTCTGGATTCACACGAGTTGCAAGACCGTGCTACCTGGCGGATACATTATAGCGTTTGTGCAAGAAACACTGAATAACACGTCATTTAGAGATAGTTAATCCTAGGTAAGTTCAGATAGACAAAACGGCTGTGCTGGTGACAACTCCGTTGAGCCGCACACGCTGCCAATACTATCAGCAACACCACCATTTCCTGGCATATCATAATTGCAAGGCTTACATTGCGGTTTGGGATTCGTGTTCGTCTTTATACGGGCAAGGAGTGCTCACTTATGTTCTGTTTAATAATCTGTTCCATTAGACACGCAAAAAACTTTTAAGCAGCCCGCGCATGGGTATGGGCCTAGCATTTGTGATACGTAGGCAAGGCAAACAGCAACGCGCACAGTCATGAGTGTGGAGGGATTTCGTCAGCCGTGGGATTAGGCTAACATGTGTAGTTAGGGCTTCATAACCAGCGTCGCGCACAGGTATGGGCCTAGCATTTGAGAAAAGTAGCCAGGGCAGTCGACATCACGTACGGTTATCATGATGGGGATCAACGGCTGGCCTTAATTTCCGACAATTTGGTTGCGCTTTATAATGCTAAGTAGCATAATTATCTTCAACGGGAAAGACCTCTGTGCTGATAGTTCACATGCATACATCTAAAATATTACATTATCTAATAACTAGTTGTGTGTATCTGGGACTGAGAGCATCCACAGAGGCGCAAACTTGCATCATTACAGTACAATTCAAGCTGTCGAACTTCTCAAGAAACAGTGTTGTGCCGAGGTCCACTAAACAACTCATCTAATCTGTTACGTCTGGCAAGCATAACGGACACAAATTTATTCAACTATTCACCTGGGCGGAATTCGTATTGAATATTCTGTAGATGTTATTTCCCATTTAAAGAACCCCACGGAAAGCTACACCTTAGACGCACAACGCTTTTATCCGCAAAACCTTTGTGAGTGGAATAAAACCTTCCATGTCAAACTGTTGCATTTTGTTGCGGATGTGCTTGAGCCAAAACTCACCATAGTCTACTTCCATTTTTTGCAATTTGTTTTAATTAGTCTTCCCCCTAAATTTTTGGCGCGCATTTGACTTTGAACTTGATTAGGCATCGTGGATTCCTAGCCGCGTGTTAGTCGTGCGCGTCAGCCAGGTTGGTTCAGCTGTCCGCTGTGATCGATGACATGGTCATCCTGGCATATTTTGCAAGCTAAAATGGAGCACTCTGCTGTTTAACAACAAACTTGAGCGGGTCATGAACGTCCGCAAGCCTTATGTTCTTCCAACCTGGCACAATCTATCCGGCAATACTGAATGCTGACTACTCGAAATAGCAATCATCGAGGTCCCTGAACACATACTTCGGTATCCAACCAGTCAAGCAGATATAAATACCAAAAATTATTTACAGGAGTGGCACCCCCGCATATGTTGTATCCAACTGGGCCATGTAGTTTCTAGAAAGTTCAAAGAATTGTTTCATCTGCAGAACTACTTGCCCATTCCGCCCATTGTAAGCGATTCACGTTTTACAGCAATTCGCGATATCTTATCACATTAGGCAATGTATTCACAGTCGCTGGTGGGCGACGACCTTGAGAATTCACTCCCTTAAGCAAATCACCCATGTCGATACTTTACAGAATAATTCATTATACATTGGCATTCTACACTATGAAGTGGTAGCCCTGAAAACATGGTAGACTTAGAGAAATCAGTTCCATTGTGCGGATATTGAGCGGCCCGCGGAAGGGTGAAATATGCTACGATTTGATTTTGCGCTTTAACTCGAAACCTGGTAGTCACATTCAAATCAATGGCCCTCGGTGACCCTGAAATTTCGCTAGAACGTGCAAACGGATTGAACCAACTTCTCGTAAAAGTTGCAACTTAAAAAACCTCACAATTTCAGTGAAATTAATTTCGGTTTACTTAGGATGAGCGGCCAAAGTTTTGCGACGAAAAGCCACTGCAAAAGCAGGTTATGCGCGTTTCCTCAAAAACGTCAAATTTGAAGAAAGCAAGTAGACACCAAAAACGGGACGCGAAACGCAAAAAGCCGGAGACTTTAGTTCGGTTGCTATGTCATGTACCACGGCTATGAATGTAGTTCAAAGACGGGCAGTACACGAGCTTAGAATCGAGGCTTGGTGCTGCTCTTTAGCCGACAGATACTAGTTTCTCCGAAACCTTAATCAATGGAATAGAACGTTTGCGTAAAAGTGTGACATTTTTCTCTATGCATGCTTACACAGAAAAGGCCGCTATCTACCTTAGTTTTGTTGAAATCTGTTTTACTTAACCTCATCTCCTTTCTTAACATTTGGCGCGCATTTCAGTTTTAAAGCTGCAGTGTTACGGTTTCAGACGTGGCCTCAGATAAGTTTGTTGTTTTCATTGTTTACGGCATTCGAGAAAGCGTTAAATGAATAGATGAAGGATACTTATGCAATATTCGTGCTGCAGCATGCACTCGCAGCATCGAAGCTGTTTCGCGTTACGAGTGGGTATGCTACAAATGCAACAGGCGGCCTGCAAAACTAACGAAAAGTCGAAGGACCCGAAGAAGCTAGTGAGTTGAGCGAATTTGCTAATTACAGGCGGTACACTCGGCACTGACCGTCCAGTTCGTTTTTGTCTAAAGAGACACAGAAACTGTCTCGAGGTCACCTTTTATCATCTGGAACACAATAAGAACGTGCCCAAGTTTTTGTACGATCGGCTTCCGGTAAATCGGCGGCTACCGGAAGAGGAGTTGGGCACCTGTAGTGTTCTGCCGAAGTATGGAACGCCGTCATGTGAAGTTGAGCAATTTGTAGCCGATGGAGTCGGAAAGGTCCTTATCATCCAAGACATATACCGCCGGAAGTGTCGGCCATCTCTGTTGAGTAAGTGACGCATAGTTTGGTTTTACTGTGGCAGATAATGTGCCTTCGGTCCTGGAAAGACTTTGGGAGACCGGGTGCATGCTTGTGCTGCAGTCAGGGGAAGTTCACTATAGCCATATATGGTTGGCAGCAGATACCACTGTTCCGACGCTTCCAGGATGTAGCAAATGTCAGCGGAACACACGCGACAAACCGTCTTGGGTAAGCTCTTTTAAGGCAACTAACGTCTGGCCTGTATATAAAAGCTGTACAGTAGGTTTTTTGTTTATCATAATACGAGCACATGGATTCGGACAATATCTGCAACTGCTGCGTTGCACGGATCCACGATTTGTCTCTTAAGTTACGGCCCACTGGTCGTTCAGCACCCGCAAATGGAATGTACACGCACAATCCGGGATGGTCCATCTCTGTAATGTGACAAACAACCGTCTGGAGAACGCAAACGGTAGTCTGAAATACTGGGTGCACCACTCAGATACACTGGAGAATGCCATACAGAAGGTGTCCTGGCACGCCGAGTGTCTCGTGCGGGAATTTTTGATGAATACATCATATCATTGTAACCGACCGGAAATCCTGGAGGGCGACGACTACGTTCTAAACGTTATCTGTTGAATGACCACGTGTGCGCGTCCCCTCGTTTTGAGGCACTTGGGACTGAGATCCCCAAGGCTGCACCATCATAGTGTTGGAACAAACAAGCCCTTGCATGAAAAGTACATAATCACCCTTGGCGAATTGTGTTTCTATTTCTTGGTTGCAACGTAATGTGTAGTCAGTCCAGTTCTTGTTTCAGGGAGCCGCTCTCACTCGACGGGGTTTCTGAAAGAAAAAAAGTGAACTCATGCACATCTTCCGCAGTATCATTGAAAACATGATTAAACAAGGTTGTAATGGCTAGCTCACCAAGTGCTTAATAATTCCCTTTTGTTCACAATCCCCGATCGGTGTCCATGCTGAGGCTGAAGTCTTAGCGTTATAAAGTTAAACTTACCACTTGCTGAATTAGTCACATTGACAATAATGAGGTTGCTGTGTGTACACGGATGATTCAATAGCGATATTCAGCGATCATATGCGTTATCGGACGCAGCGAGGTTAAGACTAAAGAGTGGCGTACGCTAGTCAGTCGTAAGACTAAGTGGATAGACTTGAGCCCTAGGATGCAAGGACCGCATGCGTTCTCAAACGTGCACCCATGGATGAAGTCGTAAGGAAGATCTAGTGAGTGGGCGGGTAATCGGTGTCAAATCTGCTCATTTAGAGCAATAAATCCTAACTTCACTCCACTTCTGCTTCCCACACTGCAGCTCAAAAGAACCGACAGCTCCGGCGTCCTCATCATAACTTGTAACCATCCCATACTCAAGCGCAGTAGCAGTGTCACCAACTAAGGGCTCCTTTCTGGGAAACCGATCAACTAACGTGCTTGTGAACGTCAGCATCTGTTTTTTATAAAAAAAGCTTCCACATCTCAGACACACATAACATGTTGGAAGCTGCTTGCTATTTCGGGCTATTCTGATGCTCTATTCCATGTCTGTTTTATAGGTTTGGGCCTCATCCAACTCATCGTTTATGCCGAAGTATAGCAACTCATTAGCGAAATACACTCATTTGCAAACAAATTTGGTTTTGCGAGAGACTCACCTGGAACCCAGCTGAATCTCTCGTTTGTGATGTTTAGTGCATTACGAATATAGCAACTCATCTTCACTTCCACAATCATATCTACAGGATCCGAATAGATGAGCTATTAAAATAACTAAACCTGGTGTCGTCTAACTATCCTTGCTAATGATGATAATCTAGCTGGGGACTGCAAGGTTTACTATATCACATTGCCCAGGGACAAATATCCCTCAACCCACATCCAAGTAACATACACCGCCACAATACCACTAAATCCGCTTTTGTTCTCTAAGTGCTTGATGGACCCTGACTCCCCACAATAGGTCCCCTTAATGCGCCCTGCCTGCCCATCTACATATGTCCTAGCTGATTAGACTTTTCGGTCACTAGCCCTATCATAATCATGGACAACACAATATCAGTGTTTAACACTGATGCGTCGTTGCCGTGCAACCATGATTTATTTGAAAGCCCCTTTGTGAAGAAAAGAAAAAAGATGGGTAGAAAAGGGATTTAGTGTCAGCTTACTACAATCATTTCGAGGTGCCCACACCTCCAGACACTCATTCAGTCAATCTGGATAGGGACTGACAACAAAAACGCCACTGACATCGATTAGCAGCCATATCTTACAGCGTCTCCAACCGGGCGCAACGGAGATCACGCGGTTTCCTTCCTGGAAGGCGAGTAGCACCGACAGCACCCACACGTTTCGTAATCTCTTTCATGCCCCTGTCACACGTGCAAAAGATTGAGAATACAAAGAACCTATTATGTTTACAAACTTCCGGGACATTCTTTGACGGGAAAGCGTATCAAGGAGAGAAGACCGGTCAAGTGAGTCAAATGCAACTTGGAAATCCGGGAATACTAAAATTGTGGGCCGCTGGTATGTATGGAGTTGTTTTAACACCTTAAAGATTGTGAAAGCCCTAAACATCCGCCAAATCTTTCCGTACCATTTTCGCCGACTCCGCTCTTCCTCTCCCCGGCAATGCGAAAGACTGCACGGTTGACAACTCTAACTTCAACTACATGCCCCAAAGACATGCTCCCCAAAGACATTCTTACCCTATTCCGAACCTCATACTCCGTCTTCTGCAATGGAGGAAAGAGAAAACTAATACAGAAGCATTTTTTGTCGGATGCCTGTGCTGCTGGACTAAGCTCCCCCTGGCAGTAGTGTAGTGGTCTGGGTACCCAAAAAGACACTTTACCAGGAGTGTGTAGCACAGGAATAAATATAATTACTCTGAATTGAGTGCACAATAATAAAATTGGTCGAATGGAACAGACTCACTAAGAATTGTCCTCTTTAAAATAGTTCGTCGTTGGCCCAGGTCAGTGCATAAATAATAATCCGATCGTGGATGTCCAAGGGTCTTCTTTCGGACGGCTCTCACATACAATAAACTCCGAAGACAATCTGAAGTGTTTTGATACCAGAGTTAGCACATGAAGCTCGCAAATGACCGCTGTAAGCGCGAGCGACATAAGAAGAGAAAGTCGGAGCACGTGACCACGCCTATATTGTATGTTAATTGTACAAAATGCGCGTTTTTGTAGTTTTGCGTATTCAAACAAAAAATGCTTGTGCAATTGATGAAATACGTAACGTTATAATGAAAGCAAAAGAGAGGTACAAAACACCACAGTAGCATATATCCCTGGCAATCCTCCTATGAATCCAAAAGTTCATTTATAGCAGAGCAAAAATGCTAACAGAAACAATAAATACACGCGGTATGACGCCTCAGAGGCAACTCATTTTGTAAAGCATCCACGCTTTTTTAGGCTGCAAGTGGGCTATTCTGAGGTCAACTCGGCGTACAAACACGCAAAACCACCAGATATCTCAAGTTTTTCTCTGATTTTTTGTCCCCTAAACTTTTAGCTATCTTAGTCAGTTAAGCACAACTTAGCTAATGCACGTCCCTCATAACCACGTACGCGCACACCTATCTGCATCGACCGCATACCTATTATCTACACCTTAATACTGATTAACGTTTTTGAAATCGGGCAGTGTCGCCTCACTGCTATTTCGGGCCGCAGTCTAACTTATATCGTAGTGCCATCTAGCAGACATTTTGACACTTTTTCCTATTTTGGGTCACCAGTGTAGATATGGCTGTCTTGTTGCCATGTTTGAATGGCAGCAATGAACCACCGTGGGCCCTCCATTGACCCCAAAATATCATTGATCGATCCTGGCTTTAATTTATCACGATTCCTTGGCCAATCATAACTGCCGTCATACTGTTCCTCCTGTAGTTATCCACGCTCTATATCGAACCCAATTTGAATCAATTTGGGGTACTATTCTTGTGGTTCCTCATGCTGGAAACCTGAATGCGGAACGTTGGGAAATTTTCGCTTGTCGCTGGCCGACAAGGATAAACCCGACTGGGGAAAACTTGGCAGATTCTTTGGCCCTGTGTGTCAGTTGGTGAATCCGTTATAATAAGAGTATTGCTTCCAGATAACAAGGAGGATAGACAGGTTTTATCAAAGTTCTTTAAAATGTTGCCTGCACGTTTTACTAGCTTGAATTAAAAGTTGACTTGAGTCTATTATAGCCTGTAAAATGTTTGATAACGCAGATCCCATAATTAATCATGATTTTGTTCCGTGTCGGAGTTTGCGATTAAGATAGGAGTGAATGAGACTTTTAGTTGGGACAAAATGGCCAACAGAGCACGGGAGATTTCGTTAAAGCGGCACATGTGACCACCGAAAAAAGGTTTTGCGACGATGTACCGAAAAGTTATGTGCAGCAAGTGGGTGGATGTGGAAGAAGTGAGTATATTCTAAAACAGCATTTGACGAAGGGTGCAGCATAGAGGATTATCCAATGCCAGCCAGTGCTGACATGCACTGAGTGCTCTGCCGATGTGTTAAGATGTATATACATCCAGCCATGCTGAGAACGCAAACGGGTTGGCGTTTAAATGAAACGTTTTACTTCCAAAATTTAGAATACACCAAGAGTGCAATACAGCCCACGTTCCTCATAGCCGACCTGTTGCGTTTGGCCAGAACAACAGAACTATCAAAGCCCCATGTGCACCACTGCCTGACGTATCTCTCCATCCTGAACAATTATGAGCTTGGAAGCACGTTCTTGGCTAGGATCAAAGGATACTGGTCTGTCACCTGATGAGGCCCTGCCCTAAATGGATGTTGATTTCAGTTAGTATAGTATCAGTAAGCTTTAATACAAAGCCTGTCGGACTTTCACACGCTGCACTGACACACATTTCGACTGTAAACGTTTTGAGCATCGAAACACTGCAACAACTGTATGGTGAGCATAGTTTGTGGCTATGAAGGGCTCAGAGAGAAATAGTCCTGACTTTGGATATACCTTTGTAGGGCCAGACCCCCAACAATATAATTGGACCCCATTCCACATTCATGGGAGGTTTCTCCATGTTTCGCTGTTCCACCATTCTTTTTGTTCATTTAGAGATTTTGACACTTAGACGTAGCATTTCCTTCCTGAACCTCACGGGCCTTTGACTCCATTTTCCCTGTACGCTATTGTCAAATTTTCTCTGCAGTTGGTTTTTGCTTTATTGACGCTATGGTAAGTGCTGTGACAGTACACCATAGAATTTGGCGTTGCGCAAACCCATAAGCCACATTATTCCGGTAAAACTGCTCGATCTGAGCGCCTGACTCAAGCAGTCAACAGAAATTTTTACTTAGCGTTGATTTAGTTAATCTACCTTCGTGGTTGGAATATGTCCCGGGTGACATAATTCACAATAGCAGCAGCACAAATTCCCCCGGATTCCATTCATATCCTGAGTGTGAGATGGGCACAAATAATTATAGTTATGCCTTTTCGGCGGGTTCATCATTTTGTGAGGTTGACGAGTAATGGTTACAGGAGTTTGAAATAAGCCACTGCTACGTCACAATCGGTTGACCTGATAGCACGGTTTTGTTGTGCCTCCAGTGGGTGATAGTTGTTATATATCGAGTTTCACCCTTTTTGTTGGGTTAATTGGATTCTCAGTATTCTAAGGGTCGACGTCTCAGAAAGCTTGCTGTCTGTTTTGACGCATGGATGAATTTGAAGTTAACTTGTGCAGAATCCCTTGTATCCCATCACCATCAATCAGGCTGAGATCCACTGGTCTGTTTGACATCAATTTGGATGTCTTTTGGTTTATTGTTCTAATTTATATGGGGCATAGGATATCCTTGTAACCTCCAGAACAGTTTGGCTACCGCTGGCGCCAAATCCTTCATACGCATTGGCTGTTGACCAACGACACTGTGAGTCTCGTTTAATCCGTTGTCTCTAACCAAGTAGTAATTGGCGTTCTCAGTGTTTCATAGGTCAAGAGTTACCCAATGAAGTGAGAATATCATAAGTTGACTAGGGACAACATCTCCAAATAAACTACCCAGCTGAAACGATAGACAGCAAAATGTTGCAAAGGGACATTCACCTCAGCCGAATGATTCCGATGCGTCCATATAACTGAGCACTAAGATTCTTAACATGCATTTTCACAAGCTTCAATTCTTGTTAGTTTGAAATTAAGCTTCCATTTTAGGTGGTGGGAAGCAATTCATTGACTGTTTTTATGCAACATGCTGTCCACTACATGTAACTCGAAGATGTTCCGTGTGAGTATCTAACAACTCCCGCACAACAAACATGAACGCATCTATCATCTCTGAACCATGTCAAAATTGTGAACTGTATGTGTTCTAACAATATGGTTCCGATTTCGGTTTTCTGAAGGTATAAAAACACTATTCCCAGATTATCCACCGAGTTGAATCACCTTAAGCTGCAAATCATCATTAACTTATTTAGTTGATCAATGCTTGACCCACGCGGTTGGTCATGAAGTTTGGCAAGAAATGTACTTTTCTGCTTTTGTGAATTTTAGCTTCTGTGAAAGTGAAAGCCATTTAACTCTGGTTTCATCACTCCTCTCGGAAACTAATATGTGCGTAAGTGAGCTGTATCCTGGAAACTTGCGCGCAGATATTTCCATCACACTCACCGTATTGAATCCATAATTCCATCTTCTTGACCTTTGATGAGGAATAAGTACCCTTTGTATTCCGGTCCGGCAATTACTTTGTGTGTGGTTAGCCAATCAATTTTACCTTGCCGTTGAATCTGTTATTGTTTTAGCCTGCAGATATGCTGAACAGCAGTGTGTTTTGCACACTTCGTTTTTATAACGACATTTCGTAGGATTAATATTCACTTGCTGAATGATACCAGACTGGACGTCTATTCAAGGTGATTTTCCATGCTTCCAGTGCTTTTTGGAACAGTGGCCCGGTTGCACTACTGTTACGCATGATTGTTGACATCCCAGAAGCAGTCTGCGGATGTGACTCGGTAACAGTTGCATTATTACTTCCAAAAGATTTGCAGTATCCCGCAGGATATGTACGTAATTCTCCGTAAAACTGAAGACACAGTTGTTGCATGCAATATTTGAGTTATTCGGCAGATTATGAGAACGCAATTCTAAAATAGATATTGCCTTTCCAACATAAAGTTAGCTGTCGTTCATAGACGTGCGGGGGCTATTTTCGGAAAAGACCATTAGGCTGGTAGCTTGTGATACAAAAGGACTTAACCCCACTATGAATTTGTCTAAGTGGGTTCGAACAATTTCGAAGGCATATATGGGTCAGTAGTTAGAAACCACCATCTTCCCACCCTTCGTCCCATCGATTCACACATGTTAAAGTGGATCAGGGTGAATTTATTAACGTTTTTGAAAAACGTTTACGAACAGGGACCCCAAATGACCGCGCATGGACAACCAACTGTTCCGTCTGAAAAGTGAGTACCCAAGTCATATACATGTGTATATGTATGTATGTGATCATCCAATCTGATATGTATGGAACAATGATCTTTCCGAGGGAAGCACACCTCAGGAAGAAGTACATTCTTCGAGAAAACAGTTTTCCGTCCTTCTCCATGGACAAGATAAATTTTGAGATTAGGAATTACTGACTTACTCCTATAAAGGCAGCAGAAGCGTAGAAAAGCCCAATAGCATTGACCTAGGTTTGCTGGTCGATTGTCATGTTGAACGACAATTCACTGCTAATAAACTCTCCCTCCACACTAGGAGACAATGATATGGCCTAATCACATTTCAGCCTGGTGGCTTCGTTTTTTTGAAACAAGTCACAGAAGGAGCACCGATTGACGGCAAAGAAGCTGGGGAAACACACTAGAAATAGATATTTCCTAAGTTTTTAATGAATACTGTTGCTATACCAGAATGCAGGGGTATGATACATCGGCTTGCTTTGTGCTTTCGTTTAGGTTTAGCTGAGTGAGACAAAAATTTCTCCCTCGTGCCAAACAAATTTATAGGGGCTAACAGCAGTTAAGGCCGATGATTCTGCTTCCGACGTGTGAAGTCGAAAGATGTAGGTAATAAAGTGAAGAGAAAAAGGGAAATTGTGTTGTTGTAATGGAAACAGTTCCGGTATACTGCGTTTATATGTCAGTGAGTCAGTTTCCAGTGGAAGACCTGTAGCAGCGCTGGAAAACCCTCTTAATATGGCAGTTAGTAACGCCTGGATTGGCCTGTGGAATTTACGGACAATGATGTCGGTTAGGATGATTTTTTGTTTGCCATTGTTGACGAACTTGTACAGCCACTTCTGGGGCAGTTGAAGCTACAAGCTTATCTGGGCAGAAAAGCATATCAAAATATTCCGACAGGAATATGGAATGCACCCTGAGAAAAAGTCGGAACAAGGTAACCCAGTTTATGCGGAACTTGCTGTTCAAAATATTTACAAAGGTTATAAGTAGAAGATAGTTCTCTTTTTATATATCATGTGAAGACGATTGTGGAGTCATTGTTTGGAATGAGTGTTCGTACACAGTGTCATTTTTTAAGTCAAAACCAACTTCCAAACAGAATATTCGAATCGTGCACTAAACTTCTTCACACACAATATCACATCATTTAATCGCAGTCAAAGTGGCAGCTTATACTTTTCTCTGTTAATTGATAATAACTAGCTCTATCTCTCTCACATTTGTATCACACTTTTATTGCATTTGGCGAGCGCCACCGAAAGCCAATAGGTGTACTGTTGAGGAGAATTAGGGTAGCCCAGGTAGTGTAGATGATCGTTGATTGTTCTCTGAGCTAGGCAGTTTAATTGTACAGTCCCTGGCAAATGTGCAAAGGTGTCCATATGTCCACAGCCAAGATGCAGATGGCTACACCCTCTGCAACTGACTGTATATTTGGTTGAAGTTGGCCAGGACTCTCCGAACTACTGACCTTAAGAAAATTAGGTTGGGCCAGCTATTAAAATTGTTACTGGCTGTAGAAATTATGCCTCCTGTGAGGTAGTTAACCGAAAAAAACTGGACGGCTACTAAGGCTCGTTTATGCCACAGGAACATCTAGTGTTGATGTTCTGAGAAGAAAAACTGTGTAAAATGGGAATAGTTCAGTCACTTACGTTTTTAATTGCTGCTACCCTGACCAACATTCTGGATTCGTTATCAATGCGCACAAGTTCTTGCGCCAAAAAAAGCGCATTGGCGACCAAAACAGGATACTTACGTACGTTTGGTTGCAGGTTCGCACATTTAATTATTGGATAGGACTCAAGATGGCTCAGTGGCCAAGGCGGAAACATACTGATCAGCAGGTTCGTGACTCAAATCTAACCCTCCCATCTCAACCGCTCGTGTCTTGGCTTGGGTAACTTGGTAGCAACGCAACCCTTATGTTTCGAGTGGCTTGGCAGCTTGGCGTCAAAAAGGGTCTTACAGCCGAACGAATAATATTATCTGCCGAAGGGTTGGTACCGGAGAACTCGCGCTTTCTTTCTTTCTAACCAAATTGTATACTTTGTGAATAAAAGAAATAATCCAACCTAAGAATCTCCTTTTACCAATGTGTAAGAAAATTCAGCTGTGCAATGCGACCAAGCGGGGTGACTGGAGTTAGGGGGGGGGGTGACACTCGGATGTTGTTATAACACACGGTTCTCGGACAGACTACTTCATGTCGACCAGTATCGCCAAAGTGTATAGACCTTGAAAGATAGTTGCACAGTGGAGAGTGACCATGCATGCAAAACACTAGCGTGTAAGTCCAGTGCAGGCTTTGGACGTACCAGAAATATTAAGTTCAATTCCTGGTAAGTGAGCATCATAGGCGTAACGTAACCTAGTTTCGACTGATCGACTGAGGCACGTTACAGACCATCTGATATGCCTCAAGGAACGTTATTTAAAAGTACACACTGCCTAGCGTGACAGGGCCAAAACAAGCCACAGTCTGAGAGTACAAGCATGATACACCAACAAAATTGGTTCAGAATTGGTTCAGGACAAAATTCATCCAAACTCGCAACCCTCCCTCATGTACATCCCGGTCGTTGGACATTTATATGCGGTTTTGATGAATGGTGTATTTACGGTTTGGATGGAGGTGCACATGGTAAAACTTTTGAATCGCACTACTCTTCTCCATTTAGTAGTATAATTACAAGTATCATAATACAATCCAGCGATCATGAATCAAGAAACCAACAAAGTTCGAACGGAAAGTTCTTATTATATGCAACCAATCAATCAATCACTCAATCAATCTTCAATCACTCGGTCGCATCAGAAAGGTCCACATCCCTGTGTTAATCATTGGTTAAACATAAAACTAGCTTCACAATAACCCCGATTCTAGCACCATAGTTTACTGCGGCCCGGGGTATCATGGTTTAGTTACATTAGAGTAACTATCTTAAGTGTTCAGTTGAATTTACGCGAAAGGATTAAAGAGCACATGCCAGCTATAATATCAGAACCTCTATTACACTTGTGTCAGATGGCTTCAACATCAGGCACCGTTCAAAAATTTGTCAATTTTCGTACAATTTCGGGTCAGTTTTAGCCTGAGCGGAAAGCCGATATGCTCCGCTCTAATTCCGTTGCGTCGACACCGATATGCGTCTTAACACTTTAAAAGCTCGAATCCTATCAGACGTTCTTATGACCGAGGTTCATCGTAAATTGCAACTAATATTGGGCCCGAAATACTTCAGAAGAAAGTTGGAAGGCAAGAGTTGGCCGACTAAGCACAAAAGCGTCCACGGTTACTTGTAGCATTCGAAAAAGACAAGTTGAGCCTATGGACATGATTAAAAGAAAATAAAGCACCTTTTATCTGGAGCATGGATAAAAAAATACGGTTATCTTTATTCTGCAGACCCGTGACTGACCTTTAGTTTAGTAGTTTAGTAGTCATCAGTAGTTGGAAAAGAGCAGGCAAATTTCACGGTGCAGAATTTGACTCATGCACGTTAGATACAGAAAAACCATAGTCCTCCTAAAGACGTCCATTTCCGCTTCTTTATCCCTCTGAGCTGAATTTTATTTGAATACTACAGCAAGAATCAAAATGTCTACAATTTCTCTAATTGCCGGTAACAATCATCCCAACGACATTATGAACTCGCTTTATAATTCAGCTACTGCGTCATAAATTCGATGCTTGGTGAGTCTGCGCGTGACATTAGTTGAGCCACAAAATTTCTTGAAAGTTCTAAGAGCAAGAACCTTCTGGTCAAGCTGGGGTGAGAAATTTTTTTATACTTTGCATCTTCTTACTATGTGCATTTTATACGCCGCTGCTGCTGGGATTCACACGCTTTGGGAAACCTGACAAATACTCCACACTTCACATACTAGTATTTGTTAGGTGACCTTATAATTAGGTTCTTCAGGTAGGAGTCAGACATCACAGGCTTCAAGTTCTTTAGTTTCTAATTGCTGTCCACTAGAATAGTCACTCCAGTCAGACAAAACGATGCCCGTCAGCTGGTATGCTGCACAAGTATAAGCTGGGCAAAGAATCTAGTATAGTGGACACAACCTTGGTTAATGTTCGGTAATGCAACCTTTTATGAAAACTGCATGGCACGTGACTCATGACAATTAGTATTTCTTTGAAAGTACCGTGTAGCGAAGCTATGTTCACTTTAGACAGACAAAACTAATTCTGCAGGACTGTTAATTATCTGGTAGTGAATGGGAGTGCAAAGCAACATTTACTGGCTTGTCAGCTCTACAGCGCCACTGTAGGAGGTGTCATGGGATCTGCTTGGCATCTTTCAAAGTTCTACCGATACTGATTTTATCAACCACGCACTCATAAGCTAAAAAATGAATGTAGGACGTGCAGCTTGCTCAGCATCATGTTTTCATCTGCAGTGACCATGCCGCAAAAGCTATGATTCCATGTCTAGCAGAATTTTCTCAACCTGAAGCATTGTAAGCGGCCTTTGTCTTTTCTACTTGTGCCTACGTATTGATCTGGTTATGCGTCTGCTAGTAGTCTAGCAAATGAAATATATTAGCCCCAGTAATAGCTCTGGTCGTAAAGTTCCTAGTGCAGCAGTTTGGGTACGGGGATATTACCCATGTGGATTCTAGTAAACAGTGTACTGGTTCAACACAATATATCATTCTTTCAATTGGTTCCGGTCTTCCGGTGACTGATCCTGTGAAAGATTCAATTCAATAGGGTCAACATACAGGAGGTGGAAGAAAATGTCATCTAGAAGTCTGTGGTATTTTGCACTCTAGAAGTGTCATCTACATAACGGATATTGTTTTTTTACATGGAAAGGAAGCGTAAAATTGATTCACACGAACACAAATGTCTACATCCACCTACATATAGTTTACGTTCGATTACTGACCTGATTGAATGGAAGTTATATCATCCAGTAAAGGGCACAAAAAGCCACAATAAACATTCATTCTCACAATAAGGGAAGAAATCTGGATTTTCTATTTTGAATCTAGTCATCTAAGTTATCCTTTGATGGTTTTATGTAACATTATCCGGGACAAAAAACCAACTGTTCATATAAATTGTAGATATGATTACGAGTGTCATTCAACGGGAGAAGTGTTCGACTGGGCTCACTTCGTACTGATTTTTCTGCCCAAAACCGTGCGAGATGAAGAGAAAATTTAGTGATTATTTTACTCTTTTATTTAGCATTTTCAAACAAAACGCAGACCTCAGAACTTGTTGGGATGAATCTACCCATATTGCTATGAATACGACAACCATTAGGTGTATATTGGGACGATCCCACTGTTCAGCAAACAAAAGCTTTCCTTGAATGAAACTAGCCACAAAGTTGCTGGAAACTCTTTGACGGCAACCTTGTGGCTAGTTTCATTCAAGAAAATATACTGCAACCTCTTGAATATTATACCAACCCAAACATGAGGCGGTCTTTGTACAACCGATTTAGTTGGAGAATCTCACAAACGAGAGATTCAGCTCGGATTCAGTTGAGTTCCCCATAAAAACCAAAGTAGTGTGCAAATGGGTGTACTTTGCAAAAAGCGTTCTTGTCATTTTCGACAACCCTGCATGACTGTCAACTAGGGTGGACAAACAAATGATCCAAATACTTGTCTGATATCTCTCTACCCTGGAGTCATGAAAAAAAATGCAGTTTACCCTCTGATGGCAGTACATTTGAAACAAGGATCCTCTTAAGGTGACTATCGTCCACTCAGCTCTTGCTACCAAGAAATTTCTCAGCATCTGATCCTCAATCTACAATCTATGAAATCATTCAGGATCAGACGAGTAAAGTCAGGTAAGCCGTACTCTTTTTTGCTGCTCAGGGTTGACTCCGATTATCAATTTTCTGGTTTAACAAAAACTGACGTTATCTGCAGTTTTGCCGTCGACAAAGCAATGCCATTATGCGACCATTTAAGTCCTGTACAATTAACTCCCATGTTTATGGAATGCCGTGGAAAATTTTATTCCAGGTGACTGTTGCCCCAGCAGTAAGCCGTCTAGCAATCCTTCAGATTGTGTAGTAGGCTGAAACCGTAGGTGTCTGTCAGTTATTAGGTTTCGGCTTGGTGTAATAATGGTATAGGAAATATGGTTTTTCTAGCGTCCAATGTGCCAAATGTACATATAAAACCTAGAAAAGGGTTGTAAAGGTGTCCAAAGCAATAAAGTAAAATAATGACATTATCCAATTAGTTAGTTTGTTGGATGCCATGAATCATAAGTCAGGGTAGTCTCGAGGCTTTCATGTGCTCTTTTTGGTGACACATCGAGGGGCCAAGTAGCCGCAGTTGTTTCCACTGCTGTTTGGATCACAGCCTTCGGGCTAGTTTAGTGGCACCCGATAAATCACTCTAGATGCTTCCACCCTACTGATTTGGAGGGATGGTGTCAGTCAGGTAAGTGGTAGTCGCGCTGATCACGTTCTTGACCATTCCATTTCTCAAGTAGCTCATGAGTCTCTTGGATAGGCGTTGAGTCTTGAGAGTCTAGCAGTCTTCTGACCATTGGCAAACATCAATGTTCGATGGATCACCAACCGGCGATCTATTTCTACGGCTAATATTGGGCAGTGAACCGCCAATGAGAAGCACAATCTAGTGGGCTGAATTAGACCTTCATTTGAAAGCAGTGGTCAGTGTTTCGGAGACTATGTCACTTCTAAGGGGAAGGTGGATAAAGTTGGACTTATTCGTAAATGATGAGCCCCTCAGGCGTTTACGATCTAGTTCATCAGTGTTGCGTTAAATCGAAGACATACAAGACCATTCAGGAGGGGTATATAGCGGAATTATACGTAGCCAGACCGTGCGCCTAATAGCACTGCAAATAGCTAAGGCTACTTGACTCTTCGTGGTGTCACCAAAAGAGGCAAGTGAAAGTCCTGAGATTATCCTGAATTATCGGTCACTGCCTCCAACAAGCTTCGAACAATTTAACCACCCGATTCTAGAATTAACAGCTGTATTTGTCACATGAAACTTCGAAGAAACCATATTTGACAAACTTGTGTTTCACTTAAACACTGGAACATTTACGCAACTCAGCAAGGACTACACTAAGACCACACAGATAGTAAGGTTTCTCTGGATCCAGACAACATGAGGGATACTATATCATGACGGCATTTCCTGAGATTAAGAGCTTTGGTTTGTTGTCTTGCGCAATAGTCTTTCCCAGTGGTAGGTGGTAACATGTTCGGAGGCTCCCAGAATGGCGTACATTTTGACGGTAATTAAAATTATGTATTGAAGAAGAAATGTCTATAAAGTGAGACTGAACGAGAACAATACTAATAAAAATTTACACATTTATTGGCACAAATTTACACACAGGAAGATTATAAAATGCACCGTTGTTAATCGACGTTTCTGATCGTCCGAATCACCCAATTTTCTATTGAGGTGCGCCAACCGGATCGGACGGTACCGGGAAACGGTAAACTGCACTGTAAATCCAGAAACTAGCCCAAAGTGACCCGAACATCAACTGAGAGTTAAAGACATTAGTAGTGAAATATAATTTGCGGCAAAAACGAGGACACGGTCATCCCAATTCTAGGATTGGGACAATTCGTAAACCTCGGCCCCTGAGCATGACTATCGATTTTCCTTATTCGACCAGAATGAAAACACCAATCTCCTCACCGAAGATGACGCTCAGTTTCCCAGACTGAAGGTTTAAACAACTATAGAGCTTCTTAAATTGTGCCTTTCCAATTTAACCAAAAAGGAAGCATAGGCTTTATGGTATCTGTCGTCTTTCAGTCATGGACTGATTGTGCATAGTGAATCGAATGCACGTTTGATCTTCAAGATTATATCAATTACGTTAAAAAAGCAAAGGCACCAGTGAGACGCCTAGCTTATGTGTGAAAGTTTCATTGTCCCCTGATTCATTTTTTGCATCCGAAGCGTAAATATTCCGTTGCGACCTGACCAGCTGTGAGGCGACCGAATCCGCCTTCGTAAGTGCAAACATCTGTGCTGCGACCTCCTGTAGTTTGAAGACGTTTATCGGTCCAGGTGGTGGAGGCCAATCAAGTTCGCTCGTGGCAAAAAAACGGAGACACTTATAATCAGACTGAAAACCTGTGATTGTTCTGTATTTCACTTCTGGCGCAGTAAATGACTTAATATTGGAATTATCTTGTTTTCAGCCAAAGAGACTTTTAGTCAGCGCTGGACAATGCGGCGATGCAGTTAAATCTTTTTAACAATAGAGTAGTTCCTTTTCAAGGTAGGAGATAACCAAACATCTAATGAAGTCTTTGGAAAATATAGTGAGGCCATCGAATGAAATCAAAATGTCTGTGATAACATTTTTGTGGATATGGAGAAAGGGCAATAAGAGTAGGCATAAGATTACCACGATATCACGGCATGCGAGTGCGAGCTTTATCGACATCACATACTAGCCATATTTTGTACTATATACCAGGTGAGAATTAACCGTGTTCTACACTGAGGGCTCATTTGCCCAGTCGAAAACCAGACAGTAACTTTACGGTGGATGTTTGTCACGAGGTAGCCTCGTGGTGGCGAACCAACACGTCATTTTATTTATTTATTTTCCGGCGCACTGTTGTAGTTTGGACAGGTGGAGACCGAATTCGTCCAGGGGGCAAGTTTGTTCAATCTTGGCATGTGCATGACCAAATAAGTAGCAGATAGTTATTTCCTATAGAGACGGGTAAATATTTACGATCAAACGACTTCTGCGGTCATCCAGAAAATCCAACCATAGACAGACTAAATTGGCCAAGATGATAACAGAAGCGGACTGATTGTAAACCCTGCAGGGAACTTCAGTATGTTATGTACCCCTACCTATAAATAACCTTAAATCAGGAAATTTCTCCTAGCTATTAATATTTAGGTTTCTTTAGGAAACATAAAAGAAGGTTAGTTCAGTTTTGGCCCACCGGGACTTGACAGCATCAAACCACCATTCTTAAAGCCCATCTACTGGAAATTGGACAACATTAGTATATGCAAAGCAAACCCCCTGGGGAATTTTCCAGGTTATTTTGCAACCATTTATTAGTTTCTTCCAGGCAGATAAACAGGCCACCAAACTGAATGAGCGAGGATCTTCTATCCATAATTACTCTTCAAGAGAGTCAATGTATAGAGCAGAAACAATTTAAAATCGGACTTTGTTTTGAAAGCCGAAGAATTATCAGTATAATATAAAGATGAGACCCGGATAGAAAGTGCAACAGCCGATTACACAGATTCTTAAAACAGGTGATCCTAGGATAACTGGACACCTTTCTGGGTGTGCTTGCCTTCAACTGAAACATTTCTAGGTTCCTTTGGGAAATTTGTCCTTTATCTGTCGGATTATTTTAGACGTTCTAGCGAGACATTTTGCAAAGAATATCTGCATGCAATAAAACGGGAATTCCGGGCACGCTCTTTGTTTTCCATCTAGTTTGCACATGCTGGCAATCAACCAATGGCGCCGGGCGCTGCTGTGGAAAAAAGTGCATTGTGTCTGGTGGGTGCCGAAAAATAAAAGCCTTCCATGCTTCAAAAAGTCCATGATGCAACACACGTAAAATTTTCTTGTGTGAGATCCTTGGTGATGCATCAACCGAAACATAGTGAACCATCCTGTAAACTGAAATCGGCGCTTAATGTCACTTTTTCTCTACACAAGGGTTTTGTATTTTGCGACGTTCCGGACAGATGCGAAGAGGATTTGGATTTAAGAGCTAATGATCATTTGGAAGATTAAAGCTTCAGATCATAACACAAACAGGAAATCTATTCAGTTATTTGTACGCAGGTTAAAAACTTTACAACCGTCCTGAGGGATTCCCGCCCAGTAGAGAAAAACAGGTGAATTTCTGTCTTCATACTGATAAGCAAAAGGGGAGATTGCTGTGATGGATAGACTTAAGCTTTAAATGGCATGAGATATTCTCCCGTATTCCTGATTTTCTTGAAAGCGTTTTTGTTCAATGTACAAAGTTTTAACTAGGCAGTGCTCGCAAATGACAAAAAGATGAATGAGCGTGCAGATTTGAGGTTAATCGATAATTCTGCTGACCTGGACATCGTCGCAATTGAAAACGAGTTTAAAAGCATTTGGATTACTTTTGTTGGGTGTATTCTACCGTACTTCAGCTTGTTTCTTTGAAGAAAGAAGTCCTTTCATGAATAACACAGATGAAAAAAAGCGTGACAATCTCATCATGAGCTAGTTATCTGCCAGTTTTGATTTCCAAGTTAGACTAATGTCCACTCTGCAATTCTGAAAGCTTCCCTACCTCTCTATCTTTCCCGAGCTGTAAGGATTTCTCTGCTAGAGAGGTTGACTGAGGAGCGAATACTTTCAAAATCAGGGTAAAATTTTACATAGCCTGTTTTCTAGAAATTACGGCGGATGGGTTGCATCCCAGGTTTTTTGCGAAAAAATGCTTCTGTACGCCTGTCAATAAGTGGATGGAAAAACAACGACTTTCATTGCGCTGGATGAGAGACAACAACAGCTGTTCTCCTAAAAACTGGTAACTTGGACGTCCGTTATTGTTGTTGGGTCGTCGCCAACCATATGGGACCATACTAATCTCAAAGAAAGTCTGCAGGAGGCAGAAATCACCACACCCACGAAGTCACATCATCGAGTGAGCCTATATGTACAAAAGCGAAATAACTGTCGTCAGGATTATTTTGTTAATTGAGTCAATCTAACTTACATGTAAGTGTGCAATAGAAACTGAGTAGTATAACTGAAAACAGTAGAGAATTGACTAGTATTTGTCCATGTCTCTTATTCAACAAGCCTGTCGCAATCAGGGCTACCTGATAATGCGATGAATGGTCTTTCAGATCAGGAAAAATTGGTCGCACTCCCAACAGAAAGTGATGACGATGTCAAGCTCATTTGGCCATTTTTAGAGGTCAGTGGCTCTGGAGTACAAACAGGAGCGTCTGAAATGTCTACTAAGTACAACGTGTACCAAACCACGGATCATATAGAAGCGTAAATAAAATCGACAGTTAGACGGATGCGGAAGGCAGAAGCAGAAGCACAAAAAACCATTGCATTCATTCAGTATTCATGAAAGTACACTTTTCCCTAATTTAGGGATTACCACCAAATGCGGTTAAAAAAATTAGCTACCTTTCTCTAATTATTTTTATGGTATTTTTAACAAGAACCCCCACAACAGATTTCCTTCTTGTTTGTTTTGTCATCTACAGTGGCTGTAAGATCAAAGGCTCATGTGTATCATGAGGGAGCAGTTTGAAGAAGGTGCGGTTTTTTCTCGTTCACCAGAGGCGCGCTTTTTTGATTTGACTGCACAACTCATTGTGTAACAGATAGACCAGAAATGCGTAGTTCATATTTTCAAATGAAATATTGCATGGTAAGATATGGGATTTAATATTTCATGCCGCTGTGCATAATAATTTTCATCTCAAAAGACTTTCCACAAAAATGCTTTAAAAAGTTCCCTTGATAATTGACTGTAACTATCTTGACTAGTAAATACGTATTCTCCGAAACTCAGGAAAGATGGACTGGGGTAAACCCTTTGAGATGCCTCCTAATCGACTAAACTCGTATAGTATTTAGCACTTATCTGGACGGGTAGAGAGCATGAAGACGGAAAACCGCCTATGGTTCGGAGTTTACAGAACAATATACCCACTTATCAATTGGTGTTTCTACGTTTGTAAAATAAGTTATAAGTTACTGACGAGCTTTTATGCGATGCTGCACAGATACGGGAAAGTCACTATGTTTCTGAACACAAGTAAAATTTTTATAAAAATATCCTCTGAATAACCTGCCGGTCATGAACCTAACATAATTTAACCATTGGAACTTACCTAAATTATATCTGCTTCCACCTTTTCGCTAGTTCACTTAAAAACTAAAAAACATGATTCATTTGATGGACGCTAGCAAGGTATCCCGGACGTGCAAAACATTTATTACACGAAGAACAATTGCCGCGTGCAAAAGGTAACGCCTAAAAAATAAAGCTAATATCACGGTCAAATTATATATGGCAAGAGGTGTAACAGTCTCCCGTTTGCTCGAGGCAAATTTACTGAGCACAGCAAGTACTGCTCGCCAAAATATCTACATCGGGATTTTGCAGTAGGTGCACCAATATAAGTTGTGCCAAAATTTCAGTCAGAACCAGTTCACGGTGAATCTGTGTTAGAGGCTGTGTACCTGTAAACCACGTTGCAAACCATATCTACAACATCTGTCGATCGCTCGTTCTAACATCGTCGCGCGTAGTAGCGCGGTGCAGATGAGGATGTATGCAAATGCACAGTAAAGCAGGCGATCCGTAATGATCGATTGCGGGTATGAATTGAGTTAGGAAATCCAGAAACTCTGAGTGCTTCCTGTGTTCAGTTGAGGCAGCTGGAACTGAATTTTCATCATTTCAGAAGTTGCCTTTTCTATATCTGTATTGACCACTAGATTATTGAAACCTGAGCAACCTTGCACATACCGTCTATCTTTTTTCATTTCAGCTGCAAATAGCTTTGGTAAATTTTTATTCTCACGGCAGTGGCTGGTCACACCAGTTTTGTTTCTCCACCCAGTAAAATGAACGCCAAACTATTGAAGATATTGATTTACCAGGATCTTGGTGCTTTTTTCTGAATTAATTTGGAGCTGCAGGGTGAAGTTTATTTGCATTTTTGGGGGATTGCATAGTATTTGTTTTGTCCAGTCAGTCAGTGATCCTGCTCACGTCAAAGTCACATTCATGCTAGTGCATCCAAAATATCTGACTGAAGCTATCTGGTCCAAATTTGATTTACGGCGGGGAGTGCATTATCGTTTAATTTTCCTAATCAATGGATCATCGACTGTGCACCACCTTATTTCATTTGGAAAATAAACAAACCTTTCATTAGCTATCAAGGGCTTTTCGTTCTCAGCTTTATGTTCCATTCAAATTTCCGCCTGTGGACATGCATCGACTTTTAGGGTTTGCCATTCTGACAATTGGTACTAAGCCTAATTAGGTATATCGGCCTTAATTCGGAAGGCTAACTTATTTTCACCTAATTCTGTTCTGAAGAAAAATTCTCTCCAAATAATCACCATACCTTTTGTGAGTTGAGGGTTTTCGCTGTCCACCGTTAGTATATGAACGTATGCGTCGTGGTGCACTAACAATAGTCTTTTTCTTGAGGTCAATGAATGCGGTTCCTTCTATAGAATTGAAGCTTGGAGTACTGTCTGGACCGTTTGTTATTGACTAGTTTATGACATCTCCTATTCTGACAAATATCGGGAAAACATCCTTTAAGAATGCAATAATGGTCCACATAGTGAGAAAAGTTTATTTTCACACAATGGTATTTATATTTATCTACTGGTACATTGACAAAGATACCTGTTGGCGATAAAAACAGCGATCTGTTTAAACGAGGCTTTCCCCTCACAGTACACAGTATGGTTTCTTTGGGGAGAATCCTCACATTAAGGCATGACTCAACGTGTCTAGGTGTTGTCTATTGGACATATTGTTGCAGAAACCATTGCTAGACACTTCTGTTGATCAAAAACCAGCTCGTGCAGGGAGTCAATTATATTTATCATTTTCGCTGCTCATATTTTCGAGACCCGAAATATTTAGCCCGAGTAGACCGTAAGAACCTTAATATCTGAACGGCCCACACAACTGAACCGAAAGTACTGGCCAGCAGTAATCTGAGCAAGGTGTGGCTATTTTCCTTAGCTTGGTTGTGGCAAACTCCAGCATACTAAGTTAGCAATGACTGCAACGAGGAAATGTGAGTCAGTCGATCATCACAAACAGAACAGTTACTGGGTCGTCGTTCGGTGATGAGTCGTGCAGACCAATCACATCGCTCAAGCGTGAACACGTTCGCCTGTTCAGACGTGAAAATCCAGATGCGTCCAACGTTCGCTGGTGGAGTAGTGGTAACACGCTCGCCTCGCATGTCAGGTGTCCAGATTTCGGAACCCGGCACGGTCATTGGATATGCACTACTGGCGAGCTCTAATAAGAGCGAAACTCGAATCCAGTGCTTGGTGTGGAGTCACCAGAATAATTGCGCCAGGACAGGAGGACGATGTTCAAACGAGAGTTATGTGAATATGAAGAACATCTCACTCTTAAGCAACTTTTGTTGGCACCTAAAAAAAGATGGGCCAATACGGACGTTTTGGCTGTCAGCACACTCAGTTTTACCTATCTGCTACCTGGTATAACTTTAGCTCACCTACATCAATGCAGGCTGAGTTTCAACTGGAAAGTCGTTAGACAGCGGTTTTACTAATCGGCTGATTTAATGCGAATCTTGACCGAAAATAAATATTTTTAACTGCCAAACTTGGACCTTCGACCAATGGGTTAGGTGTTTACCAGTCAAATGTAAACATGGCGGATTCTGCTTCGAACACCAGCACACTTTGGAGTGACTTTTTTGAAAGTGATGTAGTTACTTGGCTTTATTGGCATGGATCGTCGGAACCTAAGCAAAGGTTGTGAGGGGTAATGAGGTTTGCTGACTGCTTATTTAGAAGCTGGACGAGAAAAAGCCACTTGAAACTTGGAACCGCCAAGCACCTTTTTAGTGTGTACTGCTTGGTTTGCGTGTCTTTCCACCTACACATCATCTATTCATTGGAACGGTGATACCTATTTTCGTGCGGAGTCCAGTATATTCGAACGTTTTTCTTGTTACTGTCTGCGGTAGTTTCAGCTTTTGTAATCGGAAATATTAAGAACGTTTAAAAAGTTGAGTGCATTTTTTGCATTTTTCTCAATGATTTCTAATGCAGTCGTCTAAGGAACGGAGGTCACGCGACAATAATTAATCGCACGTGTCACCTGATATTGTTTATAACCTTGTGGGAACCTGAATACGACCTGAAACTCGGAGACCGATTGATGTATGCGTCGATAAAACTAATTTGAATGGTCTGGAATGGGTAGCCGGGGACATCAACTTTCCTCGAATGAAGGCATATTCAAAAAAATACTCTCAAACCGGAGAATATATGTTCCTAATCTCAAATTTTATGGTAGTTCAACGCTTTAGAGGAAATACCAATTACCATAGAGTGCTGAGTCAAAGACGATTCATTCAATTACAGTTTGCTCCGAAATATATCAGTCACCTAACTTATTCAAATGTGACGAAATATGTCTGGGTGAATTATAAAAATCTTGTTATTCACCTAGCCAGGTAGCGAACAAGCAGTTTTACAGTTTAGGTTTTACTTTATTCAGGACCAAGGAAAGAATGAAGCTCCGACCGCGTTTTGTTGTGGTGTATTCCGCTTAACCAAGTTAACCACATCAGCTGTGTAACCTCCACGGGATACTTATCAAGAGACAGCTATGGAATATCAACCGTTAGTCGAACAATGAACTGATAGGAAAAAAAACAGTACCTCTTGGGTATTGCTCGCTGGACTATTATACTAAATCTTCAGGTTAGCTTGTAGAGAGTGATGTAGTGTTAATAATGAGGGTCGGCGAGCTGAACCACCTCCTCGCGGTGCCGACTGGGGAGACTGGACGCCAGTCTGGGTGAGCTAAGAGTTCAGCAACTCCAGACAGGGCTAACCACCCTGTTTGGTTTCAATGTTCTGGTTACTTTCGACAACGTACACTACGAATCATCTGGCGCCTCTGCACCAGTTCCAACCAGTACACAGGAGAGACTTGTGGGGCTCATGTGTGAGGAATGTGGTAAGTGCTGCAAATCGAAGGCTGGCTTGGTAACCCACCATCGAGTTCACAACAATGAAAGTGTTGGTACGAACATGGTCGCCCAATTGGCCTGCGCTGATCGTTCCCGCCTATTTCCGACGAAGATTGGTCTGAGCTAACATAGCCGGCACGTACACCCCACCCAGCATAATGTAGATAAGCTTGGCCGAGTGAAGTATTCCGGGGCCCGTTGGTCCCAACAAGAGTCACAATCGCTCTTGTGCCTGGCTAACAATTTATATCCGTCTTGTGGCACGCAAACCGCGCTGTTCGCGAGATCGGAGCAGTGTTTTCCTGGTCGATCGGCTATCAGCATAAAAACCAGGTTACGGATGCTTAACTGGCAAGCATAACAGGACGAATCATCATCTGGTGGCCCTGACCAAACTATCGGTCAAATAGCGGCCTACTCGTCAGAAGCTGCTGACTATAGCGTCTGGTTTAAACAAACCGTGGATTGCGCCGTGTCACTCTTAGAATCCCATGCTGACAGTTCGCTTGCTAGTGTTGACCTCCTGGCATTTGCCCGAGGGTTGCAGTCTGGCATCATGACACCGGAGCAAGTCCTGTCGCTTCTGGACCTCCACGCCTCCAGGACATTTCCACACATCTGGAAAACTGTATCCCGACGCCGTCGTCAGTTAGCCCATCGGATTCCGGTCAACCGAAAGCAGATCCGCCGAGCCAACTACGCCGCCATCCAGACCCTATACCACCAAAGACGGAAAGATGCAGCGTCTGCTGTGCTCGATGGGTCATGGAAGGATCTATACAAAGGTAACTGCGGCCTACCTCTGAACGCCAAGCAGTACTGGAAACAAGTGCTCTCAGCTCCAAAACACGTGGATAGCCGGCCAAGTCGCGTAGTAGTACCATCCGATTGGAGCTTGATCGAGCCAATTACAGGAGAGGAAGTCGGTCGTACGATCCGTTTAATGGGCAATTCGTCCCCAGGCCTGGACAAGCTCACGCCCAGGATGCTCCGCCGGTTCAATGCTAACGCGCTCGCTGGGTATTTCAACTTACTCTTATTATCTGGGGGTTGTCCCCCACATCTGTGTCGTGCCCGTATTACTCTAGTTCCGTAGGTCCCAAATCCGACTTCACCGGATCAACTGAGACCGATCTCCGTGTCAGCCATTCTTGTCCGATGCTTTCATAAGGTGCTTGCTGATCGCTGGAGTCGTAGATTGCAACTGCCCTCACTCCAGTTTGCATTTCTACATCGAGACGGTTGTTTGGAAGCTACATCGCTGTTACATGCCCTGCTTCGTCACTCTTCAGCGACTGCTTCTAACCTCAGCTTGGCGTTTGTTGATATCTCGAAAGCGTTTGATTCGGTTTCGCATGACACAATCGTCAGATCTGCCAAGGCGTTTGGAGCACCGTCACCTCTAGTTCGATACATCGCACAGTCCTATGAGAATGCTGTAGCAGTTTTCCCCAATTCCGAGGTCCACTGCCACAGAGGTGTGAGGCAAGGAGATCCACTCTCCCCATTATTGTTCATCATGGCAATGGATGAGGTTCTTGGATTGTCGATGCCGCAACTGGGATATCAGTTCCATGACACCCTAGTAGATGGTTTTGCCTTCGCTGACGACTGGGTCGTGTGTGCAGAAAGTCAGGCTCGCCTTAAAGAGAAGCTTGAAGCTGCTGCTGTCGAGTTGGGAAGAGCTGGTATGAAGATAAACGCCCGAAAGACGAAAGCGATGGTGATTTGTGGGGACAGGAAACATCGGGCGACAGCAGTCTCAGTCGAACCATTTTGCTTCGCCGAGGAACTCATCACTCCTCTGGGTCCGACAGACACCGTAACATATTTGGGCATTCCCTTTACATTCAAGGGGAAAGGGGTCTTCAACCACCGACAGCATCTGCTCAAACTGCTCGATGAGGTGACGCGTGCCCCGTTGAAGCCGCATCAAAGAATGGAGATCACGAGGAACTACCTGATACCGAGGCTGACATATTCGCTCGTGCTCGGCCAAGTCCACCGAAACACGCTCAAAAGGTTGGACAACTACATCAGGCAATCTATTCGTGGCTGGCTACGTCTACCGAAGGACACCCCGATCAGCTACATCCACGCCGGTAAACAACATGGGGGACTTGGTATCCCAAGTCTGAGTGCAACAATCCCGATGCAGCGGAGAGCGCGTATGGAAAAGCTCTTTTCTACCCAGTGCCGAGTACTACGCAATGTAGTCAACGATTCCGCATTTGGCAAGATTGTTCGGGATCTCAGCCTTCCGATCCGAGTCCATGGTGCATGCGTAAACACCAAGGAAGAGCTGGTGGCTACTTGGGGCGATAGTCTGCACAACAGCGTTGACGGTCGCGGTTTACGAGAGTTGGTCGCTTCACCCCTTTCGAATCGATGGCTTGTATTTCCAGAACGAGTGTTTCCTCGGATATTTATCCGCGGTATCCAGCTCCGATGCAACCTGCTCAGGACGAGAGTTAGAAGCGCTCGGCATGGTCATGGTGGCCAGACGATCTTATGTCGTGGAAACTGTGGCCAACCGGAGAGTTTGGTGCATATTTTGCAGTCCTGCTGGATCACGCATGATGCCAGATGTGCTCGTCATAATCGGGTTGCAAGGGAACTCGCAAAGCGTCTCCGTCGCCTGGGATACACCGTCTTCGAAGAGTTGAGAGCACCTACTTCGACGTCCTTCATCAAGCCTGACCTAATCGCTGTTTGGGAGCGCCGAGCAACTGTGACGGACGTCAGCATAGTCTCGGATGGGCGCAGAGTGACTGTGTGGAATGAGAAGAAGCAGAAGTATGATGCTGATGAATATTCCTTCGCCATAATCTCAGCTCTGCGTGCAGTCGGTTGTGATGTCGACTTGTTGGTCCACCAACCGATGATCATCTCTTATCGAGATATCTGCTTTCCTCAATCCGCCAGGGCTGTTATTGGACTGCGACTTCCTAAGTTCACAGTCAGTGACTTGTGTTTGCCCTCCATTGTGGGCTCCCTGCGTACTTACGACACTTTTATGCGTGGTACATGGCGTTGAGTGCACAATCTTGCCATTGAATCTCACACTTGACCCAGTATGATGGATACTTTGTGTCTGATGTGCGAGTCTCGACTGTGCTAGCGCTTACCGCGCCTTGAAAAGCATTCAGCATTGTTTTTCCTTTCTTCGGCTGTTGATCTTTACACGCGTGTTTCCACACCAAAATTCTTACATACGTTGGATTCATCTTATCTGACTGGAACTGTTGGTGGCATGACTTCGAAAGAGACGTTTCTCTCTTTTACCTCATATTCTCCTGTACCTTTTCACATTCCTCGCTCGCATTTGCTTTTTATGTCTGTGAACATGCTGTTCAAAAATAAACGATAATATATATATATATATATATATACATATCGCTGATTGAACATTTTCCTTTGCAGTAGCAGGCAGTTGCACGCATTCCATAAGAGTACCTGCACTACATTTTTTTTAGGAAAGTAGAAGTTTCCAAGAAACGCCTCTTTCTAAGACAATAGTCTTCACCGCAATCCCCCCAAATTTTGTATATTAAATAGGCAATTTGTTCAGACCAATCCGGACGGTTTTTGCTTACGGCCACTTGTAAGTGTGTTTTAAACAATTACTAAATCGATCAGTGTTCTTTCTGGCACTGTTTAGTCAATATCTCGTACGTGAATATCTCTTTGAATTGTGGTTGTCTAGTGGCTTTACAACACACTATGAGCGCTGATATATGCAGTAAGTGCGTCGGCAGGAAGGAGCGCTTCTCTCGTCCCAAAGTTTAACAATCAATTTTTAAGTTTGATTACTCTTTTGTTTTTCACAGGTTCCGCTTCATTTTAAATGCCTGTTGTACGTTATTGTTCATTTGGTTGGTTGTACATGTAAACATTGTTGTACTCGTAGGTTTTGCTGATTCAGCGCAACACTAACTTGTTTGAAAGTACTATTCCTCTGCTCTGATGGGACTTGGATATCCAGTATCAGGCACAGAAAATTTCCGTCCAATAATCCTAAGCGTCTCGATACCTGAGGCCAAAAATAGCAGAAAATTTTAGTTGTATTAGTGAAGGTGGATGAAGTCAATACGCAGGTCTCCAAAACTACTTACCACTTAACTATCCGATATGGTGAAAATCACCACAAGCTAACTCAAAGCGGAATTCACATATATAAAACATCACAAAACCACAGAAACAGCAAGTGTTTTTATTTGGATAATACAGCAATAAGGTGAAGGCTGCGTGAAGTCAATGTTTTGCTCTTATCGCTTCATCCACAATAATAAAAGTCCGCAATGTTACACCATAAATAAGAATTAATAACTATGAAACAGTGAAACGGAGCCAGCTGTATAGTGAACAAATCAGGTTCTATTTTTAAGTCCAAGAAAAGCTGGTCGCTTGTCTCGAGCTCTTTGTGCGCACAAGCTGGGTTGGTATGGATTGATCAACATGGCTTTACTGAAAGCTAACTATTTTGAGTTGACATTGCGCAGTAAAGCATTTGCTTGTCATCTCTTGGATCGGGAGCATCGCGTTTATTTTTGATATACACATAGAAAGTAGACTGCCTTTTCCGGTAGTTGAGGATGCGGGGCATTCGTCCAGCATGTGACGGAAATTCGGCCTTACTTCCTCTAGTATCTCCTATTTGTGTTATGCGTTCTATAATTCCTCTCCATTCTTTATAGATCATGCGTATTTCCCGGTAACAGCAGTACCTTTTCCGTTGTGGAAGTTGAACGAATAGTTTACTAAAGACGCTGATACACAAAAATCTCGAACTCCTAGGCAAGTGTGAACGAATCACCATGGAAGTGTATGGCGTGGTCCAACATCTACACAAACAAAAAAAGCACAGGATAATTTCCCACTTGCAGTATATGCACCGATTCTGGTCTACTTCGAAATTGGTACCATCCAGGTGCAACGTAAGATAAGTATATTGTGAAGCCCTACTAGACGTAAGTTATATACAGTGCATGTTACTCCACCGGACAGTGTAAAAGCTTAAGTCCTCCATTTCCCACAGTCAGTGAATGGCAGCAGTCCAGATATATATTCTACGCACATGTGAAGATCGCCAATGATGCTATTATTATTGCTACATATCTTTGGTTGTGCTATTCCAAATTTTATCTGGCACATTACATCTGATTTTTGCTTTCCTCAAGGATATCAAAACCACTGCTTGTTCCTCCGTTCGATGCAGATGCTTTTAAAGACCAGGTCATTTGAAATGTATTGCACCTTAACCCGCATCTTCTAAAATGTCACTCAACAACTTGCACGTTGACCAATGGACGCTTAAGTCTCAAACCTGTACACGGCATTTCGTGCAGTGACTGAGTACATGGATGGAGCATCGTGGTAACCACACCGCGATTGTGACCTATCGCATGAGGACAGAAATGCAATCAGCTGCTGATATTTCCACGCATGAACGTAAACGGATTGTTTATTTTTCAACTTTTATTTCGTAACGGTTTTCGTGTGTGGAGATGCAGAATCAGGGTGTCAACATAGCGTCACAACCAGGGATCATTTCGTATTACACATTATTTGCGTATGTGTATGTAGGTGCCTTAATAGCACAAACGAGAGGTGTTTTCAGCGGTATCGGATCATCAAAGCCTCCTCGGTTACTGTCTTCTGACACTACCTACTGGACAGTTTCTTTCCTTTTGGACAATTGCTATCAGACTAATTGAATCCAATTAACCTTAAAATAGGACAAAGTGCCAGTGATAGAAGAAGAAATATAGAAACGTAAATTCGGTCATAATTAGCTAAGCCGCCGTCTATAATCACAAAATTTGGGCTTAATCTCGAACCGGGATGAGTAAAATAGAATGGTCTCTGCCATAGCTTTGTACGCTTCCAAGTCGTTAGTTCTGGATATGCTGGCGACCTTGAGTTCGCTTGCCGACTTTCCGTTACTTCAAGGAATTTTCTAGTGATACGATGAAATGATGTTGGACTAGCCTGCTCCTGATTGTGGCTATGAAATAAAATATAAATCATAACCGCGTATGTATTGTAAACAGCAACAGCGTACTTGAAGCTCACAGTCATTTCTAATTTTTCCGTTAATATTCCGTGATTGTATCACCTTTCGAGCCTCTAATCTGTTTGCTCAGCTCTCATCTGTACCTGGTTGCCTCATTCGGATTTTCGTATTGGATTTAGCATCCATTTAATGATACTCTTGATACCGCGCATTACGGCAAATGTATAAAACAGAAAGAAACAACTTTGAACGGCCGTGTCCGGGAGACCATAAACAAGGCTTTCGCCGGCTTGCCCGTAGTCGCTATGGGATATCAAGGGCTTCGGTTAAGAACTGACGGTAATTGACTGGTCATCAACGTCTACATAAGTTGCTTGACCTTAATTTTAAACGCATAAAAATGAACGTAAAACGTTCTCTGTTAGAGTTCGGTGAACAGCTGGCATCATTCTGGTAAAACAGTGATAACACGGCTGCCAAAGGAACCAACTTTATATTAGAGTACCTTGTTGTTTCGGACAACAGGAGACGTAAGTGCATTCTGCTCAGCCATTTTGTTATCGTATAAAATATATAAAACACAAGTAGTCATACTGGATTCAGCCGGGATATCCAGAGTGGGAACAAGATGAGTGGCTTTAATTGCTTTCTAGTAGAATCTTTTGCAAGCAGTATATGTGATACCGCTCTTGCTTACTAGTAAATAAAACCTCTGGGTTATGATCGGCTGTGCAATCAATTGGGGGGCAGTTACTTTTCGGTTGGTTTTCTGCTGTAAAAAAAGCCTCTGGATAACATATCACAGAAGTCTGACTGACAAGCCCTAAGCTCAGATGGGCAGCTGTATGTAGGCACCTGGTACAAATAAAAAATGCAACTAAGCATTTTTCCCACGTTTGACTTTGGCGGAATCCAAGGAAGGACGATGAACACGACTGTCATTTTAGGGGCTGATCAATCGGATAATGAGCAAGCGGTTTTTAACAAGGGTTGCTTTCTGACATGAAAAAAGCCAAGTTATGAGTAGTTTAATTCCTTACTCAGTAAGAGCTTGAACCGAACCTATGTTATTTAACCTGTGACGATGTTGCACCACCCGCCAGTGATTTATGACTACATTTTACTTGATTTAATCGGAAAAACATGTAGCAATCGTATTTTATTAAAAAGCGTATGCTTTAAGTCACTCCACACTCCCGTCAAGTCGACCATTTAGAAAGAATTGGTTCAGTTCATTCCTTGTTCCCACAGCCATACAGGGTAAAAACTACGCCAGGCGAAATTTGGTAGTTTGAAAATTTAGATCTTACTAATGAATGCTAATGTAACACCCATCTAAACAGACAAGCTAAAAAAATGATAGGCAACTACCAATCTGTAACAGTACGCGACTATTGAATGTACCCCCAAGGGTGCGTTATTTAAAACGTGTCTCCTTGTCACCTAGTGGTTCACATTAGCTAATGGTACATCAAATGCAGCACAGCAAAGCAAATGGCTATCTCAGAGAAAAAGTCATTGACCACTGTCGAGAGATTAGATAGATGCAACATCTGCTTTGTCCATTTTGGAAGATTTCCGTAACGAAGTAAACATATGAACTAAGGTTGCATTAGCTGAAACCCCTCTTTGTCCGGATAGTTCTTCGACCGTTTAAAATGATTCATAAGCGCAAAAATTTCACATAGAAACTTCATGAGGTGCAGTTTAGTGAAACCAGAGCAAAGTTGTTTCGGCTGTGGTTCATTTTTTGTTAAGCGACTGACACATTAGAAATGCACAAACTCTTTCAACCCAGCAGTGGCAAGACCTTTGAATTGCTTGCTCTTGTTGGCCTGCACCGGTTGCACGAAACACTTTGCTGGTTCACAGACGAATGAATCATGAGTTGACTGAAGTTGTCTGCGCAAGTAATGGCAACAAGTGACTTGACCTCGTGGCGTGTATTGCCCCGTGTGGTCACTTGTCAGCCAAACTGCATAGAAGCAGTATTGGTTGCGAAAAACTAATCTTCGGAGTTACTAGCAACCACAACAGAAATGCAATCAAAACAGCAAACATTTCCTCAGCAGAATTTCTCGTTTACATTATTACCCAATGTCACCATTTACCAACAGACTAATTGGCGAATCACACCACTTCGTAAAGTTTGATATTGAATTAAGAAATAAGACTGATGAAGACCCAGTAGCTGAAATATGGGTAGGACCAGTAATTGACGGTCGAAGTAATTTTACCAGCTTTATGAGTATTTTTACTTGAAACACATGTTTCCATTTTCGGTTTCTTTACTTGTGACTGGAGAAATGAAGCTTGAAGATTGCCACTGGCTTATCTGCTAGATCACAAATTTGAAGTTGTCTGTAGGCGCTATGGATGTGAAAGGGCAAGCAAATTCGATCGATCGCATTAACCCAGGTTGGATGTTGCCGACAGGAGTTTGAAAACTTGGAGTTTCTGATGGGCTACAAAAATCTTGTCGGATTCACTGAACCTCTCATAGATGGAACAGATCCGAATAACGGGATTCAGACATACTGAGGTAAAATCATTCCCACCCGATCCATTAAGACAGTCTTATTCTAAAACGAACATAAGTATGAAGCATTAGTTGAGTGTATGTCATATGTTTTGTGGAAAAACTGTGAATCGCTCTCTTCATGATCGGTGAGGAAAGGGGATAACAGTGCGTAAATAGCCTGCAAATCCACAGTCAATCAAGCTGCTCTTTAACACTTAGCACAGTCCTTTAAGTACAGAGCCCAATTAGATGTGTCTGGGGTAAATGTACTCCACCGATCTCCAGCTTACCACACACGAGCTGTTAGTTAATCCGGAAGGTATTTCATTCTGATTAAAAGATTTAATGCCTACCATTGTTTGGCGTTCCACAAGTGTGCTTCTATGGCGGAAATCCCAAATTTACATGTTTTATTGAGTTTATTAATTCTCACTTTCTCTTATGATAAAGCTCACCGTCTGTAAAACACTGAAGTGAAATCTGGCGTGAAGGCAATCGACAATCACGGGTTAAAGTAGTTAACAATAGATACAAATAGTGCAGAACAGAACGCCAAATAAAAAAGCGATAAAAGTGACTGACTGTGAACTTATTTCAAATCAGTTGAGACTTTACCATTTGTGTGCGACGATAGAAACATGATAAACTTCATACTAAGTACAGATAAATTTTGAAGGATTCAAAGAAAAAATTATATCGGCAGCACGAAGAGGTCACCTAGCATCTGAATAAATAAGCCTTCTAGATTGGTTACTTAAATTAGATTAATATCCTTTTTCTTAAAAGAGGAAGAGTCCATAAAGACGACATACAGTAATGCTCACAAACGGTTTAGAAGAATCGGTGAATTATTAATGTGTCAAAACTTAGGTTGAACAGCCTTATTAGGAGTTTTTGTTTCAGAGTTTTCCATCTATATATGACGGAAACAACAGAGGGAAAGGCGTCGGGATGACGTTCTAGCGGTCAAAAATTTGCACAAAAGAACGAAAAGCGTGTGCATTACAAACAACTCATAATTTTGGAATTTAGTTGAGAAATGATAGCACACAATCCAAACCGGATCACCACATGTGTCGACCGGAGACGTGATAGTCACACAAATGTCTATGGAAGACGAAGTTGGGTGCAAGTGAATGGGGGTCATGCAGTTGTGAAACGGTTTGGATCCCGTTACGTCATCAGGGAAGATATAAGTTACAATTACGTTGTGTATCATGGTAATGTCAAGATATATATTTTAACATGAGATACGGGTGGTCATTCTGCCATGTTTTCAATGACTTCCTTCCAAATGACACACCGAATATAAGATAGAGCAGGCCAATGGTGGAACTTCGTGAAGCAGATAAGCTGGAGATCGGATGTGAAAAAGGCTGATATGGTGATCTGGAGTTAACCGGAATTAGGTTCCATTTTTAATTGAGCAAAACGCGTTAAGGCCATGTACTTGAGAGTCAGTCGAATCCCGTTACAGCGCTGTGGCGAACGCACTAGTTCCCGTGGACGGACAACTACAAGAATGAGAACGAGCACTTATAAATTGTTCTTCATTAGCTGACCGCAACGGATGGCGTTTTCGACGCTATCATTTAAAATCCGGGCAAAATGAAAAAAATTATGGCTGACACTATTCTTCATTTTCCAGACGCAACTAATTTTGCAGTCAGATCACACGAATTAACCAATTACTGTGAAACCGTTTCGTGGCTCCAGACAATCTTTCCATTGCTGACTGATTATTTTCAGCTGGAAACTCTGCCAGTGTCGTTATTTCCACGACATCCAACCGCATGCTGCTTACATACCTTATACTGCCTCAGGCTATCTTTTTATCTTCAGTGATTACAGCTTTGCAAATTCCTCGATAACATTCGGCAGTCGTTGCCACACTCATTTCAGCTAATTCGGAAATTAAACAAAGACTAGATTATGCTTGTCCGTGACTGCTACCCACACAAACGTAACTGTTGGAACTAGCAGCAGAGTAAATATTTGACCACAGTTTGCAGAAAAACCTCAATAACCAGCCGACTCTAGTTGACCCAGTTTCTCAATTTTCCGGCTCATTGTAAGATGTTCTCTCTTGCGTTCAGAAAAATGAGGAATACTATAGACTGGCAAAATGTAAAACTGCATTTGAAGTAGTTCATCGATTTCATCCCTATGGATCTCTGTGAATAAAGCTTGATTCGAGATCCAGCTTCACTACAATTACCGCTGAACTGACGATAATGATGGTGATAAAGAGTGAACAGAAACCAGAGCTTGTTTGGAACAGAATATGGATTCGAGGAGCACAAAGTCGCCAGTGCTTGATTTTACTATTCTTTTTATTAGTGGATTAAGGTAGCATTTAATTTGTAGTGCTTAACGACAGCAAATAAGTTACCTTCCAAACACGATTATTTTGGCCAGCTGATACTTATTTTTACGCTGTTCACTAAACTTCCCTCATTGTCTTGAGCCCAGAAATCGTAGAAAAGACGATGCAAAGCAACTAGCCGTTGTTGTTGCTCTCTTTCCACCGTCAAGCATTTTCCCTCACGGCTGTTCATCCCCACCAGGCTACCACATAAATTGGGATGACTGAGAACGGTCCTATCGGTTCCTATAAAAAAAATTGTTCTCATAGTCCTTGCTCACTGATGTTAAAAAGTGCTACTTAAACCACTACAACACGTGGAATATTTGCATTCATATTTCGGAAAAAGGGTGACGTTCGAAAGAGTTTGCAGCTGAGAAAGCTCAACTAGCAATAAGATAGTAGTCATTTAAGTAAATTGTATTCATAGTGACAGATCGCCGATGCTTCGGCAGAAGGTAAATAACAGCTGTCGTTTTGACTTTCTGTGATTGTGAACAAATTCCTTGGTTATGTGCATTGGTTACCCAGGTACATTGTTGCTAAACCACGGAACTATGATATTCACTGCTAAATTCGAACAAGTCATAAGTGGGTACCTAGGTTTTTCAGCATTTGTCTGTACGCAGGGTTTGACTGCAGACAGTGCTTGTGTGTCCGAAAGTATACGAAATGTATCACATACAACCTGTTGTTTCGCAGTCAGAATTTCGTCCTTCCTAAATTCATTTGAATAATTCGCACTTATACCAAACTTCGTCTTCCACAAACTTTAATGTGATGGTCACGTCTTCGGCCAAACATGTGGCGATCCGGTTTGAATTGTGAGCCATCATTTCCCAAATAAATCCCGAAATTGTGAGTTGTTTGGATACAGATATTGGAATGCACACGTTTTGCGTTCTGTTGTGCAAGTTTTGTTCACTAGGAAGTCATCTTGGTAGTTTTTTCTTTGACGTTTGACTTAGCAGGTTAAATTAAGGCCGTTGAACCCGACGAATGGCATCCGAATTGTTGAGCATTTGGATTGGAGATATTTGTTGTATTCACAATGTACAGTTAAATGTTCTGTCCCCTTTTGTTTTTTCATTCCAATCTCTATCTTTGGTGAGTTTTCAAGTAAATCCATCTGTATACTTGAGAATTCTTTTAATGTTATATTACTTTGTCATGTTCTGCTGCAAGCATGATCACCGTTGAATTAAATTCCATTGTTTGGGAACTTGTACCCCTCTTTCGACTGTGAACTGGCATGGAAAACATCCCCGTATTGAAACATGATCTCTCAGATATGCTTTCTTAGGTTACAGCTAACTCCAAGAAGGATTCTCTTGGAGAGTATCGCAACAGCGGTGTCTATTCATCCGTCCTGCAGAGCAAGCCACAGCGTTAGTCGAAGTGCTTGATGAAGCCCGCAAATAGTCCATACAGCAGGTAATTTCGTTCAGGATATTCCTTCTAGATCTGTCTTATCATACAACGTAAGTGAACCATAATTCAATGGCATCGTAATTTACAATGCCTTTCAGAAAACCTTTTTTTTCAAAATGCCAGCGACTTGTGTGTCGAGCAAAATGCGAGTTGTCATTTTGCTTGCAGTGTGTGGGAGGTTGATTTTGCGGTAGTCTTCTATCTTCTAGTGTCTTTCTTTTTTTACAAGGGAATACCATACATCTTCGCCGATGTGCACAGCGGATGAAGAATTTCGTTATCCATCGTCTGTATCCTTGTTTGAAAGTTTCCAGTCCATTTCCTAGCTCCCTTAGGGTCGTTAGCATTTCTGTGACTGTGAATGAGTCAGTCAAGCTGAATTGTGTTAGAGCCGGTGGGCTAAGCCAGATCAGCGTTTTATGGTCGTTTGATTGGTGTTTAATTTAGTTTCGTAGATGTAATCTGCTGGGTGGGGTTAAACCTTTCACCAGTAGGTTTGTTTTCTATCAACTGGAGATATTAGACTTTCGGATCGTAGTTCACTGACGGACGTGTCCGTCTCATCGGTACTTTAACAAGATACCTTTTACTTCCTTCACAGACCAAGCCAGAGGAAATACTTACAACGTTTTGTTTGAAAACGTTTCAAGCATAAACTTAGTTTTATTTTAGGTTGCTCAAGTTTAGACGCTATTTTATTTATCCAACCGACAAAACACTTTTCATGTGTACCTCGTGTGTTGTTTATTAAACATTCGTCCATAAAGGTCTTGATAAAAGACAGCCTTAAAAAAGGGGATTTGAACCGTTTGATGTGAGCCTTGTCGCAGGAATTTTAATGTGTGCGTGACTAGCTGTAGTGGCAGAACCCAACACCATTTAATCACTCGAATAATGGGAACAAAAACTTTAATTTGGGTGCTAACCGATTTGTAATTCAAAGATTAGGTATCTCCATGTTTGCAGTAGTCTTCGAGAAATGGTCGTGAGTTGGTTCATTTTATTTCATGCACTGTTCTCAATCGTGTTTGTCCACTGTAAGCGGCAGTTAACATCCTGAAATTCGACTATCTAGCTTACCCTGTTCTGATCAATATACAAAGTTTAACCTGTTAGTCCTGGGCAGGAACAACGCGTTATACATTTGTGGTGACTAAGCAAGAAAGCCGGAAATGTGTGATAGTTGAATGTCTGAAATCATTTAGTCTTGATAGCTTAATGTTTCCAGTGGAAATTTGCGACCTTAACACTGGACTGACGTTAGGTTCATTAACTTGGCAGAGAAAAATGTGTTCCTTGAGGAGGAAAGTTAGGTTAGCTTTTTCGTCCCATTGAAATGCTAACGCAACAATCATTTACGTTCAGACAGGTACACATCCACAGTGTAGAGTACCTTATCTTTGCGTAGTGCGCAATGATCACACTACCGTCCCAAAGAGCATCCGTCGTGGTGCACAAAATGTTAGGCATTAGTGAGAAAATAAAGCTGCTGTCAGTCAACATGCAATTCTTTGAATGGCATTTTGGAAGGTGGGGTTGAAATGCAAACCATGTAAGCGTTCACCTTGAGCGGACGAGAACGCAATATGTTTGACGGTCTTGAAAAGAAGAGGTTCATACTAAGAGTTGTTAATTATTTAGGGATTGCAAAACTGATAATGTGTATTTGTATTAAGATTACGATAAGGAACTCAGAGTCCCTCGTGAATTATGTCGCTCAATTGGTCGCGCAAAACATTCTCGTAAGTAGGAGACCGGTAACTGTCATAGTGTTTTTTTGACATTATTCTCTACGTAGTCGACCTGGCTTACATCATTTCTGTGCCCCATTTAAAAACTGAGTTACCCATCTGATGCAATTCCGCCCATCGGATCATTCTATTCTGCATAAGGCATGCCGAGTCAGTCATATGGTTCAACTTCATGAATGCGGACCAAGCGTAATGAAATACGCCCTGTCTGTGAGTCCACAAAACACTGTAAGAATGTTAAATTTTTCCCGATTAATCCTGGTATCTGACTTTTGTGATCAATTTATTTGTGTGACCCAAGACCCGTTTGCCTCAGAAAACGTCAGTTTTTCACTTGTCTGTTCAGCGATCGATTGCTCATATGTCATTTACTGTGGCACAAACTGCTGCGCAACGCAGCGATCTTTCTTGGCACAAATGCCCAATATGAGGAACAAACCTAACTTTGGAAGATTTTAGCCGCTGGACGTTCATTATTATGCGGTTTGTTTTCGGTAGGTGGCTAATTTTCCGTCATTCTGATTAGTGCCAAGGGATTATCCGGTTTTCCTCATTTCTAATGACGTCAATCTAAAAACGGAGTTATTTTAGTGATTGATCACTGATTTCACCCGAACCGACACTTGTAGCTGCAACAAACTTGGATGAAATTAGACCTAAAAACGCCCCTCGTATAAGTATTTCTATTACAAAAATACGTTTGTCTAGTAGGTATACTGAATATCTATTCGTGTACATATATTGTGCGCTTGACTCAAAACAGTGTTCCTGGCAATGAAGGTAAGTAAGGGAAAAAGATTACACTAATAATGGACTTGAAAGGCGTCACTGAGCGTGGTTTTATCCTATCTCCGTCAAAGTCCACAGCCAAAAGAACCGATCAAATCTGGCGCCAAAGCAGACCAAACCAGGTGGCCCAACCAAATCCTACGTTGTTCACTGTTAACTGTCACCAGATGTGGGCAAAGAGGATCATACGCAGAAAGCTCCTGAATTTTTTGTAAGAGAGCTCACAAGCTTTCACACTAATGGAGACATACTCCGGACTGACGCATTGCACGTCTTGTCTGTTTAAGCTTAATTCAATAACCAATTCAATATCCCACCGTCGGCATAAGTGCCTAATACTATAAATTCCCATTCTTCACTTTACAACGGAAAGGTTATTTTCGTAGAAGTGTCATTATCAGCAGAAGTATTACGTCTAAGGTACGCGAAGTAAATTAAGACCTGAAGACGTCAAATTTGGTGTGAATGCGGGCCAGTCCCGCGCAAGAAATTTGTACTCAGCTGATAAGATGTATGTGACACAATTGCTGAATTTCATTTTCAGGTTACGCGGAGTGGTCTAGGCAGCATTTTCTTCGGAAACTGCGTTAGAAGTTGCATACTACAGACCATGAAGCTTTCTCATCGGAAACACCTGATTGCAACTATCATCAACCTGCTAAGCTGCTTATCTTAGCATGTTGTGGACTACTAGTTTTAATAGGAATGGGGGCATTAACAAATTCTGCTAGTGATATAGACGCTTGAAGGTAGTTGGGTGTGCACCGAAATAACTCCGGATGTTTCGGTTTGCGGCGCATAAAATTCATAAACTTCACAAATCCACCGGACATACCGCGTTCGGTCAAACATTCTAACTCATCAAGGGCAGCACGAATACAGACACGAGCAACTATCGTCGGTTGTTGATAAACGTGTCCTGACATAGATATTCGAAGGATATTCTGTAAGACAATGGTGATAAGTTGGCACACATGTCACAGGCAGCCTTCGAAGAATGACACCTGACCTACCGTCTATTCTGAGTAATGAGCTAACCAGCAACCATAATCAAGGGATAACGACACAATTTTTTGACTTTTATACAAGGATTTTTGATTCCTTCAAGTAGTTCGGCCAATGAAATGAACGACGCGTTGTTGCGTAATTTGAAAACTCTGAAGGGCAGTATGTCGTCCTTAGGGGACTTGTGATTTAAAATGGCCGCACGGAGTTCCTAATCGATGGATGGAGAAGGTGGTACAAACCAGGCAGGCCAGGTTCTCGACTGTAGATTGAACGACAGATGGTCAGGTGGACTGCAGTTTACGGTTTTATTCACTAAAGAAGGTTAGTGGCCAGGGTTCCCAGGGCTTGTTGAACATTTTCATCAACGGGCTTGTTCCCAAAGCTAGCAGCGAACAATGGTATAGCCAACAACTTACATGGGTCATATTAACTTGGAGGCAGCTTTACAGGTAAACAAGGCGACCTCATATTGAACGTTGGTTTGCTCCAGAGACAAACAACCCATCGAAAGTTAACCTTAAACCCTTCGTTTAGTCACGGAGATTTACAGAACAAGCGTCTATGTGAAATTAATCATCAGCCCTAAAATTGCATTCGCGTCGCCATAATGATCAGAAAGTTTGACCAGCTGATATAAACTGGAGGGCTAGTCACAGATTAAGGACACCTATTTGACTGAGAATCATAACAAAGTTACCCGGCATCATTATCTTGTGGACCTAACCACGGGACATGGCGTGGTCTCTTCGATATGCTCGATGCATTTTTGGTCGTCGGCTGCCAGAAAGGTATTTGATCCTGCATGGGAAGCTGAGGGGTGATGAGTCATGTTTGTTGACCATTTTTCGAATGGCTTTAGCGATACGCATTCGTGTAACTGGTTAAATACACACTGGGAAATATTGTGTAATAATTACAAATTATGAACAATCAATTAATTGCATCAAGATATGGATGCAATGGATATGGATATGTAAAGGATAGCGCCTACGGGCGTACGGGTGAATTAGTATTCAAAGGAGTGCTGATCACGTTCACTTTCGCAAACACAACAGACTTCGTTAAGCCTTTTGTTCAGGACATTATCTGCATCCGCAAGTCCTTTTATACTCGAAACGCCTTGTACTATTTGGCTCGAAAGTATTATTAGTATGTCATGGAGTTTGTTGGACCGCAGCATTTGGAACCGGTCTTCGAGCCATACCCTGGTTGAGCAGGAGGCAGAACACAAAAATTTTGAATCACATCCGAATTGGCTTTGGCCAGAATGCATGAGAGAGCATCTCCGGAATATTAACGAATTTGGCGGTTGACAAAGAGATCAAGCTGGCAGAGGTTCCAGAGAGTGTATTAATAAACGACAGTGCATGATAACGTGAATTAGCTTACTGAGAGGCGTTTTTCTTCATAAGGTATGCGAATCCTGGTGATTTTACAAGAGGAAAGACGGGAAGGTTTGCGTTAGCATGAGCAGGGTAGTGACAAAGTTTTTTATCGGAGATACCGAAAATACCAGTCGCAAAAGAACTGCAAGGAATCGCTCAAGTCTGAAACTTAATATTTTTGGTTGCTGCGGTTCAAAGTGTTTCGTTTTTCAGGTTGAGCATACAAGACCCTCCTTGCTGCTATGTAGAAGCGGCACGAGCAGTGCCTATCAGGGCATTCCGCAGTCTGCAAGGACACCCAATGAAGAAGCATTTGTCAAATACCTGTGAATACTGTGTTCTAGAGCGCGGTACCAATGAGCCCAACCATTCGTGTGTTCATTGTGCAGCGCTGAATATTCAGTCCTTTGTCTCCTCTAAAGTTGAGCAGCTTTACTGATATGTTATGACTTTAGTACGTCGTTTTTCGCCTATTTGATGAGCTCCAAACAGAGTTAACTTGGTGATGAGCTGTGTTTGAGATTTGACTGATAAGAAATGCAGCTAAATGTAGGTTATGCACTATTTTTTATTTCCGGTTAGCTGTGGCTAAGAAGCTTTTAACTGGCGTGAGATAGTCTTGTTTTTGTCAGTTTTAAAACTGTTTGGTTGTTGTATGTCAAAGTTTCGTCCTTTGTAGAGGGTTTTGGCAAGCAGGCACGTAAAAAATGAGGTTATTGCATGTTTAAAGACCACGCTAGCAAGCATTGATCGACGTTAAATTCCAATACTATTTCTTTTTGGTTCCCATGGGCAAGGCTTTACTGTGGTCTAAACCATGGTAAATACTCCAGGACGTCGTTGGAAAATCTTATCACGGGGATCAAAATCCACTAGACTGCCATTAATTGCTGACTACCTGTCACTTAAGCCTAACTTTCTGATGAGGCACATCAACGTGATTGACCCGTGTAAGCTGACTTTATCGCTGGCAAGCTTCCCTTGAAGATAGCTTTATCACAGCATCCTCATTTGCAGTTTATTTTTCTCGTACATTTCTAATCAACTGTGGGGTTCGGATCATTTTAAAAAAATGACTGATCGGTTTTGTCAGTTTATTCGTACTTATTATATGATGGCAGAGAACGCCGTAAATATGGAAAGAACTCGGTTTATGGAAAACAAATTTTGTAAGGGAGTTTGCCTTTTTGGCGAGCATGTCGCCGGATCTCATTATGCGCAGCCATTCTTGTATTCTTTGTTTTTAAAAAGACATCGGTCAGACGTAGAGGGATGAGTTATGTAACCCTCCGGTTACAAACTGCAAGCTGCTAACCTTCGACTAGTTTGAGCAACTGATGTACTTATGCTATATGCAAAACATGCGTTGATCCGAATGGTAAGATAATCAGTCAATCATTCGGCTGCTAGCAAACAGCCAAATTATTCATTAAAATAGCATATTTTTTCCGATAATGATGAGAATTTAGTGGCACAAGCAGGTCGGTGGACATGTGATTCGGTTTCATCCCATTACGCCCCCTGATGAGTCCTGATAAAGACAAACGGGCTCTCATGGCCAAGAGTTGGTAAAATAGATGGGCTTGTCAGATAAAAAATAATCGTTTCCAAGCTCAATAATTGTGTGGACATCATTAGTGCTGACTGATGATGTCCACAACATTGGCTACAAAACATCTACATTTAAGTCGCCAGGCTTGGTGGACAGATCAACATCCACGTGATCTACAAAAAGAGAGTGAGTCAAGTTAGGTAAGATTTCACTAGCCTATGATGACAACATGTTTTCCAGCCAGTGACTAACCTTACGAATGCAGTACACCCTACAGTATCAATTGATAGGGACATTTTAATCCCCTGGTATACATTTTCTATTTACTTATTTAGTAAGTTATTTTCTAGTATTCCGCACTATTAAGTTGCATCGCATTACTTGAGAACTACTAAATCTAGAGGTAAAAACGTCACCGGTATATAGAGGACGAACATTGAACACCAAATTCTCGTCAAAATACTGAAAAATACGACGATCCAGACAATATTTTCAGCACTTATTTATCAGGCTGAATTCCTAAATTTTTATAAAAACAAGCTAGAAGGTTTTGATAGGATACAAAAGGGAACTGACTGTGTTGTCTCCGATTCTTTGGTAAGCTGGAATGGGGTTTTCTTGGTTAAAGGCCACTACACACATGCATATATGTAATTGTCAGACACATTCCCATTCAGAAGACCTATGAATTTTTCCAGCAAACATGTCTTCACTTGGGTAAAATGTGGACTGAGGAGACAGACAATTAGCTTTCAAAAACGTAAGGAAGTGAGTTTCGAAGATTTCTTAAGTTCTGTGCGTCCGATCACTGAATGTGGATATAGGAGCATTATCCCTAAGTATTGTCCCTGTTTGGAGATGCCTTGTCGTTAGTTAGAAGTCGAACTTTTCTTTGGGTTCAGGATTTCAAACACCAACGTGATTTCGAATTTAGGTGTTCACCGTCCAAAAGCTGTTTCGTGACTAGCCAAATCTTAGTTTATAAATTAAACAAACACTCCTGAGCTAATGCTTTCTAGTGGAATAGAGAAACATCCATTTTCATTTCGGTTGGCACTGTGATCGGCAGCATGTGTAGTCCTGTTCATGGTTTATTGCTATCCTGCAATAATAAGAGATGATGGTGGTGACAAGGAAAACATCCAAGCCCAAGGTCGACATCAAGAAGGCATAAACAACTTTCAGTTTATGCCGGACACAAAATACACTAAATGCCATGCGTTTTGGTATGTGCTTTGCACTATGGAACTGCAAAATGCGATTACAAGACTACACCACTATAGCCAGCTAGCATCGGGACCACTGGAAATACTGGACAGAATTACCTACCTCAGTGGTTGTATCACTTTTGGTGGCAACAGTAACGACGAAGCGAAAGTTAGAATTGCAAGATCCCGTTGTGCTTTCCTCAAAGAAAGGCGGGGCCAATAGATCGGCTGTGAGCCGAATGTTGCTTAACAGTTATGAAACCTAACCGCTACGTGTTGAAAACAGGAGAAGGGTGTTTTTCTCTGATCATCGATGCCTTATATTGCATAAGAACTGCACAGGTATAATGGTTCGATGGAATTAAAAGAGCCGAAATGCGACGAATAGTTTTGGGCAATAAATCGACTACCTGCCTGGCTGGTGAGTTGATTCGGCTACACCACCTACGCTGGGTCGGTCATAACATATGTCAGTCAACCACGCAAGGGATAAAACACACAATAACTTGAAAAAGTCTAAGTGTACCAGTCTTCCTGCACAACCACAACAGAGGTTTCAGTTATGTGCGTGCGACTTTCAGCTGCTGTTTAATCACAAAAGTAGAAGATTGTTCTACATCTCAAGAAAGTTCGAGACATTTTTCATCCTATTTAATCATACAAACTGTTTTGCTCTGACTTGAGTTGTATTACAAAACCTACTAAAGATGGTACATTTGACTGTTTTATCGTACGAATATTTCCAGTAATTTCAAGAGAATGTAAATACGTCGAAAGATCCAAACCCAAACAAAATGAATGTTTTGTCGAACCAAAGTTGGGGTGTTTTTGCAGTTGTCAACATCGGTGAGCAAGTATGCGTCGAGATTTCGGCTGACATTTTAGTTACATCGATCGGTCTACTGAAGCAACAGGCAGCTGACATTTCACGAACGAAATGCGGAGAACATTAGACTGTCAAAAGTTGGTGCTATGCGACTGATTTTTCAAACACAGACTAAATTTAGGTGAACGAAAATAGTCTGATCTAGATTGTTGAACTTTTTATTCCATTACTTTCTCTGGGGAGAATTTCGGGCCTGATTTTCTGAATCTGCGCATATTTGTCACAAAGGTTATGCCTGGAAAATTTAAGTTACCTTGCGTAATATGTCGGATAAAACTAGAACTACCTTCTACCGTTTAATAGTAGTCTAGCGTTTTGTTCAATTTTGATATCCTTTCTAAAAGCGCTCAGTTGCCATACTACAAGTGAGGACTTCTTGGTTGTTTAATCAGAAAAAATAGAGTGACCAAGCATGATATACATATTTGTGCTCCTACAAGTATTCTTGTTTTCAGTGGATCTCAAGAATGCCTGCTAACGAAACCGACCAGAAGCAGTTACACCGGAGGTTTGGGCTATGTACCTCAGTGGTACTATTTGGTTGTAGAGGTATTCGATAAATTAGACGTACCCATTGATCAATACAGCAACTACAGGTTATAGCTGGTTGGACGGAGCTAGTCCCAATCTGACTCGTACTTTCAAATAGGTCGCAATTTTCTATGCGTCCCAGCAAGGAGTTAATGCGAACAATCACTGACGGCGACCATAAGGGGTATTCGCCTTAGGATGAATTTGATGTATTTCAAAGTACGATCCAAAGAACTTGCGTCGTACGGCCGGCGCTTCGATGAATTATTGAGAAGTCATTTTAAGCGGTATGATATAAGGACCAGAAGTGCTGCGGTGTTTTGAACGAAGCAAAGGAATCCTCTTTTGATTGACCCAAATCAACTGATTTTCAGTACCTAGTGATTGAATTACTGCTGCTTGAATGTGTTAGAGTTACCAGTACCAAAAACAAACCCAAAATTTGGGTGGCTGATGGTTTGTGACTACTGGATGAGTCAAAGTCAGGATATTTTGACTAAGAATCTCAATTTTAGTTGGAGTGATAATCCCGTAAAGTACACATTCAGCGGGAATTAATCGCAACGCAGAACAAATTTCTTCCATCCAGCACATTACTGGTCCGCTTGTGTATTACACCCAAATCCACACGAAACCGGCGCCAACAGTCTCCGAGATACATCTAATTCCTTCGCACGTCAGGGAGGCCAAAAAACAAATCGATGTTTTTTTCGGGTGCTTCTTCGTTGCTTACTTACATGCCTTCCCAGGAAACCGTGACCCACACTGGCGACATTGTCCTGCTGAATAATATTTATTCGAGACTTTGCGTAGCCAAAGTTAAGCAGTAAATTTTGCAGTGTACTATGAATGAGCAATTTTATTCAACAGTAAATACAGTCGCCAATCCCATGGGGCACCTACGAGGCTTCTTGTTGATTCTATGGCACTCCATCTTTTTATTGTCAAGTTAGGAACGCTACTTGAGAATGAGATATTCTTGCACCTCGATCTTAGACGCCTGTCTGACACGTTTCTATTACGTGATGACAACAGAGCGGCAGTGTCTAATCCGAAACCATTTTCTTAATGGCGGTTGGTTTGTATATGGTAACAAATGATGCAAACGTGGATAAAAAATACTAGTGTAATAAGAGCGCAAATTATGAAACTTATAATGAATGATATTCGCCCCTTGATTAGGTTTACGTGAGGTATGGAAAGACAGGATAGATGGGCATTCCTGGATTTTATATTGCAAAGTCTGTTAGGTTTGAGCGCAGGAATAGAGTGACATAAACCGGGCAAAGTATTATTCGCTCATGTAATATGTACGTAGATAACATAATATAATATAATAACATATAATATACATTCATGGAGAATTATATCACAAGCTGTAGTAATCTTCAAGTAGTTATCACTGACTCGAACTCAGACCTTCTACCTGAACGCTTTGGTTAAATTTCCCAGTCTTTCCATTTTTCGTGCCGTCACAAGTTGCGCTAATGAAAGTACTTAAGATGGCCGCCGCTTCAGCATATCAGCTTTGTCATTTAAAGGGTAGATACAACAATATCGCTAAGCTCGACTGTGATACTGCAACTGCCATCACTCATTTACCTCTGGTCTGTCTGATGATCCCTCCCATACTCTTAAATGAAAGTTCTTCCGTGTGAAAGTAAGGCTCCATCCATCACTAGTGCTAATGATCAGGAGAATGATGGTGATATAATTTTGTAATTTAAACACCAATAACACTAAAATTTGACACTCCTGAATTTCATCAGTGAACTGGATTCGGCTTGTAAGGCAGTCGAACGGTTTTGAGAAAATAGACTCAGAAACAGAGCGGTCGAACTCTTCAGCCTGGGTGGGGGATTATTTGATGACCGAAAACTCAAGAAAGTCATTTACATCCTCAGGGAAAATGGATGGGCATAAGAGTCAGGTCAGACAAATGGCGAAAAAGCGGTGAACTTACATTGAGCCTATCTAGACGTCTTGAACTTTGGGTGGAATGCTTCAGACAGCATTTTGCCTGTCTTCATGTTCTTTCAGCCGCTACACAGTGCACCACTGATCTAAACGCATCAGTACCAGGGAAAATGACGATTATTCATGCACTGAATCAGAGTAGACTATCTGTAGGTTGCTCGGAGTTGATGGCCTAGTAAAAACCAATCACCTACCTCAATGGTGGGTATTCAAATAGTTCAGTAGATAGCTGCTGACAGCGACATCGCCACCTACCAGTTCTGTGAACATTTCAAAATGGGGAGCAGAGCCAAGCAAGCTTACGACGCATGGGATAAGATGCAGACAGGATCTTACCGTTTTTATAGTTTATATGCATACACTCGTAGGGAGAAACAATCTACTTACAAGTTTTTCAGGCTTTTTACCATTTCCCACAACGTATGAAGAAGAGTAGCCATAACAGTAGAATATCGCAGACGTTCACAGCTAATACGCACCGTGAATTAAGTTAATAGACCTACATTTGTTGCTTTTGGTGCGCGGTTTTTAGGTCACTGTCAATAAGACGTCATGTTTTTGTTTAACGATAGGTGGCGCTTGGAATATGGTAAACTATAAACGCATTCCGAATGAAACGAACATCAATAAACGTGTGGTGAAACACAAGGCTAAAATGAATATACTTCGGGAAACAAATCAAAAGAGCGTTTTGTCTTGTAACTTTCGTTTCAAAAGTTTCACTCTATGTTGTATGACCGGTAAAACTTAGTGTTGCTACTCATAAGCTTGGTCTGGGTATCACTAAGTTATCTCATGCAAGCAGGCTACGTTTTATTGGGAATATCAATCAACTTATTAGGCCGACAAATAGGGCAAATATGTGAAAACATAATCAAAATTACAACCTGTAAGCACACCGAATCAGCTTCATTTTGTAATTGAAGGTGGCATCTTGGAACACGTTCTCCAATGCGGTTTTTCCTAGTGTTTTTCCCTCGTGAAGCTTTTATCGATAGATTGACTGATTAAGACACCTGAATGGATTGCGCCTGCCAAGCAGAAATGCTTAGGTTTTTGGTTTACACTATGTGGAGCACTGATCTTCAGTGGCATAATATCGCTGTCCGGTGACGTTTTTCGAACTCTGGGGGTGGTTGAACTCAACAAGCGGAACAGAGCAAGCGAGAATTTGACAAAAGAATCCTGGGGTGCGATGACACGCAATGTAGTTACCTTAGGTATCTGCAAAGTGCTTTGCTGCTTAGTTCGCAGCTATACAAGGCAACGACATACCGGAATGAAAAGAATCACTGCATGCTATGAACCGTCCAGTATGCAAACTCGATATGCTATTTGCTGAACAGAAAGATCATTTTAACGAAGTGCACTTAGATACAAGCTACACTGACGTGGAAGAAAAACTCAACTGAATCTATCGTTTATGCTGTTCTTTAGCTGAATGTGTGCACAAAGATTGCCTCGTGTTTCGTTTGGCATGACAGTCGACATGTCGTACACTTTTTTGGCTGAAAAACACTTAGCAGAAGAGTAAAATAAACGAGAGATTTAGATGAGCCTGTCGTCAACAGTGGTGTAATTTTTCAAGTAGGTCTGTTTCATGAACTGTTTACCGCTTGTTTTTCAAGTCGGGGACTATGCCTACCGAATGAGCTCCAAGAATGGCAAAACCGGTAGTTGGCTATCGATGAGTCTTCAGCAGAGTGTGATGTGTCCCATCAAGAGAGCATCTACTAAATAAGAAACGTCACGTTAGTTTTTCTCCCAATCAGTTCCGATTTGAAGTCCGGCTCTCTGTGAAGGGGCACTATTTACTACTACCGTGGTGCTCATCCTGATTTGCAGGTCACAACTAGCTGCTGGGGAAAAAGAATATCTGGTGTTCGACCAACAGTATCATGGGATATGTTGTGGGTCTAGTTGGCAACGCCGGATCCAAAAAGTTCAGATGTGTCACATGGTTTTCAGGGAAAGTGGCTTGTCTGAATATACCAACTGACGACTAAACGTCATTATATACTCTACGGATTTTGTGAGTCGTATGTTACAGGATAGTTCGTCTTGCGGAATCTGCTGTGCTTAGCCTTGTATAGGGTGGAGATGATGCAATCCATTAATTGTCAATGAAGCTAAAAACTCCCGAGAGTCAGCTGTGAAAATATTCGGTCGCCTGGAATAGTGACTGCGGGGTGACAAACAGATGGTCAGTGATGCTGACGGATGTAGTTCGGTCCTCACACAACTTGGATTTTGAATAAAATCTTTTGCCTGCAATGCGTGTCTCAGTCACCACATACTTATTCGCGTAAATGAAATAATATTGCCCTAGCGCTAAGGCCGCGATTGGGAGATTGATTGCTTACGTCCTGGTAGCAGCTTATGTATCCTACAAGCCTTTCATTGCAGTTGGGAAAAATGAACTCAAGTGTATATTCAGAGAGTATTATCTCTAAAACTAGCAATCAGAGCGTAGGCGTTTAATACCTTGTCCGTCCAGAGCTATAAACATTCTCCTATCGGAATACGGTTTATCTTAGAAGGAAATAGATGGAGATTTTCATCCACTGAAAACCCAAAAATGTGTCATTATAGACTTGTGTTATCCGACACTGAAATGCCCAAAGACATGATGCACCTGGTTTTCTGTTGTTGGGGATTATCAGTAGTACAAATTGCATGAACTCCACCTTGATGCATTCGCGAAACCCACGCAAAAGCAATATTTCTGAAGTAGATTATAAGATTTCACGCTGGTGTTCATTCCTCCTTGTCTATGTCGGATGCACACAAATGCCCAGTGTGAAGTACGCGGTGATGTTAAATAAACGGCTTCTTCTTCTAGCCAGGCGTGAAAAACAGTCAAAACTTATTCTGTGTTGGTGCTCGCATGTCTGGTCTGAAGCTGCTAGCTTGCAGGCGACGGGTGTGAGCGCTTCGGTTGGTACGAAATGTCCAGAAATAGGTTCAGGTCTAGGGGCTGGTTCGACACCATAGTTTTGCATGACAAGCAGTGCCAGTATTTTGACCAATATTTGGGATATGCCTGCCAGTAAGAATTATTTTGTTGTTAAAAATACTATCTTTATTTGCTATTGATTAAGCTGGTCTAGGGTGCAGCACAAGTCGAACGAAGGGGACGTTTACGATTCTCTTCTTCAGATCCGGATACGCACGTATCAAGAGTGTTGGTATCCGTTCCCGAATTTTCCTGTCACATTAAACGAAGTCGATGGCCACCCCCACACACTGAGCCGAACGTACATTTTAGTACCTGATGTAAACCGGAGGGAATCAGATCAGAGAGTGAACAAGGTGGAGGAACATTCCAGACACACCCGAATGACCAACCCATCATTTAGCTGAGTCCAGACAACAATAGTCACAACGACTCTCTTTTAGAACCATCAAAGGATTGACATTCCGTGTTCTTCGAAGTACTAGTGCTGGTCTTTTGCAGATAAGTACATGAAATGCAACAGGATAAAGTAAATCACAATTGAAAACAATATAATGCGATTTAACATAACGCAGACTTGAGGTAGTAGTGGAAAACAGCATTCAAGCCGGAAACCAATCCGTCGCCACTGCCTGAATGACCACTTACTGCCGTCTCGGGTTAGAACATTGGACACAGCTATACGGTTAGCTATCACAGTGCGTGTGAACGGTTGTGTTTTAGCCTGCACCGCATGTGAGAGACACTCTAGGCACACATGTGGCTGGCTAGCTCAACCATTTTTCACCTTGGTTGCAGAAAATCCCTTCAGTCAACGCTGTAGGTTTAACGACCCCGGCATTACGGCAAGGCTCTACAGACAGATGGGAAAAGTCTAGTAAGTGAATGAACGTTGTCCAGATTGACTTTTCAGATTGACTGGGGGCTGCATTACCAGTCAGTCTAAATCAGAATACTATCGCATGGCGCTCCTAACTTAGCCAGGATTCGACCTGATCCTGTCCAAACGATGATGATCAGTGAATGTCATTTCTTGAAACATCGGAGGCTCGACAGACAGGACTGTTCAGCGCACCAAAGCATTCTGGAAGCTTTTGGTCTGCACCTATCTATGTGTATACATAAACATATTGATTGTATACATATAAGAAAGAGCGTTGGAAAAGATACTGAATTACGCTAACAATAAAACGAAACTTATGGTCACTTAGCTCACATTTCTGTTATCTAATCCCACATATGTTCCATTCACTACCCTAAAAAGCTCCTAATTGTGGAACAGTTACTTGTTCAGTCTACTCGATCAAAAATGTTGGCCTCAGATTTTGTGGCTAATGCAGCCTCCATCAGTAAAAGGTCTTCAGCGTGGTCAAGATACGTTAAATCGCTAGATGTGAGCAGGTATTAAAGTGACATTAGATTGTCAACATCTAGATTCAGTAGGCCTTATTCAGCTCTTCACAATTGCTAGCACAGGAGACTTAGCAAGGAGAATATTTTGTTCTGTTGTCTCTCGCTTTGTTTGAGAAGAGGGTCCCTTGTTCCGCGGTGAGATTTTGTTGCATTGGTGGCAGAGCTTAAAACAATCCAGCTCACGGCGGAACTCTAGAACCATTCCGACATTTTCATTGTAAGTCTCATGTGAAAGATGCTGACAGCTGAAACCTTACAGTCTATCTAACAAAATGTAAGTGTGGAACTAAGTATTTAGTCTTTCTAGTTATGCACCAAAATGTGAGAATAATTCATTTTGTCAAAACGTTTACCTGCACTCGGGCAGTATTTTTTCAGCCTAATCAGTTAAACGGTGAATTAAAATTCCTCGATCGAATGTGCCCATCAAGACCCATCAAAACCTATTCGGGACGATGCATTATAAGACTGATTTTTCCTATATTAGACTATTTTCGAATTGACCTAATTGCTTTTTAGCACCGTGACCATTAGGTGTACGTGTGTTGTCGATCATCCGGCCATTTATTCGGTAATGGTTGATCTAATTGTCTTAGTGATTAGTTAGTGTTTATGTAGTCAAGTGATTTTCCACTGGGTCTTGTTGACTCCATACAAGTAAGCACTTATAAGCTCTAGTTCAAATTGTACTTCCATTTGTTCTAGCTACGAATAATGTCGTAAATACTCTGACCCACCGAAGTAGGACCCTCAGTGAGGCAATCAAAACTAGTCCCAAGAGTAACATGTCGTTACTAATCCAACTGTATGACAGAGAGAAACGTAAGACCTCAGTCTCTCGGAAATGGCTCGTTCGTTCACGTGGTGTCGCAAGGAGACCAAAACGATCCAAACCAGAAAGTTCGACCGGTTTGCAGAAACGAACAGGATATCTTCTATACCTTTTTTGAACAAGCCAAAAGGTTGTTGTTTCATTCTCTTTCTAACTTCAGTGTGAGCGCATTATGGGAGCATTACACTGTGTCGTCACATTTACGAGAACTTTACAAATTGTGTTCGAAGCCGCACCATTTCCAGGGCACAACAAAATGCGCACAAATTCCACTTTGATTACCTTTAGTGGAGACTTACGCCACCAGAAAATACATCATTACCATTTTGCAGCTGTAAGAATCGCGTACTCGTCGTACAGTGGTTGTACTTGCTACGGTTTCGTTCACGGGTGATTTGGGGAGGTGGGATAGGTAGCTGCGCATTGGAGGCGGGAGCTGATAAATTGGTACATAAATACAGCACTGTCAGTGGACTGTTAAGTGGGCGAAGTAGAAAGGGAGCTATGCATTGAAGGCAATAGCTTGGATTC